>CANNZV010000344.1:17366-359173 GCA_947561585.1 Caprella mutica | reverse complement strand
CTTTAATTGTCCCTCTGTAGTTATTTCCTGAGATTATTTAGCCCGCACTACCCCTTTGGTTACTTACTTCAAAGGCAAATAAAGTAAGGCTCTATCTAATTACTGTGAGTAAAGGGCCGTACACACGCAGGGTTTTTTCAATCTTTCCACCAGACTTTTTGCTAAGCTCCTCCTACTTTTTCCACAAAATATTTGAATCATATAAGAAAAAAATGATAAAATTATTTTTTATTTTAGTTGATAACCAGGTATCATAGATACCAACTAAAATAAATAATTATTGTATCGTTTTTTCTTATATTCTTGTGGAAAAAGTAGGAGGAGCTTAGCAAAAAGTCTGGTGGAAAGACTTTAAAAAACCCTGCGTGTGTACGGCCCTACCGTTAGTTCACACATGTCAGGTCCGGCTCCTCTCAGTGATTTTTTATCACTGAGAGGAGCCGGTACTGTGTGAACGTGTCCGTTGACATTAAAGTAACGATATATTTTTTCACTGAATCACTGAGAGGAGACGTACCTGGCGGATCACTGACATGTGGGAATAAGTCTTATATCTGATATTTTAAAATCACTTCCACGAAATTGGTTTTAGCTAAATATGGGAAAGTTCCGAGTTATCGGACAGTACTACATCTTCGGTTATATAAGAAAAAACAATATAAAAATTACTATTATTACACAGTGCTATCTAATAATAACAATATTTAAATTGTATTTTCTTATATAACCGAAAATGTAGTACTGACCGATAATTCGGAACTTACCCTATTTATAAATATTATTATTTACCTTAATTTTGTCAGGGGTTCGTAGTTGAGAGAAACTCCGCCAGATGTCACTGGTAAACCTTAGAGAGAAAAGTGGACATTTGTTAATAATTATTTTAGGGTTTAAGATCTGTTTCAGAACAACCTTAGCGCTATCCTCTGAAACAGAGGTTCTCAAAGTTTAAGAGATTATACATAATATAGGGTGGCCGGAAATTTCGGTCTCAGAATTATAAAAAAATCTCTCAACGTAAATGACAGTTATGTAGTTTGCTGTATCCGCTAGTTTGTTGTACTGCACACTTCATGATTATTTGATAACCTGTCGTGAGGGTTCAGGAGCGGCACGCCCCCCGATACATCTAATTTATAACTTCCATTTATACCTGATACCGAATATTCCGCTCGAATCTCATGTCAAATAAATGTCAAAATTACTAATGTTACGTATCATTTCACAACGGTTAATGATGTCATCCACTTAAAATTAATACACTACACATTTTAGTACTCGTAATTTTGACTTTTTCTATTATTGTTCTTTAATAACACGATTATGTACTGAACCGAGTTTTCCAAGACCGAAATTTCGTAGAACCGTAATATAGGTAACAGGTTAATTATATAAATATATTAGATACCTATTTAATGAAGTAAGATAAACATACCGTATGTTAATCTTTGTTCCAATAAATAAGTTATATTATTAATTTAATCAGGTTAATTCGTATCTGGACTAATTTGTCAGGAATTTTACGAAGAGCAGTTTGGGAATCACTGCAGTAAAACTGCAAATAGGAATAAAAAACATAATAATTCTTAGTAAATAACATTTAATAATAATTAATAAATAACATTTAATAATAATTAATAAATAACACTTAATAATTATTAATAAATAACATTTAATAATAATTAATAAATAACATTTAATAATTATTAATAAATAACATTTAATAATTCTTAATAAATAAAATTTAATAATAATAAATATATAAAATTTAATAATAATAAATATATAAAATTTAATAATAATTAAAAAATAAAATAATAAATAGCAATAAAAACATTTAATCATAATTTTGATCTGAATAAACATTACTACTTTCGCAGAATGCGGGAAGGTCATATTTTAGCCGTGGTATATTTATTTATTTATTTATCATCTTGTTATTCGCTTAACTGAAAAAGTGTTCAACCAAACTGTCTGAAATTTGATGGTACATGCAATTAATTGGTCAATGTCCAGGAAAGATCTGTTAGAATTTTGGAAGCGATCCAGTCAAAGGTCAAGGTCATTTATAACTCGATAACTCAAAAAGTATTGAACCAAATTGCATGAAACTTGGTAAGACGATTGGTTATTATCCAATTAAATTTTGAGAGAGAACGGGTCAACGTGGAGGCGAAGGTATGCGCTCCACCGAGTGCACATAATCTAGTAAACTGTAACTGTGATGCGACTTCAGCCTAAAAAGAAAAATTAAAATTAAATTAAAACTAAAATTACTAAATGGTTTGTTTCAAATTTATCGTTAAAAGAGAGATTTGGTAATAAAAAAATCATATAATTTTTAAATAAAGGAAAACTTAATAATTTAATTTGACCCATCTGATATTTATAAATAAACTGTGTTTTTCTTCCTATTGAATTATCTACAGTACAATTATTCATGTTTATTAAATAAATTTATATCTAGAAAACGATGTATATAAAATAATTATATTCATATTTTATGTCCATGATACCTACATTGCTGCATGGACTCAATAACTGGTATAATTATATTTATTAGTTCAACTCCCGTCGAATACAATAACCTTTTGACACGTATTTATATAACAAAGAATGAACCAAATTCACAGAGAAGAAGGTATTTTATTTGAACTATATTGCAGCTTCACGATGAATGCTTTCCATTGTTAAGATTATAGTTAAAACCTGCAAATTATAGTGAGAATTTGTACAACACTATAAGGGTCATGTCATTCGAGAGTTTTTGACACCGAAAAAATGAATGCTAAAAGAATTCCATATGTATCTTGTTAATATATGGGGGGTCACACGAGCGCTTTTACTGCGTTTCCTCGTCGTTTCCAACGCCAGTAATCGGTTGCTAACGCAACGTCAGAAACGCCGGGCAATGTCTCACGAGCGATTTCACCTGACAGTGCGACTACGTGATACAATTCATTAAGCTGATACTTTCAGTCTCATTCATAAAATGATACAACTTTATTGAAATAAGAACTGTATAAAAAATAATGAAACACATGCCATAACACAGCTAAATTCCTTTCCAAATAAAGCCCTTTTATATAACCCCGTAAGTATCAGGACCTTTTTGGGCAAAAAGTACCAGATTTGGTACTTTGGTACGAAATTATTCAAAGTCCAGCAGCAACAGAAAGAAAATTCCAGCTATTGACGATCATAAAGGGCCGTACACACGCAGGGTTTTTTTAATATTTCCACTAGACTTTTTGCTAAGCTCCTCCTACTTTTTCCACGAGAATATAAGAAAAAACGATATAATAATTATTCATTTTAGTTGGCATCCAAAATACCTGTAGGGTAGGTATCATGGATACCAACTAAAAATAAAATAATAATTATTATATCGTTTTTTCTTATATTCTCGTGGAAAAAGTAGGAGGAGCTTAGCAAAAAGTTTGATGGAAAGACTTTAACAAAAAAAACCTGCGTGTGTACGGCCCTTTAAAGTCAAGAATAGGTGTATTATGAATTATTAATTACCTTAAACGAAAATCTAGGATTACAACTGATTCGTATTATGTTTGATTCCATGGAAACATTTATGAACTTTTCAGTCATATCTAGTGCGTACTATTTCAGTATACTTCCAACTGTCGGCGTTAGAATCGATGAGACCATGTCAGACGAGCGTTTTCAACGCTTCAAAAGCGTCGTATCGAAAGTGCCGGAAAAAGTGTTCATTTGATATGATCTCGGCGTTTCTAATGACGGGCGTTGAAAACGCTCGTGTGACATGGCTCTTAGACCCATTCTATATAGCAGATAAGACGCCGCGTTTTCACCGCTCAGATTACGCGTCTTTAATCACTCACGGTTGAATAAATGGAAGGCGGTAGAAACGCCAGTATAGACGGCAAATTTGGTTTCCATTCATTTAACCGTGATTAATTGAAGTGGTATAAACTGGACGGTGAAAATGCGACGTTTTCTATGCTAGTATAGAATCTGCCCTAGTGACTACATTGCTTCTTTAGGTATATATGATACGTTAGTAATGCTTTACAATGAACATGGCTTAAATATGAATTGATGAACACATTGAATGTAAACCATCTTATTTATTTTGTGACGTGTCCTATAGACAGACACGGCTTCTTTTATAATAGTATATATCATTTTTTTTCCTTATTTGATCGAAAATGTGGAACGATACAATAACTCGGAACTTACCCTGATCCCTTTTGTTAGCATTTTAAAATGATAAAAAAAATTCCCTACTGGAAAATTCCGAAGAATTTCACCCAAGTCTAATGTCCGGTTTTTTCTTTTCAGTTTCATGCAAACCTAAAAATTTGGTGTGACGAAACTAAACTAAGCTACAACCTAACACAACAGCAACAACAACATTTTCTCTGTGAAAACAACAACCGACTTAGTTTCTCTCTTAGGCCAACATGTAAAAAGAAAACAATTTCAAAAACGTGATTTTAGCTCAAAAAATAGAACTTCTGTTATACAGGGTGACCCACAAAGAAGTGTACCTAACTTTGAATTAATATAAATATTGTATTTGAATAGAAATTGAAATTAGAGCTCAAGCAAAATAAAAAATTATGTATTTTTACTTGTTTTCATTATACCATGCGTAATTGTTTAAGATTTACTATGCATTTTTAAATGCAATAATTTATATTAATTCAAAGTTTGGTAGACTTTCTTGTGGGTCACCCTGTATATCAAATTGCAACTGGTAAATGATGTGGTACATAAACCTATTATAAAGCACTGTACATTAATAATGTTAGATAACATTATGGTACCTAGACAAATTATCTTCAAACAATAATAACAATAACAATATCCAGTTGCAGTAACATTTGTGTGTAAATAAAATATATATTATTAATAGTTCATGCAATTAAAAAATCTAGGAAATAATTTTGCAGTTCGTTGAAAAATCAGGAAAAATTAAAAAGAAAATGGTCCAACTGATGTGATTGGTAAAAGTTAATAAATTCCTACTAGTTTCTTTAGCAGTACATATACTAGTGCTTCCTACCAGTACATTATCAGTTCAAACTAGATACCTACCAGTACATCCCAGTATTAGTTTTCCACCAGTACACTACTAACCAGTACAGTACTAGTAACCAGTACATTATATATTCACAGACTGGTCATAATCAGTGGCCACCGTATATCCAGTCACGACTCTGCCGCCAGCGAGAAAAAATATCAGAGAAGTCGCAAAGAGACGAAACTTTACGGAATCTGTTCCTAAATGTTACGTCCTTTCCAGAACATTGCAATATTGAAATTGAGTAACGAGTGTAACTTATTTATACATTAAAATATCAAATTAGACGGTTCATGTACTTGATTATATTTAAGTATGTTCCAACCGGTTCAAGAACATATTTTAAATAGCTTCCGGTGAGCGATAGCAAGTGGCACCTGCGCGAAAGTATTTGGAACAGTTCTAGCGACTTTAGCGCGCGTGCGGTGGTATATGGCATCCTCAGAAACTCCTTATAGATAAATAACTCACTTTATTCGTGTAAAATGTTGAACATGGTAAATAAATATATGAGCTTTATATGCTTATACACAAAAAGAAATAACCGTAGAGATCATCTTTTACGTTTTTAGGAAAAGTTGAGAAAATTGGGTAAAATTTAGAAATAAACTGGTTAGTTGGTAATGCAGTCTAGCTACAGGAATAGACTTGCAATGTTATAAGCAGTCTAAAGAGAAGGAATAGACTTGCAATGTTATAAGCAGTCTAAAGAGAAGGAATAGACTTGAGATGTTACTAGCAGTCTAGCTACAGGAATAGACTTGAGATGTTACTAGCAGTCTAGCTACAGGAATAGACTTGAGATGTTATAAGCAGTCTAGAGAAGGAATACAATGTTATAAGCAGTCTACACAGAAGGAATAGACTTGAGATGTTATAAGCAGTCTACACAGAAGGAATAGACTTGAGATGTTATAAGCAGTCTAGAGAAGGAATACAATGTTATAAGCAGTCTACACAGAAGGAATAGACTTGAGATGTTATAAGCAGTCTAGAGAAGGAATAGACTTGCAATGTTACAAGCAGTCTAGAGAAGGAATAGACTTGCAATGTTATAAGCAGTCTAGACAAGAGGAATAGACTTGCAATGTTATAAGCAGTCTAGAGAAGGAATAGACTTGCAATGTTATAAGCAGTCTAAACAGAAGGAATAGACTTGCAATGTTATAAGCAGTCTACACAAGAGGAATAAACTTGCAATGTTATAAGCAGTCTACACAAGAGGAATAGACTTACAATGTTATAAGCAGTCTACAGAAGGAATAGACTTGCAATGTTATAAGCAGTCTAGAGAAGGAATAGACTTGCAATGTTATAAGCAGTCTACAGAAGGAATAGACTTGCAATGTTATAAGCAGTCTACAGAAGGAATAGACTTGCAATGTTATAAGCAGTCTACACAAGAGGAATAGACTTGCAATGTTATAAGCAGTCTAGAGAAGGAATAGACTTGCAATGTTATAAGCAGTCTAAACAGAAGGAATAGACTTGCAATGTTATAAGCAGTCTACACAAGAGGAATAGACTTGCAATGTTATAAGCAGTCTAGAGAAGGAATAGACTTGCAATGTTATAAGCAGTCTAAACAGAAGGAATAGACTTGCAATGTTATAAGCAGTCTACACAAGAGGAATAGACTTGCAATGTTATAAGCAGTCTACAGAAGGAATAGACTTGCAATGTTATAAGCAGTCTACAGAAGGAATAGACTTGCAATGTTATAAGCAGTCTACACAAGAGGAATAGACTTGCAATGTTATAAGCAGTCTACAGAAGGAATAGACTTGCAATGTTATAAGCAGTCTACAGAAGGAATAGACTTGCAATGTTATAAGCAGTCTACAGAAGGAATAGACTTGCAATGTTATAAGCAGTCTACAGAAGGAATAGACTTGCAATGTTATAAGCAGTCTACAGAAGGAATAGACTTGCAATGTTATAAGCAGTCTACAGAAGGAATAGACTTGCAATGTTATAAGCAGTCTACAGAAGGAATAGACTTGCAATGTTATAAGCAGTCTACAGAAGGAATAGACTTGCAATGTTATAAGCAGTCTACAGAAGGAATAGACTTGCAATGTTATAAGCAGTCTACAGAAGGAATAGACTTGCAATGTTATAAGCAGTCTACACAAGAGGAATAGACTTACAATGTTATAAGCAGTCTACAGAAGGAATAGACTTGCAATGTTACAAAATATCTAACTAAATTTTGTATGGAGCTTTATCTTTAATTACATTTTTTAGTGTTTCTAGCATTTTAATTAACACTTACAATATTAAAGAAACGGAAAAGTATATGGATATATAATAATTATTTTGCAGGTTTGCTACAACTGTGATGAGCATCTATCCTAATAATATCCGTAGTGTGTTTATTTATTTATTTGGTGTCCGCTTTTACACTACGGGTATTAAACATGAAGAATGTAACTATGATACGCACGGGAATATATCGACTTGATATTTGAATTCAATTTTTTTAAATGTATTTTGTTTAAAAAAATTAATATTTTTTAAACTTTGATTTTTTTTAATTGAATTCATTAAAAGTCACTCATTAACGGGTAATAAATTGGTATTGATGATGACCCGTTATATTTAACGGGAAAGTACACTAGTTAAAAATAAAATGCGATTTATTCAGTATATGGTAGTATAACATTTCATTAAATGGATCATACATGGAATATAGAAGCTAAAGGCGAGATTATTGAAGATATATACTGACAATAAAGAACTAATTACAAGGCTCTAATATTCAAAACAAATTCATCTTTGAGTTATACAAGAAGGTACACAGTACAAACAGGCTAAATTACGAGTTGCCGGACAGTTTCACATCTACGGTTCTACATGAAAAAACGGTATTATAATTATTATTTAATGTTTAATTTATTTGGTATCCATGATACCTGCAGGCATCATGGATACCAATTAAAATACAAATAAATAATAATTATCATATATATTTTTCTTATATATGAATTAATGGTAAAGTCACACGTTGCACTTAACTATGACTGAAATAATTTATAAAATATTAGATTATGTATTTTAACTTATAATTTATGATCGGAAATGTGTAACTGTCCGATAACTCAGAACTTACCCTGTATTCTATTACTGTTTAGCAGTTTGGTGCAATCAAGAATCAATGAATTTCAAGAAATAAAGAAAAACATGTTCTTCTGTTTCAATCTCTTTACAAAATATGTTAATTTCAGAAATATTGCAGCGGTGTTCCATGTTGAATGGTACAGTAATAATCAGATTTCAGAATAATTGAAATTCTAACTCAACATTTTATATACAAGATGTAGCAAAGATATAAAGATATTTTAATTTCAGGTTTAAATAATTCAGATTTAAAGAAGGTCTGCTTCTTCTGGCAGGGGGGGGGGGGCCTTTAAATAAAAGAATTAAAAAAATATTCAGAATACCCCTTTCCTAGAAAAGTGAAATGTTGTACTTATCTAGGACTTTACCGAATTATTATATATAACTCGGAACTTACTCTATCTAGTCTGCTTGAGAATACGGTATGGTGGGCCAATGGGAGATTAAATTTAATTGTGCCTCCTATAGTAAAACGTGGGCCCTCTATGATTGTGCAACGTAAATACAATGTCTAAATTAATAACGAAAAAAATAAGTACATGGTAAAATAAAATCATCTTCATTGAAATTAAATAAATTGATTTTAAAAAGTTAATTAACAAGCCCACATTTAAATACAAAAAATAAACTTCCGAGTTACAATTTACAAGAGAAGATTAAATATAAATAATGTTCTTTTATTAAGACAAGTTTTCAAAATGTTTCAAATACAAGCTGAATATCACGGAAACAATGGCGGTGTTTTGTCTCCACCCTGGAATCTGTGTAACAGCACGTGGTACCTAAGCTCCGTCACACCTAATTTTTCAATTGTCATTTCAACATTTCCTGTGAGTCTTCCATTCCGTAGGCGTTCACCAAGATGATAATAATAATAATGGTTGCTTTACTAACCGTATTCTCTCTCACAACAACCGTAAAAGCTCAGCTCTAGCATATACTGGCCACATTAAGTTTGCCACCTTTTACAATGTGGTTGCAGGCGCGCACAGTGCTATAGGTACCTAGCTAGGCACGGCGGCGACGACACACCTACCTCTTGAAATACTGAAAGTGAGTTGTGATCAGAAAAAAAAGAAGGGAGTTGATGTGAACTGCACAAGAGCACGTCACGATATAGCCATAATGTTCAGAGATTTCACCTGCTCGGCCAGGTAAAGTCGCTCTATCAAGTGCGGGCACACGACAAGTACGTACAACTGGTCGTGCTAAGTAAGTACACTTGAACAAGCTCCGTACGAGCCATTCAGCAAGTTATGAAATTTGCAAAGCCAATTAAAACTATCCATAGTAACAAGTTTTTGCAATAGAAAATACCACTCAACATCTCATAAAAACATAAATTGATATGCATAACATCCCGTGGTAAACCAAAAAACAAATTGATGAATGAAAATTGATGTTTGAATGTACTCGAGGTAAACTGACCATTGTCATTCATCATCAGTTTCAAAATTCCCCCATTGACTATACAGCTTGTGTTGGACACTAATGAAAGTACCTATTTTGCATTAATTTGAAGACACATTCCTGGCCCAAGGTATAACATGCATTGCGCCGCTAAGGTCTATTACAAGAGGTTAGTCATGATTATCCGTGTGGCCTGAGATAGCCAGCTACACTACAGGTTATTAAAATGTTGCTTTTTTGTATCCATAGCGCACCAGCACACATGCATACACACATAGGCTTGGCATTTCCAGTCTCATAATTACTCAGGACAAGATTTTCTAGGTACTGTAGAGAAGGGAGGAGGTTATCTGTCGACCCCCTAGATAGCTAGAAATGGAGGCTAGGAACTCTTTCTGTGCAGTCGTGCAAAGAAATAATATATGGGAACCTATCAGAAATCATTTTTATAAATTGTTAAATTTGGTAGTTTCCTAAGTAATTTCATACTATGTTTTCGAATGAGACATTGACATTGTTAGGATATCTTGAAATAGGAATAGCAGGCTATTTTTTAGTAATTATCGCTGGATAATAAGTATGTCGGGTGGATAGCTAGGTATAGTTACTCCCTGCAGATATCTGTGTGTGCCGTATGCTTATCTTAGTTCTTTTTGTCTGTCGCTGCCTGGAGAGCTATCACGACTTCCTTCAGGGTAACCACCAAACTTTTGCAATAAAAAGCCTTCATCAGGAATGGGCCGATAGGACTAAATGATAGGATGGTTGTGATCAGAGATGCCGGTAAAGCACAATGGCTAGCGGGGTCAGTACTTTATTGCGATAGTAGCGGACTTGCTTGAGTCGGGAAAATGTTATGGAGAATCAAAACCTATGAACGATGGCTGAAGATTATTTTAAAATGATCTAATCTATTACAAATTATCATCCTGGCAATCTCTGTTACATTTCTTTCATAAAGAGTATACCGAAAAGTAACTTGGCTAGTTTGATATAAATTTATATATAAGATACAATTTTTTTAAGGTTTAATCAAAATATATTAGCTGTACTACGGTAGGTCGAGTGATATAAGAAAAAAGAAATACAAATTAAAGTTAAACAATAATTAGTATTTTTTTACACGACTGAAAACGTGGAATCATCCGACAACTTCTTTTTAATGGAAAAATATCGTCATTAAAACAAAAGCGAATAACTTACTCTGCACTCATGTTCCATTTTCCCATGTACACAGATTTAATATCAGAAAGTGTTGCAATGTTAGTTGACGAGGTAAGTAATTCCCACAGAGTCTTATACTTCTGAGGTGATGAGAATGTACTCCGACAAATAATGAGAAGGCAGATACCATCGCACACGCTCTCACAAAATGCTAATCAATCGGAAACAGAGAACACGGATTGTACAACCTAGTTAGATTATGTTAAATATGCTTGTACAACCTACTGAGTATAGGTAGATATTGTTAAATATGCTTGTAGAATCACAGAATCTAGCTAGATGTTCATAAATATGCTTGTAGAACCTATACTGAGTTTAAGTAGATGCTTTTTTGTTTTTAACAAGATTGAAGAACCTACTGAGTCTTGTTAGATGCTGCTAAGTATGCTTGTAAATCCTACTGAGTCTAGTTAGATGCTGCTAAGTATGCTTGTAAATCCTACTGAGTCTAGTTAGATGCTGCTAAGTATGCTTGTAAATCCTACTGAGTCTAGTTAGATGCTGCTAAGTATGCTTGTAAATCCTGCTGAGTCTAGTTAGATGCTGCTAGGTATGCTTTTAAATCCTACTGAGTCTATTTAGATGTTGTTAAATACGTTTGTAGAACCTACTGAGTCTAAATGTGGTACTCAAATCTAAGCGTGTAAATCTGAAATTGGAATTAAGCCTAATCATTATCAGGCGAAGGAGTATAATTGTATACCTACTATAATATTCAAGATGGCTGGTGTTTCAAAAAGATATAGGGGTTCAAGTTACTTGGATTGTTTATTACCGTTATCTTATAGTTTAATCAGTCCGAAAATTTTCATCTGAATCATCTTACATAATGCTGATTATAGAATTTCACCAGTTATGATTTCTACAGTTATGAATAAATATTTCACTGAAAAATATTAGCAGGAATATTTTTTTTCACAAAATTTATCTATTTCTCAGATAATTATTTTATTGTATCAAAACATACGAGTAACAATAATCTACAAAAATTACGATTCTAGGTACATAGCAACTGAGGATTTAACATAGGATGAGACGACCGAACATATGGTGACCAAATCACAGTGACCTGCCGTTTTGTTTGACCTAAATGAATTCGGTCGCATAAAGCTAATTATAGTTTAATGTAAATATAATATACGGTAAATAAAGAGTTAAATCACAACTGTGATTTAACTGTGTAGCTTCAGAATTCTTTATGTTTCTATTAGTGACCATTAAGATATAATCTAGCTAGTGAATTCATTGACTTTTATTGAGATAAGCTGATATTAAGACGCAAACATTTTAATAATTTAACCCGATTGACTGGTTTGGTGAATAAGATTATAGTGATTTTAAGGAAGGAGAGTTAGATTAATTACTGTGAGGTAGTCAGCCCGCACACGGTGAATGTAGTCACATGGTGTAGTCACTCATTGTATAGTGTAGTCATTCATTGTATGATGTAGTCACTCATTGTATAGTGTAGTCATTCATTGTATGATGTAGTCACTCATTGTATAGTGTAGTCATTCATTGTATGATGTAGTCACTCATTGTATGATGTAGTCACTCATTGTATGATGTAGTCACTCATTGTATGATGTAGTCACTCATTGTATGATGTAGTCACTCATTGTATGATGTAGTCACTCATTGTATGATGTAGTCACTCATTGTATGATGTAGTCACTCATTGTATGGTGTAGTCACTCATTGTATGATGTAGTCACTCATTGTATGATGTAGTCACTCATTGTATGATGTAGCCACTCATTGTATAGTGTAGTCACTCATTGTATGATGTAGTCACTCATTGTATGATGTAGTCACTCATTGTATGATGTAGTCACTCATTGTATGATGTAGTCACTCATTGTATGATGTAGTCACTCATTGTATGATGTAGTCACTCATTGTATGATGTAGTCACTCATTGTATGATGTAGTCACTCATTGTATAGTGTAGTCACTCATTGTATAGTGTAGTCACTCATAGATAAATAGGAATTAAGTAAATAGCAAAACATAGTCTAGGATGATTTTAACGTTCGGAACCAAAGGCCTTATCGATGACTTCGCAAGCAAAATAAAAGGGAATTTGAAGAAGTAGTCAGACTGGAAAGTGGCTTCGTGAATAATGTCACCTGACACACTTTGCTGACAAGCTCGTGTATGCAAAAAAGCTACTGACCAATAATTTTGCAGTAACTTGATAGTATGACATATGTACACTTACCCTATTGGAACAAAACACAAAATTTCTGTAGGTAGGTATTGAAATTTATATTTCTATCTAAAATTATAAAAATAAATTAATTGAAAAGCATTAGCAACACATCATGTAGAGTTCCTCAATTATGAAGAAATGATCAGTTTCTAAATTGTGTATTCCATAACTAACGAACTAAGCCAAATAAAGAAGGAAGAAGTTGTGGAGTAAAATAATTAGGTATATACAAAAGCACATATTTTATGTTATACATGGTAAAAGAATATATTTTTTCCTAGGAAATGATTTAATTTTTATATTTTTCAATAATCTCTAATTTTTGACGCGATGTGCATAATAATTTTATTGCAAAATAAAATAGTAATCTGTTAAAAAAGAAGGTAAAAAATTTATGTAACAAAATTCACAATTCTTCAAAATAAAATTTCGTAAATTTTTATTTAATAAAAAGTGTCCGTAATTTAGGTTAGTCCTTAAATTTAGTAGTCCACAATCTAGGAATTATACCATAATTAACAATAAAATTTTAATTGTAATATTTAATAGGTCGATATACTATGGTGAAGGGAGAAATATAGGGTAGGTTCCGAGTTATCGGTCAGTACTACATCTTCGGTGATATAAGAAAAAACAATATAAAAATTGTTATTATTACACAGTGCTATCTAATAACAATTTTTATATTGTTTTTTCTTATATCACCGAAGATGTAGTACTGACCGATAACTCGCAACTTCCCCTAATTCATAATCCAAATTACAACAGTTCGAGAATAGAGTCATAACCTTTCATATAAGATATATTATAGGTAAAAACAACACATTATAATAAAACACATTAACAAAGGTATAAAGAAATACAAGCTTCTCACCGTAAATATTTCACAGAAATAGCACAATTCAATCACATTGAACTTTCCCATAAGCTCTATAGAGTACATGAGAAGTGCATATCTTAAGCTCTTTTCTGCACCGAATGCACTGCAATCAGTGCAAAATAAGCACCTTTACCTCATAGTCTCACTATGCAGCTATAGTGCACTGTAGAACTGCATCACGAGCAGTAAGGATTGCAGTGCAATAGTTACGTATCAATTGGGGACTGGAGAAAAAAGTACCACTGCAATATTTAAATTATTGTACACTACTGGAGAAATTACTATGGATTTTTCAAAATCGAAATTTCGCGTACAAAAATGTTAATTAAACCAATTTGGTTGAATGCAAATGGATTTATTTTAATATACTGATATAGTGATACGTCTTGATAATTCATTAACACTTAGTTTGACAACATTTAGCATCCGTAAGTACTTCAACGGTTGTTTCCCCATTATCCTCACCAATTATCATATTTACAGTACCCATCATTATTTTAAATATCCCCATCACTTTCTCCTCATTCTCCGTCACTTTCTTTGCAATTCTCCATCATTTCCCCCCTATCCCCATCACTTTCTCCTCATTCTCCGTCACTTTCTTTGCAATTCTCCATCATTTCCCCCCTATCCCCATCACTTTCTCCTCATTCTCCGTCACTTTCTTTGCAATTCTCCATCATTTCCCCCCTATCCCCATCACTTTCTCCTCATTCTCCGTCACTTTCTTTGCAATTCTCCATCATTTCCCCCCTATCCCCATCACTTTTTCCCTTCCCCATCCCAGTCGAAAATCATTTCAAGTCTCACTCTAAGGATGATAACTGCCGTAATTTGAATGAGGAAGAGAAAAAACTCTACCTCACCAGCATCAACTTTTACTGTCGTTTAATCAAGATTTAAAAAAAAAATTCTATTTTGAAAAAAAAATATCGTCAATAATCAAAGTGAGGAGAAAATTGATGAAGAATGAGGAGAAAGTGATGGGGAATGGGGAAAATGGATGGGGAATGAGGAGAAAGTGATGGGAAATGAGGAAAATGGATGGGGAATGAGGAGAAAGTGATGGGGAATGAGGAGAAAGTGATGGGGAATGAGGAAAATGGATGGGGAATGAAGAGAAAGTGATGGGGAATGAGGAGAAAGTGATGGGGAATGAGGAAAATGGATGGGGAATGAAGAGAAAGTGATGGGGAATGAGGAATGAGGAAAATGGATAGGGAATGAGGAGAAAGTGAGGGGAATGAGGAAACAACCGTTGAAGTACTTACGGATGCTGAATGTTGCCAAACTAAGTGTTAATGGATGATCAAAACGTACCACTGTATCAGTGAATTAAAATAAATCCAATTTCATTCAACCAAATTGGTTTAATTAACATTTTTGCAGATAAAATTTCGATTTTGAAAAATCCATAATAATTTTTCCAGTACTGTACAATATGTTTGAGAGCGATTTGATCAACTGTTGAACAATAGAGTTAAAAAAACACTAAAAAAACGTTATTATATAAATAATGAAATGTTGAAAATGTTTATAGATGTTCTACAATCTACTACAAGGCATTCAAAAAGAAAGCTAGGGTAAGTTCAGAATTATCAGTCAGTACTACATCTTCGGTCACATAAGAAAAAAACAATATAGAAATTACTATTAGATAGCACTGTGTAATGATAATAATTTTATATTTTTTTCTTATTTGACCGAAGATGTAGTACTTACCGATAATTCAAAACTTACCCTATATATTATGACTATATAGAAGATTAGTTATGACTACCACACCATATCTTTCAATTTCTCTATAAAAATGTTTCGACCGTTTGTAACCACAAAAAATGATTCAAATAAAATAAATTTGACCGTAACACACAAAAATGATCCCATATCAAAAATACATTTCCAAGCAGTAATCTTTTAAATCGCACTGAACAAGCCACAGCTTCCCATAGGTAACCTCCATTGATTTGCAAAACTCCTCCCCCATCACACGACACTATGGATTGGCGTGGAGTCGTGACGGGTGCCCTGAGGGTGAAGTCCGACTCTCGTGAGTGTGTCTTATTGAGCAGGTCACGATGTGGTGCAACGCGTGCTGAGAATAAACCACACCAACGCCACATGAGAAATATGGCTCTTAGAGTCTAGAAATGGGGTCTCGAAGCCTAAGAGATGGGGCCTCGAAGCTCAGGGAATGGGTTTTCGTAGTCTAAGAAATTGAGTTTCGGAGTCTAAGAAATGGGATTTCAGAGCCAAAGAAATGGGGTCCCGAAGGCTAAAAAATGGGGTCCCGAAAGCTAAGAAATGGGATCCAAGAGAGTCAGAAATGGGGTCCAAGAGTGAGAAATGGGGTCAAAGAGAGTCAGAAATAGACTCAAATAATCCAAATTACAACAGTTCAGGGCACAAAGGGCACCACTCACTTCACTTCCATCTACCACAAACAGATTCCAGATGGAGCCCCTGGGAGCAATTGGAATAAAAAAGATTTCAAATTAAAACATGAAAGTCGGAAAACTCGAATCGCCTAGCTTGTTTAGAATGTCTTAAATTCGGTGAAAAGGAATTAATCGAACAGTATTCGAGATCAATGATGAACATGCAAAATATTGGAAAAAATTCAACATTAAATGGCAATAATAGACTTTTGCGAGTCAGAAATTAAGGATCCTAAAAAAAAGTTAACAATGGATCAACCTGTTCGAACAATCTCTGAATTTAAGACTTATCTAGATTTGACGACAAAAAGAAATATCAGAGAAATACAAATCATATGTATTAAAGTTAAACTGTTTGGGGAACTATGACAGAAATTAGTGACCCCACAAAGGAAACAAGGAATTTCTTAGTGTTCAGTACGGTCCCTAGTGACCATAAGGTGCAGATTTGTGTGGCCCGGGGCAAGCAGAACAATCACGGTGGGAAGATGCTTACTAGGGTGCTAAACAAGGCTCATCTATTGCAAATATTAAACCAAAGCCATGTCAATGGACATAAGCCACTCCAAAGGAAACTAGCGAAATTATACTAAGATTAAATGAAAACTAATCATCACAATAAAACAACAAAGAACTTAAATTACACAAATTTCTTATGGCTAGAAACTTACGATCTTGATTTATCATTTTACGAATCATTAATTCAATATACTGATCTCGTCTATCTGTCCTCTGCATTGCACTGATTTGTCAGCATCACACATAGCCCTATTAAGGCCTTGCTATAACTCATTGAGAAGAACTCGTGACGACAATTTGGTTTGTTCGAAGACTCGCCAGTGATCTCGGTGATAAAGTGTTCGCAAATGGATATCCATGTACGGTGATTCTGCTTGGAGTTATTATTCGTCATGTTCAGGAAGTATCGTTAGTAACTGGCATTTCAGAGACGTTCGAGTGTTCTATATTTAATTGGAAAACGAATTGAGTACAATTTCTGATAAATTGTTTGCAACTATAAAACCTAGTGTGATTTCTAATGAAAATCTTTATTCAGTTAATAAAGGAGCCCGAAGAGTATATCTTATAAAACCGGATTTGGAGTTTGATATAATTATTGACTTTGAAGAAGTTTCATTTAATTTATTAAACCTTAGATGTTGCCCACATTTAAATTATTCAATATTAATTTTCAAATGTAGTAATATCAAATTAATTTTAGATCAAGTTCAAAAATTAGAACGATCAGAATTATTTTCATAGAAAAATAAACTACGGATACATTTCCGAAATAATGTCGCTTGGGAAGATGCAGAGGGATACAGTTTCACTTTTCCTCCTTAGGATGCGTTTATCTCAGTGACTTCGTTAGGAGAACAAGCGGAGGGAGAGGACTTTTTAGCAGAGCACAATGGCGGCTTCTTCCAGGGAATGGGGAGGATATTTTCACAGGGAAATGATTCACAGAATAGTCTGTCATTCCAGATGAGTTAGGCGAAAATGATTTGCAGATATATTTTATTTGAGGTATCTGCAGCTTTAGATTGAATATGAAATGATGAATACGATGCCATTCATTTTCCAGTTTTAATTTGAATATGGTTGAGTTGCCTAGTATTGAAATTAAAGAAGGTTTTAAGACGAATTTATTGAGCGGAAAAGAGAGAACATTCAAAAGATAATAATAAGGAAGCAATTAAGATGAGTCAAGTAAAGGGAAGTCCATAATTTATCCTGATGTGTTAACAGAAAAAAATGAAAAAGAGGAGAGTTTACTCTTGGAAACAAAGAGCGGATTGGTGCCTAGGTATGGAAAAAGTATTAAATAATCATGAAGAACACAGCTTTTAATAGTAAAATATTCAATGATATTTTTAAATCAGAAATTAATATTTTAAAAAATTCCAACTCACACATGCAATCATAAAAGAAGGAGAAGAGGAACTAAAATTGGTGTGATCCAAATTCCAACAGTACAACCAAGAGCAGCGTAAAAAAGACGCAAAAATCCAACATATTCCTAAGGATAAGTTCATGTATCTCAGGTTTTCTTTGAACTTTTTACAATCGCAATACCAGACACAATAAATCAAACAGTATTTTCTAGCTAAATATTCTTGATCTGAGAAAACTGTTGGCGATTTTACGTACCTCTTCCTACTAGAATCTTTTTGGCGAAAAAGAACTAGACACTAATTAAGGTAATTAATGAAGACTCCGGGAAAGCTTAAGTTTGGGCAACGGCTTCAGCATACGACAGGATAATTGCATAATTTCTGACTATATACCTTTGAAATCTTTAGGGTTTTTATTTGAAGAATGTGCAAGAGGAGATCTCAAGATTTGTTAGCGGAATCACCTTTTGAAAAATGATAAACGTATTTTGATAAGCGCATCGTGGTACTTAATGATGTTGATTAGATTTGTTTACATCACAATGTTTTTTTTAGAGTAACTCAACTTTGGCATCAGAGTGAAATATAAAATCTAGATTCATAGAAATTTGAATTTAAAACCTTATTTTAAATTTCACATTTTAACATCTGTTGTCCATCATCAAATCAAAACTAACTAAAATTCTGATAACTATTAGTCACAGAACAACTAATTTATTGCTATTAAAATTTCTAAAGTTTCGTTCATGCCAGACTCGTAACACTTAGAATCTGCATAATGGACAAGCCAAGAAGATGTACTAGTATTTATTTTTGGGAGATAATAGCAGTACTTAAGTGTGCAGCTGCTAATCAAGTAACCTTTGAATGTGCGCTCCCTTACTTAAATATTTTCTCCATTTTAGCACTAGTGCCCTGGTCACGACTTCAGTTCATGGCTCATGCCTCCATTTTGTTGGCTGCAGAACATGCGTGCAGACACGACTTCCATTTTTATTCCATTCCGAAGAATAGATTTTATTGTGTAGCTAGGTATTATCTTCTGAAATAACTTTGCAGAACACGGTGTTAGTCATGACTGCTCTATTGCAAGATCTTGCTAAACTCCAACCAGATGATGGAAGTTAAGAGTAGGTAACTCACTATTGAAATTGATAAAAGTTTACCAATCATTTCACAGAATACAGGAAAAAATTCTTCCTACAAAGATTTTAGGATCCGTTGGATGTTTTCCCATACCTTGTCACTATCTGCCTAAATCTAGGCACGTTCTCTGCAATTAATGATAGAACCTACTAACAATCTTCACGATAGCCGGAACATGTTTGGAATAAACAGAGATGTGAAATAAGCAAGATTCACTGGGAGTTTATTATCGGTGAAATTCGCTTTTCAGGTAACCGGTATTCGTTTTCCAGAAATTCGGTATTAACTTTCTATATAATCATTATTAACTTTACAGATAATTTGCATTTATTTTACAGATAGTCGGTGATAGCTATAGTGAAACAGTTTCAAAATAATTTAATCTAAGAATTCGAGAAACTGTTTCAGATAATTGAATCCAAGTATTTATGGAACTGTCTCAAAATAACTGAATCTATGATCCCAGATAACTGAACCTAAGAATTCATGAAACTGTTCAAACAACTGATTTTAAGTATTCAAGAAACTGTTCCTGACAACTGAATCTATGTTTTCAGTTAACTGTTTCAGATAACTGAATCTAATTGTTCGTGAAACTGTTCCAAATAACTGATTTTAAGTATTCAAGAAACTGTTCCTGACAACTGAATCTATGCTTTCAGGAAATTGTTCCAAATAACTGAATCTAATTGTTCGTGAAACTGTTTCAGAATGAGATATGTTTTGTCGCCAGACTTCTCGTTGCGGTGAATGCGTTAGACCCCTCCTCGGTAAGAAGTCGTGCCGTAGATAAGACAGAGGCATCGTGCCCTGCCCATGAGCACAACCATAAGCCATTCTGAGGGCATAACGCTCCGCACGACTTACACGCTTCATTCCTCACACCGATTGAATTATGCTTCAGCTGAACACAAGAGAAACGCTCGGCAGAAATTGGGTGGAAGGATCTAGTAAAGCGCTGTAGTTCTCTAAATGATATGTACCAATATTCATGATGACCGAAATATCCCTATTTCGGATCAGCAATTTGAATCCCTTAACTGTACCACCGTGCAATACTTGTCAGGCAATAAATATTGTTATTTGAATATTTTTTTTTGGTAAACTCCAGTAACGCAAAAAAATGATTGCCTGGGTAGTCCCGAAAGAACATATATTTTTCAAATATTTGTGAAATTAAGTCCTACAGGACTCTGGAAGGTATCGTTAAAACTATGAATATTAATTTAAAAAACAATGTCAATTATCATTAATAAGGGAACATACATATACTTTAATTTTCTAGGTCCCACCACACTACCACCCATATATGTAACTAATAAATAATTTCAATGAAAGTTACCAACAAGGTTAACTCTAGTAAAAAATAGATGTTTTAATTATGTTTTGTTAATTTGAAGGATAGAAAAGGATTCGTCAAAATATTATTAATAAAGATCGTAGGTTTTTAAAAATACTTTATAATAGTTACTGAAATTTGTCAGTTCAACATTATTCTTCTAATATAATTGTATAGTTAAAATATAAGTTTAAAACGAGTGTCGAAATTTGATTAATGTAGATTTACGTTTTTAATTGTAAACACGCGTTATTATCTGATAAAAAACTAGGTGACTGATTTTACACTTCAAGACTCCTATCCTAAGACCCACATTACTATGGATTAGACTAAACTCTCACCCTTATCCACTAGGGCACCAAGAGACTTACCCATATAGTCCTTGGGTCCCTAGGAGTGGTCCCAGTACCCCCCGCTAGGAGGTCAGGTTTGAGTAACTACAACACCCTCTATAGTTACCTACTGACGATAATTGCTAAAACTTATTGGCGAAAGCGATCAAAGAAAAAAGTAGGTACTCTTTTTATTAGGAAACTAGTCAAATGAATTCTGACATTTTCTTTACCACGAAAATTTAATACAGGTAACTCTCGAGTTTTACGAATATTTCAACTCACGAACCATCACTTTTACGGAATAATTTTGGATTATTTCTATATTTGTTTGATAAGAATAACTAGTTTTGCGCAATTGCCTCTTTTACGAGAGATGGCTGGTACCCATCTACCGTAAAAATCGAGTTTCCTTTAACAACTTTTCAAAGATCAATCAACAGTAAATCTCATTCGAAGCATTTATTTTTGGCCAAGATAGACTCTATTATTACATTTGGACGATTTTCCAGTTGTACAAGAACAAGATAAACAGTTTTCTACTGCTTCATCAAGTACCTACTATACCAAATGTAGCTTATAATACTATAGTATAGTTACTGTAGATGTAACGTGTTTTCAATGACATTAATATTTGTGTAACTTACCACTTCACATATGGTGCGTGTCTTCAGATATAGCATTTAGTTTTAATTGATTAATGTCTATAAAATTATAATACTATTCAGTTGTTAAAATGTTTATAAACGGAGCATATGTGCTGCATAACTGAGTCACTTTAGTTTGTATTAGATCTAATAGAAAACAAATGAATTTATAATATCATAAACAGGATTAATTGAAAATAAACCGCACAGGTCATTCATTATTATGGTTTTCGGTACGCATTATACAGAAAATTTTGGTTTCTTGATACTGAGGAGCCCAACCTACCTTGTTCTGCAAAGTGTGGTTTCAGTGACGTCAGAAGTCTAATATCTAAACTATCCTTGTATTAAAGTGTAGTTGTAGTGACGTTAGAGGTCTATTGTTTCAACTCTTCTCACAGTGTGGGTTTTCTCTTCAAAAAATAACCTATGGTCGATCACACGAATTCCAGTCCGACTCATAAATTTGGCGAAACTGACCACTACGAGAATTTGCCCACCTAACCGATATCTCGGGGAGAAAGAGGAGAACTTTTATTTATTGGTTTCCCTAAATGGAAAGTTATTGTATTGGAAGATGTGAAAATAAAAAGCCTTCATTGGTTATTGGTGTTTGATAAGTTATTGGTGAGAACTAAAGTGAGATAGTGATTGAGATGAGTGAAGAAAGCTATTACATTGCTATTTGAAAGTTATTTCAATGATTACCTATCTATAGTTGATTAAGTATAATTTAAGATTCACCGTCTGTTGGTTGAAAGAAAAATGTCACGCTTTAACATTTAAGATATGATTTAATTCCATGACAAAAATAATCACCCAAGATAATCAAGATAATATACATAATATAAATCCAAATAAAGAAATCCGGGTAACAAATATTCGAGTAACAGAAATCGGGATAACAACAAGCTTGATAATAGAATTATCCGGGTATTAGAAATCCAGATACTAGAAAAATTCGAAGAACAATAAATAGGCAAATAATATTTGATAACTCAACATTTTCATTCGCATTACTGTAGAAGGAATCATTTAAATTAATATAATACCGTAGGACCACTGGTACCCATTTCCACATCTCCCACATACCACTCATTTCCAATACCCATATCGGACAATCGATTCCCTCAATGGAATATCTATAAGGACCTTCAAGCATGACCCATCTCACTCAGAACAAGGGACCATTACCGAATTATAGATCACAGCTTCAGATCAAGTTGCAGGATCGAGCAGCAGCGGTGATCTCTCGGGATCTTTTCCCACGCGATACGGATCACCTTGAAATTGACGCCGTGACGACATTTCCTTGTGCGAGAGATCAGAAGTCCTGCAAGATTGGTACACGAGTTTGTGGGTGTGATGATCAGGACTTGAGAGTTAGGAGTCAACCGAACTTGTACGAAAGTAAATGTTAGGGAAAACCTAGTTAAGAGTGAACACGATGTAGAACTTTCTTTATAAACTGTGTAGAACTAGATATGTCGGTATAGATACTGATAAACATTGTGTAAGATAACAACTACTATAATTACAGCCTTGTGAATATTTGTAAAAACATTCAAATTTAAAATTTGAGTAAATATTGAAGGAAATTAAAAACTATATTAAAGCTGGAAAACATCCTCATGCAAATATTCGATAAAATATGAAAAGTAAGTATGTAAATATCGATCAAGAAAAACATGCAAATATTGAACAAAAAATATGTAAATGTTGGAAAACAACAACAACGATGTAAATGTTGGACAACAATGTAGATGCGCAAGGGTGGGTGGACTGTTATGCAAAATAGGGTGTCTGCATACATTATGACAAACACTGGGCGTTTAGTTGTATGGGTCACTGGAGAATAAACCTCGCGAGTATAGCTTTATGTAAGCACAAACTTTATGGTGATAATATCTCAAAAGAGCATTCACTGGGCCCCACCACACGGAACATTTAGCAAGAGCTAATGTTCCTGGGCACTAAAGCGCTCATCTTATTGTGAGTTAAAGGAGAAAACTGGTAGACGTGTGTGTTGTTTGATAGAAACCATGTTGCAGGGTCTCTTCATGTCAATGTTGGATGGATACTTACAGTGATAACTCTAATCTATGAACATTTCTATCTTACAAATAGTGAAAGGTGAAGAGTATTACAATTCAAAACTTGCTTGAACTCTCTATTATTATGGATGATATGTTATGCTAGTGAATTAATTTTCCAATTCTTTGAGTAACTGG
The DNA here is from genome assembly GCA_947561585.1 of Caprella mutica. Taxonomy (NCBI): domain Eukaryota; kingdom Metazoa; phylum Arthropoda; class Malacostraca; order Amphipoda; family Caprellidae; genus Caprella; species Caprella mutica. The sequence goes on along the minus strand of CANNZV010000344.1, from coordinate 335,237 downwards.
GTGTGTAAGAGTACAATGGTTCTCTTCTAAACGCATTGAAGCAGCAGATAACGTGAGGAGGCATCGCAGGGTCAGGCCAGAGGTGGCGTCGTGCAAGAGCGGGCGAGGGCAGGTCCCGCCACAGAGACCTGGTGGTATATGGATGTTAGTTCTTCACACGGTGTCGTCTGAGAAAGATCGTTCACGGGACCTCACGCTTAGTGAGCAGCTAAAGTGACTGTAGGTGCAGCAGCCAGTCTATCTCAGTGGATTGACTATATAAGTGGTGATACCTTAAAGTGTTTGGGTGCAGTTTTTACAAGTGATAAGTGAAGAAAGTGATATTTTAAACATTTCAAGTAAGTTACGTGATTTTTGAGCAAATAAATGGTCGAATTATACTATTTCTAAGAGTATTAAATGTTGTTTTTCCTTGTGTTCATGTTCTAATGTATTACTTTTCACTTGGCTATTCAAAGGAAAGTGAATCTTTAGCCTAGGGATATCAGCTGTGTGTCCTCAGGGCATAAGATATATGTCAGTCGAAGGGTACTGTAACAAGCATAAGAAAGAAATACTAGTATTGAAGTTCAAATCATTTAAGTAAATTATTAGTTAATAGTTACCAGAGTTTAGTACATTGACATTTTTTTTAGAGACTTCAACGTATGTAAAGTAATGATCCAAGATATGCTATGATGACTCATTTACATTCAAATGACACATTACTATTTGTTAATCGTGGAAGTACACATTTTACTAATTATTTTGGATATATTAAATTAAATTGTGGATTTATTAAAATAGATTTATCATTATGAAAAAAAATGAAGCCTAATTCTGAATATTTTGGTTTGAAATAAATTGATTTGAATCGATATTAAGAAGGGAGGGGATATTCGACATTTTTTATAAACAGGTCATTTTAGTTTGTTTAGAAACAAATTATTCACATCAGTCAGTTCCAACCTAATAGGAATGTAAAATGAATTTTATTTTTTATTAAATGAGTTAAATGATATTAATTGGTGTGATATATTGATCACGATATCATCATAGCTATAACTAAGTTCTTTCTGTTCCAGTTAATCCTCACAGGAGAGCGATGGGCAACCCAGTTCCCACAGAAACAAAGAAGGATGGCACTGCCAAGGATACGAAGACAGTTACTCGCACAGCAGGTAGTCCCGTCTCCGTTTATAATTTATCGCAGCCATAACAGGCGTGTAACTTTTGAGACATGCAGGTGGAAGGGGATTGGCATTATATTTGTAATTCCTGTAGCTAGTAGATAACCTTCATACTGAGAGAAGCTCTAAACGGATTCAGCTCCTAAAGCTGTTAGTCCAGCTAGGAATGGTTCCAGTCAAGGACAAGTCAGTACAGGAATTCTCCTGGATTCCCATTGTGTTCTTTTTTATTCCCTAACTGTCGTGGCATGAATGTTCCATGAAGATGCTTAAGTTACCCATGCGTACATTGCTGCTCAACAGGAACTTGAATGACAGACAAACTAGTATTTCTACCCAGAAAAGATAACAGTCTTTCAGAGAATGAACATTCTCCACTTTAATTGTATATATTTGCATGGTAAAATAGTTTTGTAATTTATTTATTCATACATTTGTCTTTTAGGTCATATTTGCAGTCACTTTCACGGAAAAAGTGGTTAATATCTAATATACAAACAGTGTATTCTTATATAGTTTTTAAACAATTGGGTTCTTTTGTTCGCAGAGATGATGGCGATTGAAACAGAGATGCCACTTTCACCAAAGAGTCCCCATCATTCGGGAGAAGAGATTGCCGAACAAAAACTGCAATCACCTTTAAATGTTTCGCCCCAAAGTAACCTGGAGAAGGTGACCTCTTCAATAGAAGCAACGATATCCAATTCTTTCTCAATGCCAAGAAGAAGACCCAGACTGAATGCAAATCCTTATAACCCTCAGAATTCGTATACTGAAGGTCTAACTAAGTATTTACTCAGTCCTAGTGGAAGGTTAAGTAGACCGAAGAAACGTTACATCTGCAAATACTGCAATAGGGAATTCACAAAGAGTTATAATCTCCTTATCCACGAGAGAACACACACCGACGAGCGCCCCTTCCCCTGTGATATTTGTGGCAAAGCCTTCAGACGACAAGACCATCTCCGTGATCACAAATATATCCACAGCAAGGACAAACCTTTCAAGTGCGAGGTGTGCGGTAAAGGTTTCTGTCAGGCTAGAACTTTAGCTGTTCACAAGGCTCATCATCCTAAACAGTCTAAAGTAAAGGAAACAAACTCTCAATCGAACACGCAAATGTTCCCCAGCCATCACACCACAGTTGACATACTACCAAAGATAAAAGATTACGTGGATTCCAGCAGACCAAGTCTAGTCCCTTACCCATCCTTATTAGATCCCCGACTCCTCTCTCCCCCTTCCTCCTCCAGATCACCCACCAACATATCCCTGAACGCACAGTTGCAAATGGCTAATGCCACCCTCTCCAGCTTAGTCGCTGCTCAATTTCACTACCGGCACACTCAGGAACTACTGCGTCAGCAGCAAATCGCTCCAGAGCTGACGAACCCCCTAGCGCTACTCTCAGCTGATCTCAGAAGCAAACTCATCTCCACCGCAACCGAGGATCTTGAAGAAGATTCCCTTAGCCAAAGAAAGCAGGATGGTGAGGCCTTAGACCTCTCGATGAGGCCCATGTCTTTGCCTACGCCTATTAGTTTATTCAACGGTCAGTTATCTACTTTAGACTTTAACCATAATGCTTTAAAGAAATCCAAAGTTTCTTAGTGTCTCAACTTAGTGTATCCTATTTATGTGTTCATAGATCAATCCATACACTTTGACCAGCAAAGATGTTAGAAATATTGGAGCAAATTGGCCAAAAGTATAAATTCTAAATGTAAATAAGTGTTTTGAATAAAAATTATCGTGATTTACTGGCCTTTTTTTATAATTGGAGGAAATATTTAATTGATTGCCGTGATTAAATACGAATTATGTATTTTATATGAACAATACAGAAATTAAAGTATCATATAAAACCAAAAACGATTCCTTAGAGATTTTTTTTTACCTATCAAGAAGACAATAAAAATTGTTGTGCGCTGAAATGTCATAGTGACCCTTCCATAGGTCATAGAAAATATATTGAACTTTCGTTTTCTATTGCACAGAAAACGGAGATGAATTTACAACGATGTCAAGTGAAGCGTTTGTAATTTGTATAGGAAATTGATTGAAGTTGAAATATGAAAACTATAAAAAGTATGATATATTATGTGAATCATGGGGTTAGTTCTGAGTTATCGGACGGTTCCCTATTTTCGTTCATACAATAAAAAAGTTTAAATAGTTATTTGTTAATTTTTTAATTACTATTATTTATATTTTTTTCTCATATGATCGAAAATGTGGAACTGTCCGATAACTCGAAACTAACCCTAATAAATAAATCTCACGCTCAAAACTCAAAATTCATTATGAATTATTAATTTTAAAAAGTCGAAACAAAACGAATAAAAAATACGTTTTTCTGTATTCTGAATTTATGAAAGAAACGAGTTATGTAAAATTACATTTAAATTAATTACTATTTGGTCGAACATTTTAGATTGCAAATTTATTCCTTTCTTGGGGTAACTTTTATAGTCTACAAACAGAGAAAAAAGTAATAGATAATTATTTTGCTCCTCCATTATAATTAACAGGCAAATTGTATAACAAGGTACTATCAGAGTCACTGTGATGATGTACTATCAGAGAAAAGAGTCACTGTGATGATGTACTATCAGAGAAAAGAGTCACTGTGATGATGTACTATCAGAGAAAAGAGTCACTGTGATGATGTACTATCAGAGAAAAGAGTCACTGTGATGATGTACTATCAGAGAAAAGAGTCACTGTGATGATGTACTATCAGAGAAAAGAGTCACTGTGATGATGTACTATCAGAGAAAAGAGTCACTGTGATGATGTACTATCAGAGAAAAGAGTCACTTTGATGATGTACTATCAAAGAAAAGAGTCACTGTGATGATGTACTATCAGAGAAAAGAGTCACTGTGATGATGTACTATCAGAGAAAAGAGTCACTGTGATGATGTACTATCAGAGAAAAGAGTCACTGTGATGATGTACTATCAGAGAAAAGAGTCACTGTGATGATGTACTATCAGAGAAAAGAGTCACTGTGATGATGTACTATCAGAGAAAAGAGTCACTGTGATGATGTACTATCAGAGAAAAGAGTCACTGTGATGATGTACTATCAGAGAAAAGAGTCACTTTGATGATGTACTATCAAAGAAAAGAGTCACTGTGATGATGTACTATCAGAGAAAAGAGTCACTGTGATGATGTACTATCAGAGAAAAGAGTCACTGTGATGATGTACTATCAGAGAAAAGAGTCACTGTGATGATGTACTATCAGAGAAAAGAGTCACTGTGATGATGTACTATCAGAGAAAAGAGTCACTGTGATGATGTACTATCAGAGAAAAGAGTCACTGTGATGATGTACTATCAGAGAAAAGAGTCACTGTGATGATGTACTATCAGAGAAAAGAGTCACTGTGATGATGTACTATCAGAGAAAAGAGTCACTGTGATGATGTACTATCAGAGAAAAGAGTCACTGTGATGATGTACTATCAGAGAAAAGAGTCACTGTGATGATGTACTATCAGAGAAAAGAGTCACTGTGATGATGTACTATCAGAGAAAAGAGTCACTGTGATGATGTACTATCAGAGAAAAGAGTCACTTTGATGATGTACTATCAAAGAAAAGAGTCACTGTGATGATGTACTATCAGAGAAAAGAGTCACTGTGATGATGTACTATCAGAGAAAAGAGTCACTGTGATGATGTATATCAGAGAAAAGAGTCACTGTGATGATGTACTATCAGAGAAAAGAGTCACTGTGATGATGTACTATCAGAGAAAAGAGTCACTGTGATGATGTACTATCAGAGAAAAGAGTCACTGTGATGATGTACTATCAGAGAAAAGAGTCACTGTGATGATGTACTATCAGAGAAAAGAGTCACTGTGATGATGTACTATCAGAGAAAAGAGTCACTTTGATGATGNCTGTGGTGATGTACTATCAGACAGTGACTCTTTTCTCTGATAGAACATCATCACAGTGACTCTTTCCTATGATAGTACATCATCACAGTGACTCTTTTCTCTGATAGTACATCATCACAGTGACTCTTTTCTCTGATAGTACATCATCACAGTGACTCTTTTCTTTGGTAACACATCATCATAATATTTTCTCTCTGATAATATCTAGGTTGTTAGTTTAACTCTTTAGCGGGCAAGTATCACTCGAGTGATACACCATTATTTTTAGTTCATTATTTTTCTCGTATGTTTATCTACCATTAGATTTTATTAAAAAAAACAGACATCGTTATCTTTCAAATAATAAATAAAAAATACAATAGAATTATTAGTTTTCAAAATAACAAAATATTTTCAAAAAATATATAAAAGAAATTCACAACTAAAATACCTTGAAAAGTGTTAAACTATGACATACTTAAAATTCAGACTAATCTGACGAGTTTATCAGTCAGTGCCCGTTAAAAGGTTCAGACTTGAATGATAACATGATGAATTTTGTTTTGAGAGTAATCATGTGAACACTACATTAGTGAGTTAAAAGTTACTACGTTAAGAGAGTGAGTTAAGAGTTACTGCGTTAAGAGAGTGAGTTAAGAGTTACTGCGTTAAGAGAGTGAGTTAAGAGTTACTACGTTAAGAGAGTGAGTTAAGAGTTACTGCGTTAAGAGAGTGAGTTAAGAGTTACTGCGTTAAGAGAGTGAGTTAAAAGTTACTGCGTTAAGAGAGTGAGTTAAGAGTTACTACGTTAAGAGAGTGAGTTAAGAGTTACTGCGTTAAGAGAGTGAGTTAAGAGTTACTGCGTTAAGAGAGTGAGTTAAGAGTTATTGCGTTAAGAGAGTGAGTTAAGAGTTATTGCGTTAAGAGAGTGAGTTAAGAGTTACTGCGTTAAGAGAGTGAGTTAAGAGTTATTGCGTTAAGAGAGTGAGTTAAGAGTTATTGCGTTAAGAGAGTGAGTTAAGAGTTACTGCGTTAAGAGAGTGAGTTAAGAGTTACTACGTTAAGAGAATGAGTTAAGAGTTATTGCGTTAAGAGAGTGAGTTAAGAGTTACTACGTTAAGAGAATGAGTTAAGAGTTACTGCGTTAAGAGAGTGAGTTAAAAGTTACTGCGTTAAGGGAGTGAGTTAAGAGTTACTACGTTAAGAGAGTGAGTTAAGAGTTACTGCGTTAAGAGAGTGAGTTAAAAGTTACTGCGTTAAGAGAGTGAGTTAAGAGTTACTACGTTAAGAGAGTGAGTTAAGAGTTACTGCGTTAAGAGAGTGAGTTAAGAGTTACTGCGTTAAGAGAGTGAGTTAAAAGTTACTGCGTTAAGAGAGTGAGTTAAGAGTTACTACGTTAAGAGAGTGAGTTAAGAGTTACTGCGTTAAGAGAGTGAGTTAAGAGTTACTGCGTTAAGAGAGTGAGTTAAGAGTTACTGCGTTAAGAGAGTGAGTTAAAAGTTACTGCGTTAAGAGAGTGAGTTAAGAGTTATTGCGTTAAGAGACTGAGTTAAGAGTTATTGCGTTAAGAGAGTGAGTTAAGAGTTACTGCGTTAAGAGAGTGAGTTAAGAGTTACTGCGTTAAGAGAGTGAGTTAAGAGTTACTGCGTTAAGAGAGTTAACTAAAAGAAGCGTGAGTAAATCATCTAGTACCCAATAACCATCTCTAGTGCCTTTATCAATATCCTATTCTGTTGAATGAATAACTACAGTGTATATCGTATTCAGGGTCACCTTTAGTAAAGATGAGGGAAGGTATTCACTGAGGGCACATCAGATGCCTCTCTCAGTCACATGCAAGATGTTGCTGCTTGCGACACTCTCTTTTTTGCTCCTTGCGACTACGTCAGCGTGAGTACTTATTGTACTTTGAACAATTATTGTTACCAACGATAGCGGCCTTTACTTAATATTTTATTGTGCTCTATAAAGGAGTAGTGCACTTTTAGATAACCTTTTTTCTATCGTTGATAAATCGATTGACGAACATTAATTAAATAATTTATATTGTACAAGTTTGCCATTTTATTTTTGAAAATTTGGTTTAAAAAGAAATTTAGGAATTCTCAACTGCAGCGCCATCTACTGAGGAACATCCGAGGTGCCGTAAATGATAGAACAAATGCGCACTGTTTGTTTGTATGTTTTTATTCACGTTCTAGTTTACTTGAAAGTTAAGTTACCATATATATTTAATAGTCAATCAAAATCATTGACGTATAGGCAAAAAAAAAGTGTATTATCCGTAAAGATTTCTTGACAATTTACTAGTTTCACATTTCCCCAAAAAAATTACTAAATGCAAGTTTTGTAAATATTTTAAAATTCGGCTGGGTACACAAAGACAAATTTATTTGATTTGATATTAATAGGAAATTAGAAAACGATGATTTTAGAAATTAACATCATGCGGAGACTCTTTTCTTACGTGTCCTTAAGGGCCGTACACACGTAGGGTTTTTTAAGTCTTTCCACTAGATGTACTTAAGTCTTTTCAATTTATAGTTTAATAGTTTTTTCTTCTATTCTCGTGGAAAAAATAGGAGGAGCTTAGCAAAAAGTCTGGTGGAAAGACTTAAAAAACCCTACGTGTGTACGGCCCTTTCGGCTTCAGTGCAGCTATTGTTTAAATCTCTATTAAGATTCACCAGACTATGCACAGTTGTAAACAAACTGATCGCGGCGCCATTCCTATACCTAGATGCGGAGAACATCCCAGTTACATGCATATAATAATATATATTTATTCTGATTGTTAGTTGTATTTCAGACGAATGAAATCTCTCAAGTATATAACTAATTACTAACAGTTATTTACAATATGTGCCAATTTATTTATAGGTTTACTGTCCCTTTACCTGTTGAAGTGGATTTTTACTCTTCACCTTGCACTTCATTTACTTCTCTTACTCCGCTCAAGAACAAGGCAATTGTTATATCTTAAACCAGCCATAATCAATTAGTCATCCTCTACTGAAACCAAAAAGTAGTTTTAGTCATTGAAAAAGGTACAGAAAAGAATAATAGAAAAGAATGATAGTCCACTATCATCCACTAGATGATAGTGGACGCAGCTTTATCCTAACCTATAATTGATAAGCATTCAAATCATGTCTTTCTCACCCAACAGGGAGTATCTGATAACAATTCCTCAGAAATGGGTACCAGGCGGTACTTCCCAAGTTTGTCTGAGTGTTACTTCAGCAACCAACTCTCAGGCTTCCCTTAGCCTGTCTCTATTCGCATATGACCGCAGAAATGGAATGTCAAGAAATATACCATTAATTGAATCCCAAGACATAACATTCGAACTTGGTAAGAAATGAGAATGAATATAAGGGTGGTTAATACTCAAATACCGATTGTGATGAATTTGCTTTATCAAAATAGTAAATAAATATATTTTGATAGTCGTATTGTACTGTCCTTTTTAGTAATGACCTATTCAATTTCAATCTCATCAATTCAATATATCCCTTATTTGCATATATTATATCCTATAAACGATTTTCCATAAATTTACCAATCCAGTGAAGATGCCTTCTTGTGTGTCCATCGATGTCCCCTCAACATCAAGAGAGACTGGCGAGATCCAATTAGCTGGTGAAATTGATGGAAAGCGAATAGTAGAGACAAGGAAAATTACATTTGCTAAGACTGGACAGCGAATATATATTCAGTCAGACAAGTATTTGTATAAAGTAAGTCTTGAAAAATGCGGTACGAGGCATTTTAATGTATAATTTTTTTCCTCGAAATTATGAGACAATAGTAATAATGTTCTATGTTTTATCGAGTAATGTTTTCATTTCAGGCTGGTCAAAAAGTACATTTTCGTATCCTTGCCACGGAAGGTCCTTTCTTAAACATATCTTATGAGCAGGTAAATACTACAAAAATACCTAGCTGCAATATTTAATTTTGTCAACAATAAATATCATTCTACATCTTTTCAGTATTCTGAAATCTACATCGAGTCGCCATCATCTTCTCGCATAGCCCAGTGGCTCAACGTCACCAATGGTGGATTGATCCATAAAGAATTTCAGCTGATCGACGAGCCTGAAGAGGGGATTTACCAAATCTTCGTAACTCCGAGTAATGGGGAATCACCTACTAACACTTCTTTCAAAGTCATCGACTATGTCTTACCTAGATTCGAAGTGAAGATTATTAAACCAAAATATATTTTGGTTGGTTCAGATGTAAAAACCACTTTTGATGTTTGTGCTAATTATACTTTCGGACAACCGCTCAATGGTAGAGTCTCGGGAACTTTTTTCTTTAGCAATGAATATAAGGGCAACATAATGCCACGGATGTTCAATGAGCCAATTTTCGGATGTACGAGTCTGGAATTCGATATACCCATACTCACGACAAGATTAGACGCTCCTTCCAAAGCTCATATGAAGGTGAAAGTTGAAGAGAATGGCACAAATTATGTTGTTGAAGAACAAAGCTCTCTTTCTTTCATAAGAAATTATCTTAAACTCGTGGATATGAATGCCACTGAGTTTAAAAATCCTGACTTACCTTTCGTAGTATCGGTAAGTTGATTCTTAATATATGTCAACTTGAAATACCTTAGCTTACTGGTTCCTTTCATCCATATTAACTATTTTTACTCAAAGAGTTTCAATTCTCATCTCATTTTATGGTTTTATAGGTTCTAGCATCTTTACCAGATGGAGCACCAGCTTCTTCAGAACCATTTTCTGTCTGCTTCAATGGTGATTGCCCTACAGTCAATTCTGATAGAAATGGTTACGTTAAGTTTGCAGTTCCTCCTCGTTTAATCCAGGACGAGGTCGAGGTATTTGAAGAATACGAGATACAATTTTATTTCATACTTTATTCATAATATAGAAATTTCTAATATACGTATTAAATGATTGTGAATTCAAACAGTTGAAATCGTTGAACCATGGAAGCAGTATCACCATCAGTGCCGGAAAATACTTCTCTCCTTCAAACTCTTATCTGCAACTACTTCCGGAAAACTCGAATACAATTATGTGTAATCCTGGAAGTTCAGTACGATTTCAGCTTCAGTTGCTCTACTCTACACGAGATATGACTGAGGCAAATTTGAGAATTCAGGTGAGTGATAGTTTCAAAACATGTGAACAAATATTTTCCTTAAAATGAGGGAATTCTTCTAGGTGCATTTTGATTTCAGCTTGCCAGTCAAGGGCTTGCATGTCATGCATTGACCTCATTTTTTTCCAGTTGGTTTCAAGAGGTCAAATCCAATACTCAAACGAAGCTCCAATTCCTTTCCGTAAAACATCCATGCCACCCAGCATTAATCTGATACGGGAGATGAGGGAGCTTACTTCTAACGACAATAGAGTTAGGGGCGTGGCATTACTTAATGTAGCAATTCCTCCTTCGATGTCTCCTTCAGTAAAGGTAAGCATAAGAACTGCATTATCCTACAACTTGATTTTTGAATTTTGATGTAGTATGGAGGGTAATCCTTTAGAATTCATCGTAGTGACAATATACATAGGTGTAAAAGAAAAAAAATGAATAAGTATTTGTTTCGTAATTAATTATTAAGGAAACTAGATAACGTGCACTCGGTAGAGCGCATACCTTCGCCGTTGCTTACAAATGACCTTGACCATCCAAAAATACTTAAGTTATAAAAGACCTTGACCTGATCTGATTAACTGGTAACTGGATAATGACCAATCGTCCTATCAAGTTTCATGCAATTCGATTGAATTCTTTTCGAGTTATTGAGTTATAAATGACCTTGACCTTTGACCCTATCGCTCTCAAAGTTTAACCAATCGTCCCACCAAGTTTAATGCAATGTGATAGAATACCTTTTGAGGGTGCACCGGAAATTTGGCCCCGACAATTGGGCCCAAGACAATTGGGCTCAGAACAATTGGGTCCACGACAATTGAGCGCAAAATATTTGAGCCCAGAAAAAAAATTGGGCAAAAGACACAATGATAAAGTGTTACTTTGTTATTACTAGGGAAGTTACATTATTATCTTTGAAATATGCTTTATATTCTATATAAATATTTTTATAAATTTTTAATTCGGTTGATACACTTGAAAAGGCGTATATTAGCGAACCCCTTAAATCACATTTGAACTAATTAAAATCTTCGAAGTATTTAAATAAGTCATATTCACTTGAATCCTGTCATATGGATCCAATGTATAGTATCCATCTTCTGACAAAGTTCCGTCACAGTAATATTTAGTAAAAAATGGGTTAATTTTAAAGGTTTTACGTTACATTGAACAGTTGTTGGGATAAAATGAGATTATGAGAATACATTTTGTAATAATAATTAATTAAGGTAATTGATAAATCTCTTCAATGTTGAACACTGAACAGATTTCAACAAATTCACATTAACTTTAATTCGATTTGTTTGTTCACAATAATTTCGGCATGTCTTAGTGGACCACGGTCTCCTAAAATACTTACATTCTTATTTTTTATTGTTTCTTCATCTAAAAAAGCTACATTCTAATTTTCTATTGGCTACATCCTAATTCAGGGGTGGGCAAATGCAGCACTCAGTGCTATTTTGGCCCTCAGAACGGCACCCGTGCCCACCAGGGAAAAAGTGCTTTATTTATTTTCTTTCAAAGAAAATTAAGAATTTTTAGCCCTGACTGCTCTATAAATTGCAAGGAAAATATAGAAGAGGATAGTCAACTTATTGAAGAACAGTATATTTGGAATGACCTTGATACTTTGATAGTCAATTTTATCCGTTAATAAGATATTTTTTGTTCATTGTTACAATAGTGACGGTGTTCAATTTATTTACCTCCGTCTCTTGTTATCTCGATCAGTTAATTTTATATCTTTCATACGCTTGTCTTGGGACATTCAAGCACTGTGGTGAAAATTTATGCAATCATTTTTAATTACCTTTTTTAATAAGTTAGGTAGCTATAGTAATTTATCCTGTGAATTTGTGAGTTACTTATACAAGATAGCTTATTTTTGTTTTTATTGTGAATAATTTTCACATGAAGAAAAAAATTATTATACTATATCATTTATTAATTCTTTTTAATGCAAATGATAAATCTACTACCAACAATTATATGCAAAATATGTACCGTAGTACATGTACGTACTTCAATTAAATCTACCACCTCATTATATAATTACTCAGTATCCCCTGCAATTTAGAAAAACGAAAAGAAAATTTGAACGAGAATATTTTCTTCATATTAAGAGTATTCTTTATTTTGAATATGCTCAAGACTATATTTTCATGCAAAACACATATTGTCTCAAAACTAGTTATTGCAGTAGCATTATGTAATACAGTAGACTCTGAAAATATGGACAAATAATATAATTGTCTTGGGCCCAATTGTCTGCGGGCCTTATTGTCGGTCCACGCCTTGATCTTCGACCGTATCGCTTCTAAATTTTTGAGTTATGCGAATAACAAGATGATAAATAAATAAATGCGGTCTAAAATATAACCTTCCGCTTTCTGCGAAGGGAAAATCACTCTCAATCTTCACTGTCCGACTTTCTAATATGTTGAATAGAAGAACAAGGAAGGGTTACGAACATAATTTTTTATATTTTCTAATCTATTTTGACTATCAATTCTTTAAATGCTTTTTGATAAAAAGATATCTTGTACGTTTAGCAATACGATGCCCTGTTTATTGTGGTTGATACTCGAAATAGCACTAAATTATATTTCTTTTTGTAGGTTCTAGTGTGGTACACTCGCCCTGATGGAGAAGTTGTTCCCGCCTCCAGGGAGTTTGAAATCACCAAATGTTTGCCACATCAAGTCTCGATGTCCTGGCCTGAGAAAAAAGTGGAACATGGCACCACTTTACCTCTCACTCTAACAGCTGAACCTGCGTCACTTTGCAGTGTTGGTGAGAAATAACTATTAAGTCAAATGCTAGTAACTTTAATAATGCAGCAATTGGTTTATTAATTTAATGATTTCAGTCTTATTTATTGTTTAGCTGAAATTAATGTTTTTTGTACCTTTAAGTAATTGCAATTTTTCGTAATTAGTCACTTATTCATATATATTTTTTAATATCTGGAAAATAGGTATAGTAATCATCAGAGAAATTATTATTCTCACAATAACAACCTATCTACATTATGCTCTAGCATAAAATTGATATATTTAAACATGTTCTCACAAGCTCAAAGACATGCTCTAACCAGCCAGTTCGTACTTCTGTACTAACCAGTTCAAAGTTCTGTCCTAACCAGTTCCTGTTCTAACAATACTTTCTCCAGGTATTGTCGATAAGAGTGCAGAATTACTCACTCCTCCACAAAAAAAGTTTTCCATCGAAACTTTGTTCAAAACACTGGATAATTTCAACCCCGTTTCTGCTGACGTAAATCAAATTAACGACCAAGTGCATTGCCAAGGTATAACCTAAATTTAGTAAGCTTTTATTCCACATTGAAATGTCTAGTCATATATTTCTAAGAATAGCCTACCCTTATTCCCCATTGAAATGTCTAACTTATATATTCTATCTTTAAATTATTAGAAATATCCTCAACTTCATCATACACAACTGCATCGCCTCCATCTCTGGTCCGGCCAAGAACAGACAGAGAAATGAGAAGAGAAATGAGAAGAGAAATGAGAAGAGAAAGAAATAGAGAAAGAAGAAATAGGGAAAGAAGTCGGATTCGTATGAAAAGAGTTGCTAGCTTTTTACCTTGGGATGGATTAGGAGGTTTTGGTCCAGGTTTCCTGGTGCGCAAATATAAAACAGATTACGTAGATGCTCTGAAGATTTTCGACAATGCAGGACTCATCATCATATCGGACATGACCTACGAAACGAGACCTTGCGTAGAGATCCCTCGTCCTCCTCCTCCGATCTACTATGATTATGGTGACTATCATTTCACCAGTCTTCTTTCCCTTCAAGAATGACTGTTTATTAATAATATTAATATTAGTGCAATCTTTACATGAATATATCTGTAAGACCAAATATCACTTATTCTTTGAATGAAGTTATTATTATCATCTTTTCAGATCCATCGGGATTTCAATTCAGACACAGTGGTCTTCCTATGCGACCAAAGTAAGTACGGGATTTTTATCTCATAATTCACCTATAACAATTATATACTGGTGGTATATGACTTTGTTCATGGAGTCACTTTCCATTTTCACTGCTACTTTCAGTCCCTTGGAGTTATTTTCATTTGACATTAGTGATATGCACTAAATTTAATTTCATAGTACTAAAGTCTACACTAAAGTAGACTGAAATTTGTAGAGCATTTCGTATAAGAACTTCAGTTTAACACTTCAATATAAGATCTAATATTACTGATACAGCTATAAAGTTAAAATTTGACAGTTTGATTTCACAAATAAAGACATAGATTAATGTTAAAATTATAAGTATTAAGCCGTTTGAAGCCCTACATATTTTTTAATAATATCATACTCCTCTTATAATAAGTTCGGATGGTTTAATGCTTCTTGCTGGTCCACCTGCTCCGCAAGCATATCCCTCCTCTAACGCTGCAATGGGAATTAGTGACACTCCAGCCTGGGATTTATACGTTCCGGCCGAGAATGAACAGGAGAGCCCTGAAATACCAATCGAAGATAATGACCCCAGATCTCACTTCCCCGAAACATGGCTATGGGAGTTGTTTGAAGTGTGAGTAATTGGTTCAATTATTGCTAAAATAGGATAATTACTATTGCTAAAATAGGATAAAAAAAAACAACGATAACAATATTCTATTGTGACATATGAACGCTATACTTTTAAAATAGAGAGTATATTTAACCATAAAGAATTTAATTTGGTTCATCAAATGATTAGTTCTGTTCCTATAGTTTACTTGAACATATCAACTTTCCACAGTTCCTTTTATCTATCTATGAACAATGGAAATACAATTTTCAAGATCCATTAAATTAACAATAATTTGTTGCTATTTTCTTCCATTCAGAAATGATGGAGTTCATCAAGAGACCCTCACTTTGCCTGACACAATTACCGAGTGGGTGGGCAAGGCTGTTTGTGTTCACCCTGACAAAGGAGTAGGGATATCCGCTCCCGTCTCTATCACCACTTTCACACCCTTCTTCATTGATATCACCATGGTGTCTAATATAGTCAAGGGAGAGGTCATGCCTATCGTTATTTCAGTCTTCAATTACCTAGACACACCTATTCCGGTAAGTTTAAATCATTCTACAAACTACTACAACAATGATTGCTGCAGAAAAATTTGTTCCGCTCCTTTGGACTAATCTCAAACTAGCAGTTTTCAACTGCTGGCGATTGGAACACCTAGGCTCTGTCAGACGGGTGGTTTTACCGTGGATGAAACCCGGCGTCTTCGCCTCGACTAAACCACTTTTGCTACACGACACATTCGCCGAAAATATGACAATTGTTTAGCAGATTAAGGTTTACTACAAAAATTAAAGTTTATTGAACATCCTGTGTTAATGAGTATTCAAAATTGATCAAATTTTTTATTAACTATAAATTAAATGGTAATTAATTGTTTGGTTTTAATGCCATATAAATGCTTGTTCTTAGTCCCATTATAAAAGTTTCAAAATAAATTTAGTTGGGGGTTTAACGTCTGTTTAGGCCATATCGTTTACCATATCGCTGACGTCAAAATAAAAATTAACTGCAAAGGACTATAGAAAAAGCAGTCATAAAGAAAAATGGCTCCATAAATAAAATTTCCTACCACGGTCTATGAAAACACATTAGCAGACTGATTCTACAATGTATATAGAAGGATTGAAATAGAATAAGACCAGCACAAAAAAAAAAAGATATTTTTTTTTTGTTACTGATAATTGTACACAGAAAATAGGATTAACATAACTGACACAAATAATTCAGCAATAACATTATATGAGTTAATTAAGTTAACGTAAATTTCGTAAAGTTTAACCAATAATTATGTAGAATATTGTAAAGTAATTTATACACTTATACAGTATGTAAGTTCATATATATGTAATTTCATCTGGACATATGAGATAAATTTATTTACCTTTTTAAATAATCATATTTTTCGGCGAAAGTGCCGTTCGGCAAATATGTCGTGCGGTGAATGTGCTTTTGGCGAATGTGTTATCGGCCCCTATGACATACTATGCCGTTTGCTGTAACGCTTTGCCAGCACCACGCGCGGCAGAAGCAAACCGCGAAACTTTGAACCTGTTATACTATGAGCGGCAAACCGATCTACAGTGAGGTTTTCTCTTAAGTGTTGTTCGAACATTAGCGTAGGGTGGATGTGGTTAATTTAGTGTTTTCCCGCCGTTGCGTGCGGTATAGTACGTCAGTAGCCATAGCTTAACATGTAATGATACTTTATACCGCGGCCGCGCGAGGTCGAAGTTTTGATTTCCCCCTCAACATGTACGGCAAAAAAAAAAACAGACAGCGGCAACCATAGGATTACACCACGTCGTTTTCTGTCACGTCCCATAGGATTACACATGCTGGCGGATTTTTCTTCGCCACTGCTGCTGACGGCAACATTTTACCGCGTCTAGTGTGTCATGGGTCTAATGCGTAAGGCGATTGTGTTGGAGATGAGCTTGGAACAGAAAATGCTGTTTTTTATTCAGGTGGTTTAGCCGCCCGAATACTGTCCGTCTGACTTAACCAGGCGGTTCTGCCACGTCGGTTGTGAGCGAGAACTTGCGTTCTGACTCCTGCAATTGAGTGGTTGCACTACCCGAGAGACACCCTCCTGTCTTTAAACATATTTTCCATTAAATTATTTTTCAAAAATGCTTTCTCGGTTAAAAACCGCAGCAGTAAAACCGCAGCGGTAAAACCGCTCATTTGACATGGCCCTTTCATTCTGAAAACATACTAGATGCGTTACCGCCAATGGCAGCTGCGAAAAAAACCCGCTAGCATGTATAATCCCATTGGACGTGCCATACTAGAGAAACCGACATCGCGAGCGGTCGAGGTTGCCACTGTCTGAGTTTTTCCCGCTGTACATGTTGGCAAGAAAATCAAAACAACGACTACGCTAAGTCGTGGTATTCAGAGTCAACACATGTTTTAAGCTATGGCTACTGACATACTATGCCGCGCGTGGAGGCGAAAAAACACTAAATTAGCCACATTCATCCTACGCTAATGCTCGAACGACACTAAGAGAAAACCGCACTGGAGATCGGTTTGCCGCTAATAGTATGTCAGGTTCAAAACTTTGCGGTTTGTCGCTGCCGTGCGTGGCGCCGGCAAACCTCTATAGCACACGGCATAGTATGTCATAAGCCAAAGTTATTGATCCTCGACCTAATGACATACTATGCCGTGTGCTGTAGCGAACCTGACATACATACAAATTTTGAACCTGAAATACTATGATTGGCAAACCGATCTCCAGTGCGGTTTTCTCTCAGTGATGTTCCAATATTAGCGTAGGATTTGGCTAGTTTAGTTAAAATTGCAACTTTGTATTGCTAAAAACTAGGGGTTACAGGATGCTCCTGGACCTGCCTCGTTCACCCCGATATTCGTGGCCGAGATCCTCTCCCTCGTTTCCACGCAAATTAATAGATACCACAACGATAAATTTTTCACCTATTACTGGATGACAATACCAAGCTTTGCTACGATTTGTGCCCCCCCCCCCCACTCGCGGCATAGTATCTCAGTAGCCATATTCTTAACATGTGTTGACTCTGACTACCACGGTTTTGAACATGTGCAGCATAAAAAAAAAAACCGCGCGTGAGGTCGGTTTCTCTAGTATGTCACGTCCCATAGGATTACACATGCTGGCGGGTTTTTTACCGCTGTCGCTGGCAGCAACGGTTTGCCGCATCTATCATGTCACTACACTTACACACAGAGAAAAAGGTTTTTTTAATACACACATGTGCTGTAGCTTCGCGCCAATGCATATCTTTTAATTATAATAAGATGCAAAATGATTAAAAATAAAACGTAAATGTCACTTGTATTTTATCACGCATAGTTTTGTTTGGAATTACAAAAAATATGAGTTTTGCATTGTCACCGAGTCAATGTTTAAGGATTCTCACTATGTTAAGATTACCAGTAATTACTTATCTTCATTAAGTTACCAATTATTTCATGCTAAAATTTATAAACTTATATAATTTAAACACTTTTCGTTTTTCAGGTTAGAGTTTCTGTCACTCCCAGTCCAGAATTCGAAATTTATATTGATGACAATCCTACTGCTGCTCGAGATCAATCTTCTGCCGGTACATTCACTCTATGCGTTCCTCAGGGAGACAAGAACACAATCGACTTTAGGTGAATAATGCCTTCTAAACATGAACATTGGTAATTATAGGAACTAGGTAGATAAAATAGCAATATTTGTATTCTTCTTCTACAGACTGAAGCCTCTAGTAGTTGGCGATACTGAGATGGTGGTATCAGCTTTTATAGATGAAACCATCACCAGTTGTCAAATCTCTGCACCTCTTCCTTATAAAACTGACACCATCATAAAGAAATTTAATGTTGAGTTCGAGGGCTTTCCTAAAGAAAAAACTTTATCAAAATACATGTGTGCTGATGGTATGTAACAATGACAAAAATAAAACACAAAATTGGTATTTTATATTATTATTTGTTACTTCATTGTTGTTACTTTCAGATCCGAATTTTAATGAAGATTTTGAAAGTCTATGGACCTTGGAAGCCCCTCAGAATATTGTGCCCGACTCTGCAAGAAGTTGGATCACAGTAGTTGGGGACCTTCTGGGATCAACTCTTGAAAATCTTGGAAATCTCATTAAAATGCCATATGGCTGTGGCGAACAGAATATGTTGAATTTTGCTCCTAATATTTACATTCTTAAATATCTTGAGTCAACCAATCAACTAGATAAGGCAACTAAAGACAAATTGATTGATTTCATGAATGTTGGTGCGTAATTCCGATGTGGTCGCAATATGTTAATTCTTTCCATAGTTATTAAATAGCAAACTTATAAATTATCCTCTCATTCTTCAGGATATCAAGGAGAACAAAGATACAAACACCCTGATGGATCGTATAGCGTTTTTGGTACAAGCGATTCATCGGGCTCAACCTGGCTAACGGCATTCGTAGTAAAGTCATTCGCCCAAGCTCGTTCTTACATCAGTGTGGATTCTGATGATCTCTTGAAAAGCATGAACTGGTTGAAATCAACTCAGCAACGAGATGGATGTTTTGAAAGTCGTGGCTTTGTTTTGGATAAGAAAATGAAAGTGAGTGTCTTTACTCTTCAATCTTCAGATATTCTGATGTGAATTATATTTAATAGAGCATTATCAAATCAAAAAGTATCGAAACCAAATTGAAACTCAAAATGTGTAATTACCGTTGATAGTATTTAAAAAAATGCGCCTCCTTTTTGAATTTTGCATATTGTTTAGTATCTATTGATATAAATATAATAGAAACTATAATCTGTGATATTTTATATACTGTCTTATTAATTGTTGTCCGTAGGGCGGATTATCGAATCGCAATGCCAAATCACTCTCAGCTTACATCACGGCAGCACTACTTGAAGCTGGAGAAGATCCTTCAAGCTTCATGATTGTCAGAGCACTATCTTGTTTGAAAGAAGGAGGCATAGAGTCCAGAGACCCGTATGAGTTGTCTCTCCTTGCCTACGTCCTCAGCTTGGCTAAGGACCCAAGTGCTGAGACTGCGATATATAACTTGCTACAGAGAGCTACTAAATCTCCAGATGGTGTACACTGGTATCTGGAGAACTCGAGTGGTGAGTTAACGACTGTCAAATTTAAAAGAAATATGTAAAAAAGTAAGATAAAGTGGAAAAGGGATACTAGATTATAAATATTATTGTAGTGTTTCAGTATTTCTGATAGTTTATTCAATTTGCAGGTTTTTACTAGCTCAGAGATATATTGGCTATATTAACTACTTTGTTTTGCTTAAACGTGGTCCTATTATCTCAGGTAAGAAATCTACTTCGTCAGTGGCAATTGAGACGGCAGGTTATGCTTTGATTGCAATGTTGCAGTCTGATGTGGAGCTGCACATCGTAAATGCGAAATTGATCGTGAAATGGATTACGGAACAACGCAACAGTCAAGGTGGATTTAGTTCTACGCAAGACACTGTCATAGCTTTGCAAGCGATGTCTCTCTTTGAGAGCTACATGAATGCCGAGGATCAACAAGTGAACTTCAGGTTCCAAGGAACGGACCTAAATTCAGCCATTCAGGTTACGAAATGGAATAGCTTATTGAATCAGAGAATAGAAGTAAACTCTCTGCCGAATAAGGTGTTTGCTAGTATTGAAGGATCAGGATGTATTTTAACACAAGGAGTTGTTCGATACAATGTCAAAGATTCAGAAACCAGCGAAGCGTTCAGGCTTGCTGTTTCTACCTCAGCTAATTCAGTAAATTGTAAATTTAGGACTCTAAGAGTTTGTGCTTCTTATCTGCTTAGGGATGGTAAATCCAACATGGCTGTTATTGAAGTTTCTCTGGTCTCAGGCTATGTTCCTAATAAGGAGGATTTGGTGAAAGTTGTCAATGAAAGTAACAGACAAATTAAACGATTTGAAGTGGATGGAAAGAAGGTGTTCTTCTACGTGGACCATTTTACACGTGCTGAAACCTGTGTTGAGTTTGGTGTCCAGAGAGAGGTCGATGTGGCGGATCCGAAACCCGGAACAGTTAAGATTTATGATTACTATGAGCCAGAGTTTGAAATTACTGAAAAGTACGACTTAACTGATGAAATATGTTTCCGTTCTAACACCGCACCAAGTGGACTGCTGCGTTCTAATCCTTACACTGTACGAAATGAACCATATAAAATCATTTACTTTGAATGATATATTTCATATCAGGTGTAACAGAAACTAGGTTAAAGTTCATCTCCATGCATTTATAAAAGTTAATCAATACGGCTGATGTTTCTAATCTTCTTACTGTTTCTATATGCTTTTAAAGTGGCTATTTTTAAACGGAGAGTGTGTTTAATTTTCACGTGAATTATTTTAACGTAATATGATTGATATACATTAATTAGCAAAGGATTTGAAATATTTTTATTGAAATCAGTGTACTTTCAAATGGAATAGAGTAACAGGGTTTTATCAGTTAAATTGTTAACATAAGATTGAGCGATTATACGATAGATTGCCTTGTTCAGTGTTTACATTATTTCCAGATGGATGACCTTGAATCTTCATTAACGTTTACAAATTGTCCGAATATTATTCTAATATCTAAATAATCAATAGTGAAACAAATTTGAGATACATACAGACTAAACTACCAAATAAACTATTACTAGAGTTATCCTTATGAATATAACTTGACCAAATGGTTTAAAAAAAAAACTATAAAAATAAAGTCAACAACTCGCAAAAATCTGGAGCTATTCATCACTAGATTCTAGATGGGCCTTTTTTTAAATAAATAAAATCTAAAATGCTTTCTTAAGTTTTATTTAATTAATAGAATATAGATTATAACATTATTAAGACTACACTGATTTACTATGGATTTTATTAAAACTTACATTGGCAAATGTTTGATTTTACCCTGATTTTTTGAACCCGTTTAAGACCAAAGAAAAAGATTGTACTCCGTTTGTTTTAAATCTCAACTTGGTAGGTATAATCTATAATTCTATATTAAAGATTCATGTAACAGCATAGAAAACACGAGACAAATTATTTTATGATATTATATTTACTTCAGGTATTCAATGAAAGCTTAAATAATGAAAGCCTAACAATAATATTTTTTTAAACAGGGAGTTTCATTTCAGATTCGACAAAAATTTTCATCTTGTACAAAACCTCAATATAAACGTTTTTTCATGAATAACAAAATGCTTGAAATGTATCGTTATTGAGATATTGATACCCTGATTCCGTGCGTGGACAGAATGCCTACGGACAAAATGCCTACGGACAAAATGCCTACGGACATAATGCCTAACGGACAAAATGTCTAACAGACAAAATGACTAATGGACAAAATGCCTAAAATGCATTTAATTTATTTCAAATATTGAAGTTGTGGACAAAATTTAAAATAAGTTAGACCAAGTGGAAACAAAGAGTTTTTAGTCAGAGATAGTTTACTAAATCACTTTCACATTGAATATGAACATTTGTAACTCAGGGTGCTTAGTGTAAACACTCTCTTATTTCATCTCACTGTGTTTGTGATTGATCACTAAAGTGTTTGCTCTATTTATCAAATTGCTCTAAAAAATAATCTTCTTACATCTTGCCATTTTTATTGGATATCTATAATCATCTTCTTCTATTTTCATCTTTTTAAAGATGTCCATAATCATCTTATTCTATTTCAATTTTTTTAATATTGTTTATTCTTTTAGATAGCTATAATCATCTTCAATCTAAAGTGATGTTTATAGTTGCTTTTGAAATTCTAAAGCAAGTTAAGTAATTACAATGTTTATATAAGTTAGTACTGACATGCATTTAACTACTCTGCTTATAAAAATGCCACCAATATTTGTTTTATTCAACTACCTTTATAGTATTAGAAGTTCCGATGGAAAAAATTCAATATTCTTTATGGGATGTAACTGGGACGTAGTATACATTTTTTTCTTATGTTTTAAATAAATTAAAAAAAATATTATTTGATGTTCAATTATGATAAGTTATATTACAATATAGTGTATTCTGTTCTTTATTTACTAATAATCAATTCATTACAGATATCACTTCAATGTTTTCTATTCTGCCCTTTTATTTTAATATGGAGTTAATTCTTCTATTCACTTAGCAATATCTTTTTACGTCATTATTTTACAATTTCCATTTTCTTTATTCATTTATTTTGTATTTTAGGCATTTTGTCCGTTAGGCATTTTGTCCGTTAGGCATTCTGTCCGTTAGGCATTTTGTCTGTAGGCATTCTGTCCGTTAGGCATTTTGTCCTTTAGGCATTTTGTCCGTTAGGCATTCTGTCCGTTAAGCATTTTGTCCGTAGGCATTTTGTCCGTATGCATTTTGTCCGTAGGCATTTTGTCTGTAGGCATTTTGTCCGTTGGCATTTTGTCCGTAGGCATTCTGTCCTAGTACCCCTGATTCAAGGGTTATTTTTTTGACATGCACAGGGAATCACACATTAAACCAACTTTGTTTCACGAGAACCTAAATTATCAAAACTGCTTAGTTTTCAATACTGACTTTAAATATTTTGAAAGGATTCCTACATAGATATTCAAAAGTAAAAGTCCTAACAGATGGATATTATAGTGGGAAATTAAACATAATAGACCTTAGAACCCTACTGTACCTATTATAATGTTATCGAATGTAAGATAATTGTCTGTAAGTTTAATTTTCTTCTACTTTTCTATTTCTAAGTAATTGTGAATACCTATGTAACAGTACTACTTTCAAAAATTTAAAAGTCCATATCTTGAATGCTAATTTAGGTTATAAATAAAAAAAAATGTGAAATTTCCCTATATGCATGTCAAATAATACCCTAGAATCCATGTATCAATAACGAAGCATTTTTGGACATTTTGTCATTCATGACAAAAGATTTTTATTTCGTTTTTGTTTTATTATAGCTGTCAAATTAGAATGAAAGACCCTGTATAATTCTAATTAAAAATCAAAACAAAAAGCGTACAATCTTTTTCTTTAGCCTCAGATATAATTAAGTGTTTCGTTCTTTTGCTGCACAATGTGTATTAATATCTTTTATTGCATTTGGATAAAATATTTACTGAGCAGAAATTTAGGCAATTATCAGATTAATAATCGATATATGTAATTAACTCATTATTTTCCGAAACCTGGAGAAAACCTTTGAGGATTTCATATTTTGAAATATATTTAAACGATGTTAGATTAATTGAACATAATTTTTTTTAAATTTCATCTTTCAATATATATTATATCATTTACAATACATGTTATTATCGCAACACTATATACGAAAACTATATTTTTCATTATTTTAAACCCTATTTCTAAATATTTTTGGAATAAAAAAATCTTGCTATAATTTTAAGTAGAATAAACTATTAAAAAGTGAAATTGTTCAATAAAATGTGAAATATTTTTTGCAAATATAAATTTTCTCCTTTTCTTTTGAGAACCTTTATATATATTAGATTTAGATATTTTTTATGTTGCTCGGTTAATTGAAAAAAAAATACAAAATAATGAATCATAAAGTTTGTTTAATTTCTTCTTTCAATGTATATCATATCATTTACCAATAACCACATTGTATGTTATTTTCACAACATTATATAAGGAAACAATGTTTTTCATTTTTTATAAACCTATTGCATATTTTTGTATTAGAAAAAAATCTATTTACTTCTCTGAAAAAGACGGTTTGTACTTTGTTATTTCTAATAAATAAAAATAATAAATAAACATATAAAAAGAAAAATGGAGCAACAAAATATGTAAAAAGTTTACAGATCAGAAAATTTTCTGTGTCATACATTTCCTAAGTCTATGCAACCAGGTTAGAATTTCCTGTCAGTGGTCATACCCATTAATATTAACTAAATAGAATATATAAGCACTTTTTGATCTAATTTACAATTAACGGTATTTATAAAGGGAAATGAGTAACACAGAAACTGAGTTAATCTAATTTACAATTAACGGTATTTATAAAAGGAGAGTAACACATAAACTGAGAAAATGACATCGTTTAAACAAACGAGCATCCAAGTTTTCGATATCTATTATTATATTATCTATTATTTAAAAAAATTATATTATTATATTATGTATTGATGAAATTAAATCATTAACTAATTTTAAACATTCTGAATAGACAATTTAAAAACTAGGATATGGAAGTAACAGCAATTTAGAAAAATGACATCGTTTAAACTTTTCAATGATATATATTATTATATTATCTATCATTTTCAATGATATCTATATTATGTGTTGATGTAATAAAAACATTAACCTATTTTACATATTCTGAAGAAGCAAATTAAAAACTAGGTTAGGGAAGTAGCAAGCAATTGTCCCTTAAATGCAAAGCATGAATTACTTTATTTTTAGCCGATGCAGTCATTTTGAAAAGCTGCCAACAGGTTAGTAAACACTAAACAGTGGGAACTAGTGGAGAGAGAACATAAATAGAGATGAGACTAGTGGTGATGTAGGCACTGCTAGTGTGGTGATGTAGGTAGTGCTAGTGTGGTGATGTAGGGACTGCTAGTGTGGTGATGTAGGCACTGCTAGTGTGGTGATGTAAGTAGTGCTAGTGTGGTGATGTAGGTAGTGTTAGTGTGGTGATGTAGGCACTGCTAGTGTGGTGATGTAGTCAGTGCTAGTGTGGTGATGTAGGCAGTGCTAGTGTGGTGATGTAGGCAGTGCTAGTGTGGTGATGTAGGTAGTGCTAGTGTGGTGATGTAGGGACTGCTAGTGTGGTGATGTAGGCACTGCTAGTGTGGTGATGTAAGTAGTGCTAGTGTGGTGATGTAGGTAGTGTTAGTGTGGTGATGTAGGCACTGCTAGTGTGGTGATGTAGTCAGTGCTAGTGTGGTGATGTAGGCAGTGCTAGTGTGGTGATGTAGGCAGTGCTAGTGTGGTGATGTAGGCAGTGCTAGTGTGGTGATGTAGGCAGTGCTAGTGTGGTGATGTAGGTAGTGCTAGTGTGGTGATGTAGGAAGTGCTAGTGTGGTGATGTAGGTGGTGCTAGTGTGGTGATGTAGGCAGTGCTAGTGTGGTGATGTAGGCACTGCTAGTGTGGTGATGTAGGCAGTGCTAGTGTGGTGATGTAGGTAGTGCTAGTGTGGTGCTAGTGTGGTGATGTAGGAAGTGCTAGTGTGGTGATGTAGGCACTGCTAGTGTGGTGATGTAGGTAGTGCTAGTGTGGTGATGTAGGCAGTGCTAGTGTGGTGATGTAGGCAGTGCTAGTGTGGTGATGTAGGCACTGCTAGTGTGGTGATGTAGGCAGTGCTAGTGTGGTGATGTAGGTAGTGCTAGTGTGGTGATGTAGGTAGTGCTAGTGTGGTGATGTAGGCAGTGCTAGTGTGGTGATGTAGGCAGTGCTAGTGTGGTGATGTAGGTAGTGCTAGTGTGGTGATGTAGGAAGTGCTAGTGTGGTGATGTAGGCACTGCTAGTGTGGTGATGTAGGTAGTGCTAGTGTGGTGATGTAGGCAGTGCTAGTGTGGTGATGTAGGCAGTGCTAGTGTGGTGATGTAGGCAATATTAAATGCACAGTGAAGGGTTAAAACAACCAACAATAGTTATAACTAAAGTGCACAGTGAAGAGTTTAAAAAAAAGTTGATACCAATAATTAATTACTTTTTAATTTTATAGAATGAAAGGTAAATTTATAAATTATAATAACAAGTAGGGCAAAATATTTCTAATTTCTAAAATCTAAACCATAACAAGTTAACAACACTATTCGACAGCACATCTTTAGTCTATACTGACTATTTTCTAATATAACATTGAAAACATTAGGCACTTGTTTATTACCATAATAAACAGTAAAACAAGGATGGTAATAAAGAAACCTTTCGATTTCTTCAAAATACCGTCTTGAGAAAACCTAAATATATCCCATATCTTACTATTTAAATACAAAATGAAAATGTTAAGTTAGAATATTTAGGCCATTATTCCAATGTCCTCAAACGTAAATTGACATCTTTAATTAGTAAGTTTTATTCTCAGATCGATCCTAAATTCATTTTTAATTCTTCTAATACTATTTGCAATATGTTTAAGTTTAAAGACAAACTCCCATGAAGAAAAACGAAAGGTCGAAGAAATGATGACATTTTTATTACCACCCTTTTGTCTGTTTATTATTGAAATTCGGTTTCCAAGGAATAAACCGATATTGTATATTATCTAAATAGGGTAAGTTTCGAGTTATCAGACGATTCCACGTTTTCGATTATATATGAAAAAGTATATAAAAGTTGAAGAATAATTAATATATTTTTTTTCGTACATATTCGAAAACGTAGAACTGTCCCATAACTCTGAACTGGAGGTGTCCCATTAATCCGACACCCCATTAATACGACGCTTCAGTAGACCGACAGTTATATATTTCTGTATGTTGTTTTTCGCTTCATTTTTTGATTAAAATAGAAATTGTTTTTAAATAGATATACTCAATTAATAACTTATATATAAATAATAAAACTATTTTCTTTTTCTTTCATTTTATAATTTTCTATTCCTATCTCATTATACCTTATTTCTAATATTAATTAGTATGATGCAATTCCTCATTCGATTTCATCATTCAATGTAGTTTTTTGTATCCGAAAGTTTGTTGTACCGCTCACTTTTTGATTTTTTAGTGACTTAGCACAGGGTTTGCCTCCCCCCGCCCCCTCTGATATACATATATTATTATTGTTGGAATTATGAGGTGTCGGACTAATGGGGTTTCGGACATATGGGGTGTCGGACTAATGGGGTGTCGGACAAATTGGGCGTCGGGCCAATAAATAATAACCCTTGGACTTACCCTACAACGTACCAGCTGAAGTACTATAAACCATTATTTTTCTCTCCCATAATTGCAGATTAAGAGAAACTTTTACTATCAAATGATTTCCAATCATATGGGATAAAATCTCCTATATGATAACTATTTAGTTCTACACTTTTTTTCTATTAAAATATAACTTGTTATATTAATTAAGTGAAAAATACTTCAAAATGCAGTTAGTCAAGTTATTCTATTTATTATCCTTTGTGATTGTAACAGGTGAGTACAGGTAAATTAACCATATCATTTACACCTCAGTTATTTCATTTACACCTCAGTTATTTCATTTACACCTCAGTTATTTCATTTACACCTCAGTTATTACGTTTCCACTTCACATATAGATATATATTTTTTATTATTATGTAACACATATTATATTTATTTTCATTTATAATAAGATTTACTTTCAGTATTTAATTCTTCTAAACTGCATAATAGTGCATATTTATTTTTCTAGCGCAATAATAAACATCCCTATAACCATATGGCTTTGTTTATAATTTTATATACTCATTAAATAATTAATAGCGATATCTGGCAACTCTAATTAGTTGATACAGTCTGCCATATAGTCTACTTAAGTATAACTGTTTATTAGTGTGCTATATGTGTAACAAAATATATTGCATATTCATAACAAAATACATAAATATGTTAAAAAAGTACGCCTTAGCAAAGTTAGCATCAATTTAAATGAATCAAAATAGTAGATTTTGAAAATAATCGAACAGCTTCAAACAAAATCCAATTTCATCGACTAAATTTCAATTTATTGTAACTAAAAATACCGTCAAGTATGTCGGAACACGTTCAAACCAATTCGTACACGTTCTAAATTTCTCCAACACTCAAGACAAATTCAAACACGTTCAATTACTTCCAAACATGTTCAAACGGTGACCGGTATATTCCATCCCGGTCCATCCCGGTAAGTTCCACCTCACTTTACAGTTTAGGTTTGGTATAGTCATTAATTTAAATATTTTATTAATATATTAAATACTACTAAGTAACTTGGATTTTCCTTGTATTAATTCACAATCTGTTAATTTTTCACTACACGTATGATAGAACAGTAAAAAGAAAGGTTGTGTGAACGCTCTTTATTAGTTGATGTATTTAGTTTTTCAATCACCAGATCTTCAAAATCACTGATACAACAGCGATATTAATTGAAAGATGATGTAACCTAGTGCCTACTACTCAATTGTTATTTAATTTTGAATTTGGTAGTTTTATTTCGACTAAAACTGGTGTAAAAAAACTGGTGTTTTTGTCCTAGAATTCGAAACAGCATCTTCTGCAAGAAGAGAAAACTTTGAATGGTTATCTCTGCCAGCCGACCCCCTCCACACATCTTTAAACCATTGTTATATGAGCATACACTACAGTTTCATTATTTAAAGGAATTAATCATTTATTTGAACTGTATATACATAAATTTACTTAATATGTAAACTTAAAAATAAACTGCCATATTAAGAATATTTGTATTTTTGTGGAATATACAGGGGTGGAATATACAGGAGTTGAATTTACCTGGGTGGAACTTACTTTGGTGGAATTCACGGGTGTGGAATTTACAAACACGTTACAACCAATTCAAACACATTCTTATATGCTCTAATACGTTCAAATATGCCAAATACGTTTAAAAATTCAGATCTGCTTCTTAGAACACTATTACTTCTATTCACAATGGCAAAAATCAAGTATTTCTCTAAGATTAATATTTTTTTATTTGTTTGTTCCAGAGGTTGCTTCTTTGGAGCTACTGGGAGGTCTGGACTCCTACCACATAGCGGTAGAAAATGGCACTACTAACGAAGTAATTCTAGACTGCCCCTACATTCTTGACGACGAAAATGACAAATCTGGTCTTGTAATCAAGTGGTTCTACAACCAAAGTGATTACCCTGTCTTCCAGTGGATACCTGATACTGAAAGAGACCTGAAACCTCAGGTAAATTTATATTGATAACGACCTATCTGGGACACGTATACAAAAATAGTTAAAAATATTTATCCCCTGCGAGAAAGTGATTTTCGGTTACCGAAGATATGGAGGGGGACCCTCCCACTGAAATTTGACACCAATTATGTAGCGCAATTGCTTCTTTTAGCTTGGAAATTCGTACTCCTCCCCGATAATTAGAGAAAACAACAAAAACGTTTTCCGATTTTGAATCTGTAAAATTACTGATTTACAGCGGATCTTTATGGAACTTTTTTCCGCCTCTGTCATCAGAAGGCTCGGTTTTTCGCGTGGGACGGTCTTAAAATTAGTTTATATAATATTGCAACACAGTGTAAAATAATGTAACACTTTTTCGTTGTTGTATCTCAGCTGACATCCATGGAAGACAAAATAGACGCTGAGTACGCTAAGAGCGATGACGTATACCACAAACACAGGGCTTTGAGACTTATGTCCCCTACCACTGAAGTGCATGGTCTCTTCACCTGCGAGGTGTCTAGTTACTTCGATGAGAAAAAGATAGATGTGAACCTCATCGTCTACAGTGAGTGAGATAATAGATAAAAAATTTGGTCGTAGTCTACAAAGAGTAAGATTGTAAATAAAAGTCAAGGTATATCAAATAAAAGTCAAGGTATATTAACTACAAGGTACAGTATTGCGAAGGTTCTTATCAAGATGAATTACAGTTTTGTTGTGAGAGAAGCTTCGGTGACCCGGAATAATTAATTTTACATAAAAATAAGGTATGCTTCATTTTTTTTAGAATAAAATGCTTCAATTTACTTCGTTTTATTTGACTAAACTGGCTGAGTTCATCATTGCGAACATTTTTCATATATTTTTGAGTACGGTCTAATAGGGCAAAAACGTGTTTTTTTTCTTCAAGGTGCGTTTATATTAGAGCCTAGAAGACATAAATTAATTCCTAGAATCCTAGTTGTTATATATGATACTTGGTGTAAAGTAAATAAGATAGGTAAGTACCATCTATTACAGTGGTCTCTTAACCAGCCAGCCATATTCTTATTGCTTTTATCTTTGCTAAGTTAATATATCGTTAGAGTATTTAATCTAATATTACAGGGTTCAGGAGTGCCTACGTAAGTGCTTATATATTTATGCGTAGAAGAGTCTTAAACTCGTATCAAGGCGTAGCATACCTTCAAAGTTAATATATCTTGGTCGTGTCTACAGTGAGTGAAATGGTACTTAAAGATAACACATAAAAGACATTTTAGTAAAGATGCCTGTCCCAAGTAAATGATATACATTTGTTTACTATTGACAGAACTTCCCTCTGCTCTGACCATAGTGGTGACTGAGATTGATAGCGAGAACACTACTGTTGAGTGCATCTCCGAGCCTGCTTTCCCTGAACCAGAACTGGAATTGACTTTGATCGTCGGTGACACAGAGTAATTTGCGATAGACTACTCATTATGGGATTTTTGACTGAAAGATTTCAAAATCTTAGTATTTTAATCTAGAATTTATTTTGTTACGAATATAATTTCATGATATGAAAAATAAGATTATATGATGAATATGTTTCATTTGACGACAAATGTACTGAAGAACCAAAAATGTATTCAATATATTTTCCTATTCAGATCACCAATGGAGGCTATGAGGGAAACTTCCTGGTTCATGGGGCTTTACAACACCACCCTTACGGCTGAAGTGAACATGGAGGAACTAGAAGATGCCCCCGTTGTAGAGTTTGTGTGTACCCTCAACATACCTCACACTGACATCTCCGTTAGAGAAGGACTCAAGTACCGATCAGGTGGGAAGAATATATTTCATTGCGCCATACCGTAGATTATCTAAATACTTTCAAATTAATTAAAAAGTGCATACTTTGGTACAACTAAAATCGAGATTTGTTTAGCAGAACATTGTTAAAATGTAAGAAAGTGTAAGTGCAACCCAGTTTCGAGTTTCCAGAACACTTACACGACATCCAAACCAATCCCTTACAGCCGGCCAATGCATGCCTTGGTTGTGACACCACAATTCTGTGATATGGCAACCGATAACACTAAGTACAGAAATGTACAGAGGTTTTAGAAAGCAAATCACATTACACAAGTTGCAACTTGCGTGCTGCAAACTGAACACTGTGTAGTTTACTTCCAAAGTAGTACAATAATACTTACATCTCCAACTTTCGGGCAAGTTAAATACATTACCTCTTCACACTCTATTTCCAATCAAATATAGCCTGAGACGTATGGAGCAAGCTAACACAGGTATGCTGTCACGTATATACGTAGGCTACAAGATCTCAATTCGAACTGATGTGCGTCTGTCATTCCAAGGAAATCTAAAATGTCCATATTGCAGTAATCATCTCCGGGTATAACAAATAGAATACACAAGCCACAATTTGCTTGCTGCAAACATCAAAATATACACTACGTAGTTTACTACCAAAATAAACTAACGCTAGTACAACAGGTACTTACACTGAAACAGTCACCATGTACAAGATCTCAATTCGAACTGACGAGGCAGCTAACATTTTGTTTAGATATGTCTGTCGACCAGTCACTGCTCAGTGCTCACCCTTGCATACTCACTTCACTTACTCCAGTATATATAATATTGTTGTTATAATCGAAATGCTTGACGTCATCACAACAACACTCTAAAATCAAATTTGAGGCAATCGAAGAGTGTTAAATTATAAAAAATATGTTTATGTATTGCCAATATGAGAAAAGAGTGATGGAGTACTCAGTTATTTAAACTACTTAACCCTAATTTTCGATTACGTGTGTTGCCTTGGTGACGTCACGATAAAATATCACTATATTGTTACTACTACGTATATAGATGTGGACTGAACGACAAACTTTAAAATGTAGTTGAGAGACGTTATTATACTTCCTGTACTATAACTTCCTTGCAAATGACACGTCTCTGTCATTCCAGGCACTGCGGTCCATTAAAAATCTCACACACAAAAAAAAATCAATCCAATTGATAATTGACTGCCAAATAATGCAGTGTATTGGAGTGTATTATTTAGCCTGATACTTCAACAATATCTACCTCCAGTAAGAAATATGAAAGATGAAATATATTTTCTCATTTCTACAGAAACAAATGTGTTTCATTATTTATATTGCTTAGAAATTTGCAGTTGGATTTTAAAATAAATCTTATATGACCGGCGTACTATCAGGGAAAAAAGGTCTCTACTGATTTAACAAATTTACTTTTACTCTTAAAAGTCTGAACTCTGTTTTTATTAATAAATTTTATCCTTTGGAAATACGTGAATGAATTCATCACTTCAATTAAAAGAACAATAAATAATTCGTATTTGTTGCAAATGAATATTTTTCGAATATCTATGGATTCGACTGATATCCAGTTATGGGGGAGGGGGCGGAGAAGATTGACTAATTTTAATCGACGTTACCTTTTCTTCAGATATTTTGGATGATGATGATGACGATGATGATGACGATGACGATGATGATGATGATGAAGTTATTTTAAACGTACCAATGGCTGTTCAAAAAGGAGGAGGTTTGTTGTTATTATTTAACAAAAATATTGTCAAGCGTATTTGAAATATGGAGAAAAGTTTCTAAAAAAGTTTTACAATCTCTAAATTAAAAAGGTCGATACGTTTGGAAATCTATTGTAACTAGTTCTATCACGTTCTACCAAGTTTAATTTTTTATAACAAATTCAAACATGTTCTACCAATTTCGAACATGTTCTACCAAGTAAAAACAAGTTCTACCAAGTTGAAACATGTCTTAACAAGTTCAAACATGTTCTATAAACCTTAACATTATTTTATTTATTTCCAGCAACGAAGAAAGGCATCAGAAACTCCTCACTGGTCGCACTAGCTTTGGTTGCCCTATCCGCTCTACTGATGTAATTCACTTTGGTGCTAGAAAAAGAATAATAAAATGGGTTAAATTTCATGGATTGGTAGGATTATTTATTCGGAACAATTTGGCTTCAAAAATCAAATGTTGTATTTATGAACATTCTGGAAATCATGTTAGGTACAATATCTTGAAATATATAAAATGGAGTAAATTTAAGGCACTCAAAGAGTGATGATTCCGACATTTGATTTAATTATCATTTGGTTATTGTGATTAGTTATAGTGTTACTCTTATTATATCTATTAATAAAAATACATATTTAATCTTATATATAGTTTATCTAACCGAACAGGAGCTTTTTAGTATTCAATATTATATAGATTTATTGATTTTGCGATGAAAGTTTAGCTTTCATGCATATACTGGCCAAACTACGTCTAGCTATATCATACATATATGTGATTTAAGTTCATATAATGTACTACATACATATATATAGGGCTCGTAGACTTATTGAATTATATTTGATTTATTATATCAAAACACTAATCTGACGCTGAAGAAAAGGATGTAGGTACATTTTTTGTTTTTATTTTCAATTTGAACTTTCAAACAAAACAATGCATGTTCAGCCCTCGTTTAAGATTTAAATTATTTCCTGAATTATTTATATAAAATGCATTTTTATAATAAGTTTATCTACTTTTATACTTTTACAGGAATATTTAAAATTGGATTGATTCTTTTACTAATTGGACTGAAAATTAGAAAATCGAAAGAAAAGCAGCTATTGTAATGTTTTGATCATAAAAATATTTATAGAAGCATTCAGAATTAAGGTTCTAGGTAAATTCCCCCTGCGGAAAATTCCACCAGGAAAAGTTCCACTGCTGGAAAGTTCCACCACTGAATATTTCACCACAGGAATATTCCACCACCGGAAAATGTGTTTTGTTAAGTCAAGGTCTGAGAGATAAGCTAAGGCAAACATAATAATAGAACATAATTCATAAAAAATATGAATCAATAAAATTAATAATAAAATTTAAATGGTGTAAACTCAACAAATAAAGTTCCGCTGCCGCAGTGATGATCAATTTAGATCCCGTTTGATTTTCTTTCAAACATATATATGCTGAAACCGAAATTAAGGATATTATTTTGTCGTATAAATTTTATATTATGTGTATATATTATATTTATATTATCTATCTACATGCAGGAAATTTCAAGCAAATTTCATTCGGAGATTCCCTCATGCAACACTGTTAATTATTTCTATCTTCTGTTAGTCTGATATTTTATCTTCCTTCAACAAATATTTTAGTCTCAATGAGTTTTTTACGCAGGGTTCCACATTTTCGCACTCGTAAATTCTACATAACAAAATAATAATAACCAATATTTTATTTTCATTTAAATTGGTATCATGATATACTTCAGGTATCATGTTACCAATTAGAATAGAAGTTAAATAATATTTATAATTCTTTCTTTACTTAAACGTGCCAGAAAATGCAGAATAAAACTTTAACTTAAACATTATACTCTATAGACCACCAAAAAATTTTCACAGATCATAAAATTGCTGTTTTTTCAATGCATAAATCAAAGTATAAATCTATTAATTA
This sequence comes from Caprella mutica, assembly GCA_947561585.1. Lineage (NCBI taxonomy): Eukaryota > Metazoa > Arthropoda > Malacostraca > Amphipoda > Caprellidae > Caprella > Caprella mutica. The sequence continues at coordinate 300,118 of CANNZV010000344.1, read as the reverse complement.
TACTAACCTATACTGAAAGAGAGCTAAACTATGGTTGAAATTTAAAACTTTAATTCATTGAATATTAATCATAGAGCTAGTATGAACAAACAATGGAATATTCTGGAAACAAACAATGGAATACCAATTTAAACAATTTTCTTTTACTATAAATCATAGAAAATGAAATGTTTAATGAAGGAGTGATAATTATATAATTTCTTGTTTAGTCCCTTGTTTGCAATAAGACTGAGTTGTGACTTGGTAATAAAAGCGGGGCCTGTCTTAACTGTAGTATTTCTTGATGGTTTATGATTCAGGATACACCGAATTGGTGGTTTGAATTTCTGCAGATTGGCTATTGTAAAACATGTAGATAAGCATGTATAAATCAGTTCTATATTTGACATGAGTGTGAATGGTTTATCCTGCTATCTGCACACATGCGTTTAATGAATATCGACTTAATTAGTTGAATAAAACCTTTTTTGCATGAACTTTCTCTCTAAAAGTGAAAATAAATCTTGAATCTTATACAATAAGATAGTTTTCACTAACTAAAAATAGTTAATTTTAAATAAAGAACACAGTAAATGGTTAAAACAACCACCAATAGTTGTAAATAAAGTGCACAGTGAAGAGTTAAAACAACCACCAATAGTTGTAAATAAAGTACACAGTAAATGGTTAAAACAACCACCAATAGTTGTAAATAAAGTGCACAGTGAAGAGTTAAAACAACCACCAATAGTTGTAAATACAGTGCACAGTAAATGGTTAAAACAACCACCAATAGTTGTGAATAAAGTGCACAGTGAAGAGTTAAAACAACCACCAATAGTTGTAAATAAAGTGCACAGTGAAGAGTTAAAACAACCACCAATAGTTATAAATAAAGTGCACAGTGAAGAGTTAAAACAACCACCTATAGTTGTAAATAAAGTGCACAGTGAAGAGTTAAAACAACCACCAATAGTTGTGAATAAAGTGCACAGTGAAGAGTTAAAACAACCACCAATAGTTGTGAATAAAGTGCACAGTGAAGAGTTAAAACAACCACCAAACCACCAATAGTTGTGAATAAAGTGCACAGTGAAGAGTTAAAACAACCACCAAACCACCAATAGTTGTGAATAAAGTGCACAGTGAAGAGTTAAAACAACCACCTATAGTTGTAAATAAAGTGCACAGTGAAGAGTTAAAACAACCACCTATAGTTGTAAATAAAGTGCACAGTGAAGAGTTAAAACAACCACCTATAGTTGTAAATAAAGTGCACAGTGAAGAGTTAAAACAACCACCAAAAATAAAGTGCACAGTGAAGAGTTAAAACAACCACCAATAGTTGTGAATAAAGTGCACAGTGAAGAGTTAAAACAACCACCAATAGTTGTAAATGAAGTGCACAGTGAAGAGTTAAAACAACCACCAATAGTTGTGAATAAAGTGCACAGTGAAGAGTTAAAACAACCACCAATAGTTGTGAATAAAGTGCACAGTGAAGAGTTAAAACAACCACCAATATTTGTGAATAAAGTGCACAGTAAAGAGTTAAAACAACCACCAATAGTTGTGAATAAAGTGCACAGTGAAGAGTTAAAACAACCACCAATAGTTGTAAATAAAGTGCACAGTGAAGAGTTAAAACAACCACCAATAGTTGTGAATAAAATGCACAGTGAAGAGTTAAAACAACCACCAATAGTTGTGAATAAAGTGCAAAGTGAAGAGTTAAAACAACCACCAATAGTTGTGAATAAAGTGCACAGTGAAGAGTTAAAACAACCACCAATAGTTGTGAATAAAGTGCACAGTAAAAGCCTATTTATCTCTTTAAATCAAACTACTACCCCATTAAAGACGCCCACTTTAATTACCCAAATTCTTTATATACCATTTAAATACTATAAAATAATGTGTATCAATTAATTGTTTAAGTTTAAACAGTAGCCGTGAAATTTAAATTCTTAATAGAGTAATATAAATAAATATATGAAAAAATCATAAATTTTGATCATTTCTATAATATATCTGTCAAGTGTGAGGTAATTAATTCAATAAGTGATTTAAAATAAGCCTAGATGCTGTAAAAATCATTAGTTTACTTATACCGAGACCCAATTTCAAATAATTAAATTTTAATTTACTAAAGTAAATTTACTAAATCATAATAACAAGTAGAACTGAATAGTTCTATTTTTTTACGCCATTATTTAGCAGATAATAATGCCAGTATATCTTCTTAGTGACACTACCCACTGACTACCTTGTAATTAAACAATGAAACCATTGTTTAATGTTTAAATAGGGTCAGTTTCGAGTTATTAGACGCTACCACGTTTTTGATTATGAAAGAAGTTGAAGAATTATATCTTTTTTTCTTAAATTATCGAAAACATGGAACCGTTCGATAACTGGGAACTTACCCTATAATAATTAACCTATAAGCTGAAGTACTATTTACTATTATTTTTCTTTCCCATAATTACAGATTAAGAGAAACTTTTAATATTAAATAATTTCTAATCCTATATTTTCTTCTATTTAAGTATAACTACATATAGTTATATTAATAAAGTGAAAAAACAACTATAAAATGCAGTTAGTCAAGTTATTCTTTTTATTATCCTTTGTGATTGTAACAGGTGAGTACAGGTAAATTAACCAATTCATTTACACCTCATTTATTTAAAGTACATCTCATTTATTTCATTTACACCTCATTTATTCCATTTACACATCAGTTATTTCATTTACACATCAGTTATTTCATTTACACCTCATTTATTCCATTTACACCTCAGTTATTTCATTTACACCTCAGTTATTTCATTTAAACCTCAGTTATTTCATTTACATCTCATTTATTCCATTTACATCTCAGTTATTTCATTTACACCTCAGTTATTTCATTTACACCTCAGTTATTTTATTTACACCTCAGTTATTTTATTTACACCTCCTTTATTTCATTTACACCTCATTTATTCATTTACACCTCAGGTAGTTCATATACACCTCATTTATTCATTTATTCATTTACACTAGTTATTCTATTTACATCTTAGGCACTTATATATTTTTATTATTTAACGCATATTTTATTCAGTTATTTCCCTCTTCATAAATTTTTATTTATAATAAATATACTTTAAGCAATTCATTATTTCCCCAAAAATTTCAGACTAGTGCATATTTATTTTTCTAGTGCAATAATAAGCATTCATGTAACCAAATGGCTTTCTTTATGTGCTCATTAAATAAATAATAGGGATATCTGGCAACTCTAAATAAGCTCAAGCATGCTAAAATACGGTCAAGCAACCAAAAATAATTTCAAGCTCGCTAAAATACGTTCAAACACACTGAAATACGTTCAAGCAAGCTGAAATACGTTCAAGCAAGCTAAAAAATAAGTTCAAGCAAGCTAAAATACGTTCAAGTACGCTAAAATACGTTCAAACAAACTGAAATACGTTCAAGCAAGCTAAAAAATAAGTTCAAGCAAGCTAAAATACGTTCAAGTACGCTAAAATACGTTCAAACAAACTGAAATACGTTCAAGCAAGCTAAAAAATAAGTTCAAGCAAGCTAAAATACGTTCAAGTACGCTAAAATACGTTCAAACAAACTGAAATACGTTCAAGTAAGCTGAAATACGTTCAAACACACTGAAATACGTTCAAGTAAGCTGAAATACGTTCAAGCAAGCTGAAAATAAGTTCAAGCAAGCTAAATTACGTTCAAGTACGCTAAAATACTTTCAAGCAAGCTGAAATACGTTCAAGCAAACTAAAATTAGTTCAAGTACGCTTAAATGAGTTCAAGCAAGCTTATATAAGTTCAATCACGCTAAAATGCGTTCAAGCAAGCTGAAATAAGTTCAAGCCCGCTAAAATACGTTCAAGTAAGCCCAAATAAGTTCAAGCAAGCTTAAATAAATACCAGCTCGCTAAAATACGTTAAAGCACGCTAAAATAAGTTCAAGCACGTTAAAATATGTTCATACCAGTTTAAACTCGATCAAATATGCTCAAATACGTTCAAAACTTCAAATTTTCTTTAATGCACACTTTCACTTCTGTTCACATTGGCAAAAATTGAACATTTAACTCAGATTATTTATGTTTGTTTGTTCCAGAGGTTGCTTCCTTGGAACTACAGGAACGTTTGGACACCTACCACATAGCGGTAGAAAATGGCACTACTGACGAAGTAATTCTAGACTGCCCCTACATTCTTGATGAGGAAGACAAAATTGGACTTCTAGTCAAGTGGTTCTTCAACTTGAACCAAAGTGATTACCCTGTCTTCCAGTGGATACCTGATTCTGAAGGAAACCAGAAACCTCATGTAAATATACATAATATATCGATAACGATCAACCTGTTACAAGATATTGAAAATAGTACGTTATATGTATTTATATCCTGAGAGAAAGTGATGGTCGGTTACCGAAGATATGGAGGGCGATCTTATTCTTCGACTGCCCACCGTATATCTTCTTAAAATTAGTATTCATAATATTGCAGATCAGTGATAGATAATGTGACGCTTTTTCGTTCGGTATTTCAGTTGACATCTATGGATGACATAATAGACGTCGATTACACTAAGAGCGATGACGTATACCACAAACACAGGGCTTTGAGACTTGTGTCTCCTACCACTGAAGTGCATGGTCTCTTCACCTGCGAGGTGTCTAATCTCTTCGATGAGAAAAAAATGGATGTGAACCTCATTGTCTACAGTGAGTGAAATGGTAGATAGAAGAATTAGTCATAGTCTACACTCTACAGTGAGTGAGAAGGTAAATAGAAGAATGAGTCATAGTCTACAGTGAGTGAGAAGGTAGATAGAAGAATGGGTCATAGTCTACAGTGAGTGAGAAGGTAAATAGAAGAATGAGTCATAGTTTCCAGTGAGTGAGAAGGTAGATAGAAGAATGAGTCATAGTCTACAGTGAGTGAGAAGGTAGATAGAAGAATGAGTCATAGTCTACAGTGAGTGAGAAGTTAGATAGAAGACTTAAATTTAACACAACCAAAAGTATTTTAGTAGATGTGCTGCTATCAAATTGATCATTATTCATTTCTTACCTTTATTATTCCTAAGTAAATAATTTACATTTGTTTACTATTGCCAGCTCTTCCCTCTGCTCTGACCATAGTGGTGACTAAGAATGATAGTGGGAACACAACTGTTGAGTGCATCTCCGAGCGTGCTTTTCCTGAACCTGAACTGGAAATGACTTTGATCGTCGCTGACACAGAGTAATTTGCAATAGACTATTTACTATCGGTTGTTTGAAAGAACGATTTAAAATCTTAGCTCAGGATATGCACAGTTTTCACAGGGATGTGACCCTACAATATTAGATTACATACTTTATATACTATACAACGGGTTAAACACTTTTTTCAAGGTATCCGTGCACTGTACAAAAAATCATTGACTATTTACCCAGCAAATCCTTATATACCTACTATTTAACCAGCTATGTAGTATAACTATAGAGTATGTAGTGTAATATTGAAGGACACATCTGTGCGTTCGTTTGTTCATATTTGTTTATGCGCAGAAGAGTCTGAAACTCGTATCAAGGAATTCAGTAGGGTCGGGAGGGGCGAATCTTGCGCACTAAAAACTTTTGGGTTTTGCAACTTAGGTTTTGCAGATAAACGAATAATATTTGACATGAAGAACCGCAATAAGGCCTTCTATACATCATCCAAAGGACAAAAAATTAGCATTTGTATAATATAAGTTATTGACGAAAGTAGTGCGCAATTGAAATTGTCCTTGATGGGGCGATTCTTGCGCGCGAGAGGGGCGAATATCTGCGCACCCATTAATTCCTTTCCATAGTGAAAAATAGCACTATTGAGTGTCTAGATACTTACAATAAAAATAATTCCAATGTGTTTAAAAGCATAAACAATCATATGATTCAAATTCAAAACTTGAGACAAACTTTTTTCGACCTGTTTGCGTAAAGTGTGTAGAATGTATGTGTGACGTCATGAATGTTGCTTTCTATTCAGGATTAATTTATGCTTGTAATATTAGTTTATCCGAAGTATGACACTATTATATTTACTTATTATGTAACTATAAATATAATAAATAATTAGATGACGGGCACTCATAGAGCGCATACTTTTGCCACCGCTTATAAATGACCTTGACCTTTAACCTGTTCACTCCCAAAATAAAATAAAATGATTCCTGAATATTGAAGCATCGTCCCGCCCAATTTCAGACAATTTGGTTGAATTCTTTTGTGTTATAAATGACCTTGACATTTATTTTTACCTGATTGCTCCCAAAATCTATTAAATTTTTTCCTGCCTGGATAATTACCAACCGTCGACCAAATTTCAGTTACTTTGATTGAATACATTTTGCGTTATAAATCAACTTGACCTTTAACCTGACCGCTTCCAAAAACTTACCAAACAGTTCCTAGATATTGACCAATCGTCTCATCAAATTTCAGACAAATTGATTGAAAACTTTTTGAATTAATGAGTTATAAATGACCTTGAGCTTTGACCGGATAGCTCCCAAAATTTTACCAGATGGTTCCTGGAGATTAGTCAATCGATCGTCTTACCAAATTCAAAGTAATTTGATCCAAGACTTTTTGAGTTATGTGAGCAACAATATGACAAACAAAAATATGTCGCCCAAAAGATAACCTTACGCAATCTATGAAAGTAATAATTCTTTTTAGATGTCAAATATAGCATATATAACCAATTTAGAATACATATCTAAAACGTTATTCAAAATACTGTTACACTTAGATATTTTCACTTTATGTCTCTGAAATTACGATAATAAGAATATAGAAGCAAATGGGTTTTTCGTACATCTATTAGGTTACGTGGAATATTCAATTGCCATTGTAAAGTCGGGGAGATACCCAGGCCAAGAAAGGGTCCATATGTACTGAATCCCCTAGACCTAAAGTTAAGTCGTTGAACTCTAGCTTCCAGTCTTTCAATTCTTTCAAGAAAGGTAAAAATGTATCAGAATTTGAGAGTATAATGATACTATGAAGGTAGTAAAATTTCATCCAGAGTTCTGTCCATAGTCTTGTAATAGGTAGAACATTCCACAACAATATTATGAGGTCATGTTTCTGGGCTAAGACCAGATTGTCGGCAAGTATTATTGTTTTACTGTTTTAGGACCAAAGGTATTACTGTTTTAGGACCAAATGTTCCCAGGATAAAAGAAGAAGTTTCAATCGGGTTATTAACAATAGCTTTTGACATTCTCTTTCAAAGAGGAAGAGTTCTTTGGTCTGTCTACAAGAAGGTTGGTTGACCCACCCAATTCCTTTGGTGTTTTTCAAAGACCAACGGTTCTGGTTCTGCGCCAGAAGGTCGCTGCTACGTCTTTTTCTATGATATCATCAGTTTCGTTGTCAATAGTACCAACGTGAGCCTTAATAGTTATTCACAGAAGTGGATTATTGTGGTTATTCACAGGTACCCCAGTGACCACAGAACGTCCACACTATGATTTACCCGTGTGGCTCCTCGTCCTCAAACAAGGAACGGTCTTTTAGGCCACTATGCTTTTTCAATAGATTTCATTCAGAAATCTATTGGGTTGAAATGTGGCGCTGAAGACGCCAAATTTCTTTGCGACAGAATCTTGGCAATTGACGTGATCACCACTCATGTGTCTTGTTTAAGTAGTAAAATAGTTCACCATCTTGTTGGAAGATAAATAATAAACATCAATCCAATAGCTGGAACTACAATACTGTTTAAAGAGGATTGAACTTAGGCCGTTCTCCACGAAAATCAGAGGAGACTCCCAAGTTTTCGAGATAGGGGAAATCTTGAATATCTTCTGATCATGAATATTGAATTGGGTTGGCTTCAATAATGAAGAGTTTCTCGTTAAAAAAAAACTATTTCATACCTTGTCGTGTCCGCTTTAAGTTCTCTGAGAAGGACCTTTGTTCTCTCAAGTCTCTTTTGCTTTTTAAGAAGTGTGAGGACTTAGTGTTCTCTCATTTTGTAGGAAGACAACTGAAGATCCTTCGTGATGATGGTTCTAATTGAAGTCTGTATCACATTCATGTATTTAGCTATATTTGGAATTTTTTCAAGTATTTCTTCGAGTCTTCAACAAACATTCTTAGCCATTTTCTTTATTATAACAAGTACTCCCACTTCTACACTTCTAGGACAATCATCAGAAGTGACAAGGTCAACGAAGCTACTATTCACAACATGGTGCAATATCGATTTGCAACTTTTAAAAGCATAATGATATCAGAATTGGGTTTCCCTGTACGATGGTTTAACCCTGTCATTAGACCTGATATTTTCGATTTTATTAAAAAGAACCGAATAATAAGATTATATAACTATACTTAATAAAAAAGCAAATGATAGTGATGTTTGATATGTTTAACTATAAATTTCACAGAAAAGACTTATTAATGACTTTAAATTCACCCTGATTTACAATTTCATATTTCGACCTATTATCTGAAATATATGTGGAATGTGTATGTTTTTAGTTGAAAGTGAAGAAATACACATATAAAGCATAATATTAGGCATTAAAAACTGTTTCATGGCCCAAAAATAAATTTCTATAGTGCGCAATATTCGCCCCGCCATGCAAAATATGGTGGGGCGAATAGTTGCGCACGGAAAAACTCCGCTAAATAAAAAATTAGAAAGTCTAGAACCTTGTAATTTTAACTGAGGCAACTAAAGTCAATGATCATCATGCAAAAAAAACTTCAGGTCATTATCTGGGATAGAAATTTTTTTATGACAAATTTATTTTTTAGGGTAATTCGGTAAAATGAATTTTCGACTAGGTACTTTTCATATGGTCTCAAATATGATTTATTTCAACTATGAATAAATGCCTGTAAGCTGTTTTAATTTTATACTGAGTTACTACATATTTGAGCCGGTCCATGACTATTTTTGTTATTTTGCTAGCACATTCATAGCCCTTTAAACATGTGGTGCGCAAGATTCGCCCCGTGTGCTGCTGCGCGAGATTCGCCCCTCCCGACCCTATATCTTCTAAGTTAATATATCTTGAGGATAATCAAAGTACGGCTTAATTAATCCAGTTTAGTCAAATAAAACGAAGTTAAAGCATTCAATTCTAAGGGAAAGGGAATGAATAACATACCTTGTTTATATGTAAAAATAATTATCCCGGGTCATCGAAGCGTTTTTCACAACAAAACTATAATCATCTTGATAGGTATGAACCTGCGCAATAAATAAATAATATACGTTAAGTGCTCTGTCTCCTGATGGATCCTCCTCCAAGCATATATTACATAGTTATGAGTTGAATTCAATTAAATTTCAAATAACAAGAACTTTAAAATTATCAACGTAGATGGCTGCAATGTAGTTTGTTGTATCCGCTAGTTCGTTGCACTGCACAGTTCATGATTGTTTAATGAAAGGAGGGGGTTTGGGAGGGGCTACTAAAAAAATATTCGAAAGCAACAATATTTTTAGTGGAAGTAAACTTTATATTCCTAACATTAGAGGTGCCACCCTAAAATTTATTTCGTTATAATATCAATTCATGAAATGGAAGAAAAACACTAATAACATATATGATGAATATGTTTAATTTGAAGCCGAAGGTAATGAAGAACCAAAGATCCATTATATTTTATATTTTCTAAGATATTCAATTTATGTATCCTTCTCAGAACACCAATAGAGGGGGTGAAAAATAGTTCCTGGTTCTGGGGATATTATATATTATTCAACACCACCCTTACGGCTGATGTGGACATGGAGGAACTAGATGATGCCCACGTGGTGGGGTTTGTGTGTACCCTCACGATACCTCACACTGACATCTCCGTCAGGGAAGAACTCAAGTACCGATCAAGTAGAGAAGAATATTCTTCATCTCGCCATACCATACATTACCAAAATACTTTTAAATTAATTAAAATGTGTATACTTTAAAATTAATATATATTCGTATGTGGTTATCACTACATTGGTAAAATGTAAGAAAGAAATAATGAGTATTTAAAAATTTGCAGGTGAAATTTAAAGTAATTCCTGAGTGATCGCAGTACTATCAGAGCGTGTCCGGACAATTCGTCGCGAAGACAATTCGTCGAAGAAAATTCGTCGTAGACAATTCGTCGCGGACAATTCGTCATGGACAATTCGTCGCGTATAGTTGTCTATATTTTTCTATATTCGTATTTATATATTTTTAACACAATGTCAACACAATTTTATACCATTTTTCCAGATAATTTTAGTTGGTTTGCTCTGAGATTTTAAGATTTATTTAAATTAGTCGTATTGTTGATACCAAGTCTTGATATTATTTTATTATTTAATTGTTTTTATTTATTTCAAATGTTTCGATAATTTATTTCGAAATGTGGAATAATTAATTTCAAAATAATGAAAGATTACTTATTCATTAGAAAAATCTGTATTAGTTTATTAATTTGAAAATATGAAAGAAATTGAAAGGATGGCGAATAAATAACATGAAATATGGCGAAAAGGAAAATATGGCGAAGAATTGTCCGCAACGAATTGTCCTCGACGAATTTTATACGTCGAATTGTCTGCAACTAATAAATAGTCCGCGACGAATTGTCCTAGCATCCTATCAGAGAATATACTGATTTAACAAATATATTTTTACTCTTACAAGTCAAAACTATTTTTTTAATAAAAACTTTCCTTTTGGAAATACGTGAACGAATTCATCACTTCAATTTAATGAATATTCATTCATTTAAGAATTTGTATTCGTTGTAAATGAAAATTCTATGAATATTTATGGATAACACTGTTTTTCAATAATAAAGTTATGGTTTGGGTCTGAGAAGATTAACTGGGGCTGATTTTAATCAACATTACATTTTCTTCAGATACTATCAAAGAAAAAGCTGAAGAGGAAGTAAAAGAAGATGAAGAAGTTACTTTCATTGTACCAAATTCGGTTAAAAAAGGACGAGGTTTGTTTTTAATTTTTTAATTAAAATATTCACTGTTGTTATTGCTATTTAAAAGGATAGAAATATGAAGAATAGTTTCTATAAGAAGCCATACAAAATGTCTGAAATAAAAAATGTTAAGTACGAATTCCTCATCTATAAATGGTAACAATTTTATTTTTATGCAATTCTACATAAAATCAAGCAAATATATTGTAATGTTCAAACAAGTTTTAACAAGTTCAAACAAGTTTTAACAAGTTCAAACAAGTTTTAACAAGTTTTAAAAAGTTTTAACAAGTTCAAACAAGTTTTAACAAGTTCAAACAAGTTTTAAAAGGTTCAAACAAGTTTTAAAAGGTTCAAACAAGTTTTAACAAGTTCAAACAAGTTTTAAAAGGTTCAAACAAGTTTTAACATGTTCAAACAAGTTTTAACAAGTTCAAACAAGTTTTAACAAGTTCAAACATGTCTTAACAAGTTCAAACAAGTTTTAACAAGTTCAAACAAGTTTTAACAAGTTCAAACAAGTTTTAACAAGTTCAAACAAGTTTTAACAAGTTCAAACAAGTTTTAAAAGGTTCAAACAAGTTTTAACATGTTCAAACAAGTTTTAACATGTTCAAACAAGTTTTAACATGTTCAAACAAGTTTTAACAAGTTCAAACAAGTTTTAACAAGTTCAAACATGTCTTAACAAGTTCAAACAAGTTTTAACAAGTTCAAACAAGTTTTAACAAGTTCAAACAAGTTTTAACAAGTTCAAGCAAGTTTTAACAAGTTTAAACAAGTTTTAACAAGTTCATACATCTTTTAACTTGTTCTAACTTCTAACATATTCTAACAAGTTCAAACATGTTCTAAAATATTTTAACAAGTTCAAAAATATTTAAACATGTTCTATTAAGCTTTACACTATTTTATTTCTCTCCAGCAACGAAGAATGACGTCAGAAACTCCTCGTTGGTCGAACTAGCTTTGGTTCCAATTCTGCGACCAAAGCTTTGGCTGTTTTGGTTGCACCTCTGATGTATTTCGATCACTATTACACTAGAAAAAGAATAATAAATTGGGTTAATATCATGAATTGGACTCGGAACAATTTAGCTTCAAAAATCATTTATTGTACTATAAATCAGGTTTGGTACAACTTCTTGAAATATGTAAATTGTCCAATGGAGTAAATTTAACTATTTAAGGCACTCGAAGAGTGAAAATTCCGACATTTGATTTAGTTAACATTTGGTTATTGTGATTATTTATAGCGTGACTCATAATATATATATTAAGGAAAATATTTTCATTAAGCCATTTTATCCTATATAGTTTATCTAATAGTAAATAAATAGTGAAGTATTCTAATTACGATTTTGCATGGAACATCCGATAATACTACTTACATGTTTCCATAGTAATTTGTAATTGAAATATTGACGAATGAAATATTGTGAAGCCATATATAATTTATAGAGGTTTATGGCAATTTTTTTTATTGCTTCAATCAGCGAGGCTAATCGATTCGATTTCTTTTCGATTGCTGAGATATCGAATCGATGGATTGTTCCATCGAATATCGACAGACCGTTGTTTGTAGGGATGTTTATTATCATTTTTCTGCAAACCCCCATCATAATTTGATAGCATATTATTTTTTAATTCTATGTATAAATTTATAATGTATATGCTTTCAATGATTTTTATAATCAAAACTCTACAATAACTATTTTACTTGCGACCTGCTAATTTTCAGTCTGAAGAAAAAGAATGTACACTATTTGTTTTGAAAGTCAACTAGGTATTACGTATAATAAATCCATTTAATATTCATGTAAATTAATAAAATTGGATAAACTTATTATAGAATCATTTATATACAGGCATCCACCGCTTTAGTTACCAAATCACGACTCGCTTTAGTCCGTAACTAAAGCGAAGAAAAGTAACAAGAAATTTATATTTGTCACTCTTTGATTATATATCTCATTTTCCATGAGCTATAGAAAGAAAATTTGTTTTAGAGTATTAGAGTACAACCATATACAACATATATAAGCATATTAATAATAATATATATATATAGTCTTTTATTGTTTGTGACTGTGATGAAAAAGTTTAAAGTCGTGCATTTATTGTACTCAGAATAGGTGGGTAATTAATAGATACTTAGATTTCTATAATTATGAAATATTTTTGTTAGTTAGTTCCAAGTTATTGGTTGGTTCTTTAATTTCGGACACGTCAGAAAAGAAAATATAATTATTATTTAACTTCTATTCTAATTGGTATCATGGATACCAATTGAAATATAAGTTAAAGAATGATAATTATATAAAATAAAACATGTTGAATTTCTGAACCAATTGCTTCTAATAACCTCATCTGGATTATAATTTGGATGTTTTTTTTAGTTACCGTGAAATAATCACAAAAAATTGTCTCCACGTTTTCTATGTCTACGAACGGTTCTTAAGCCCGGTTCGCACAATCATGCATAATGTCATTCAGCATGAAACGTATGCATGATAGGCGTTCAGCCTACCGTCATTCAAATAGATTTCGTCATGACAGTAGAATATCTTTATGTCCTCAAAATGCGATTTCATTATCCTTAATAATAATAATATTGAAAGAATAAAAATTTTCACCCAAAAATATACGTAAAGTAGGAATTTATAGCTGAAAAACAAAATTCGTATACAAATTTAATTTTTGTATTTAAAATTTTTAATTCACTTACAAATTGATTTTTATATAGGTATGTTTCGAATAAAGCACATTTTAATTTTTTTTTATTACAATAATCAATATGTAGTGATCACCTTATTCCACTACATATATATTAACATATATATTTAATACATAACTACATATTTAGAATTTCTGACACATTATTCGTACAATTAACGGGTATACAAATATATAAATAAATTACAATTGTAATTATGATAACTGATATGTATAACGAAACATTTATATCACACAGATTTTATCAAATATGATATCTTATATATAATTTAAATATTACAAACTATTATATATGATTTACCTATGGCATCAAAGTGCGCATATTTCTTTACCCGCGAATACAAGCCCTTTGTTCTAAGACGCTGCGCATATCTTACCCTCAAAGATGCCAAATATCACCATAATGTTCCAATTTAAAGTTGAGAATAGTACGTATTTAAATTCTCTTATAATATTCAAAACGTAATAAAATAATTACAATTGTTAATAACAACATTTCTCTTATATAAATGTATCACGATTTCATCATTTTGTGTAGAATATTATATCAAACATTCATGTTGCCAATTACCCTCTTTTAAGCCTATCAAGATGTTAGCATCTTTCCGCCTCATTTACCTCGGTGATCTCTAGATATTCGGACACGTTCAATTTACGCCTCTTATATAAAGTACCAGTACCTATAACTGCGTATTACTATTGTGCTTTGTACCACACAACTGAGTGATTATTTAGGGTATATATTGTCATTACAATATATACGAAGACTAATTACATATATTTACAGGATTATTTAATAATAATATATATTATCTGAATTCAAAGACAATGTGACAACAGCTTCAACCCCCCTATATATTCTTCTAACGGATACTAAGGGTAAATATTTTCCTATCTATATTTATCACTTCTCTGCATGTAATATTAATAATAAATTAATAACATTATTTCTCCTTATCTCATATCAGTAGCTATTTTATTAATATACTATTTAGGATATATTCTAAGTAATATTCAATATCAATGCTAATTATTCATTTCTCTTATTATCTTATAGTCAATATCAATTATATATTCCCTTATATATAAAACCTTTCTTGATAACCTATTTTACATTCTACCGACGTGCGTATCATGTTTTAATGAATTCTAGAACAGTGACCCGTTCACTCTGACGTCTCGTTTTCTATATGAAAGAAAACTAGTTTTAACAGAGACTACGATCCATGCCTAACTTTATAATAAACAGAATTTCTATTTCATTTCTAATTATTTAATTAATACTTTAATCCTAATTCTTTTCATCTGAGTGGTAGCTGAATTGAATTCAAAACGATTGATAATTAGGCAATTCATTTAAATTATCATTATCAGTGTTTTATTAGCTAAGATGTATCGAACTCCAATTATTCCAAACTATCTCTTTCAGGGGGTTTCTGTCTTTCTGATTGCTACTGGTTAGAATAAAACTGGCTTCTGCGTTGATGAATACTGGTTTCATTACTACTGTTCTGCTGCTATTGCAATCACAGCAAATACTTCTTCTGGGTCAAACACCTGTTGAATGTTGATGCTATTTATACTACTGCTTCCAGTACTACTGCTTCCAGTACTACTGCTTCTATCATACTAGAAAACTTTCGCATCTCCACTCGATTGGATATCATACCAAATTCTCACTCATCTAGTATAACTGAGGAAATCCAGCCTTCGTCCTAACTCCGAGTTAAAGATACTCAAGCTGCTCTACCTACAGTCACGCAATCTTCTTGGAACTAACCTTCCTCGTGACTCCTGCACAATATTTGTGTGCACTATCTCTTACTACACGAAGCTGACGAACATCCTCCAGAGAATCTGAAGTCCACTCTCATATGCTAATTACCAGGTGATGTGATTATTTGAATAAATGTCTTTATTATCTAACTCGCAATTTCATTTCATACCAAACAATTATCAGATTAGCCATAATGTAATTATATGGAGATAAAGTAAAATGGAGTCAGATATGAAAAACTAATAATAAATAACTAAAGAGGTAACCTCCCAATTACAAAAAATAGATCAAACTTTTCATCAAGCATTTGTGGTCCTAATCGTTCTACACATAAAAATAAATTTTAATGTTATCTATTTTAGAGCTGCTTATCCATTCTTGTGAGAAAAAAAATAACATTTTGACCGAAGTTCTAGGCGTGTGTAGGATATAAGCTCCGCCCCCCTTGTTCATGCACTGGATTTCCCTTCATTCATCATGCTGCGTGATCATGCAGCATGTCATGCAAAAAAGGGGTTCACACGTGACACGATCATGCCTCATGATATGCAGTAGAATCATGCCAAAGGTTGCCAACAGTATTTCCCTGAATGTACCAGATCAGATACTAAAAATGTACCAGATTTGAATTATTTGATAAAAAATGTACCTACAAACCAATTCCAGGCTGGCAAATTGCAGGCCAATTTTGAGCCAACTTTTCAGAAAAATTCTAAGCAAATCCAAATTTGACTAATTTTTGAAGATTTAAAGCCAAAATTAAAATAGGAATATTTTTAAGATTTATAGCCAATTACATATATCTAAGATATGACCATTTGAAATGTAAGTCAATTAATTGGATTTAACTGACATACTGTATAGTACATGAAACAAATTCAATTCCTTGTAAAATTAAACGTAAACCGTGAAAGGCTGCTACTGAAAAATGAGGTAAAAAGAGTACTAATATGGTGCTTTGACACAAATGAGAGATGAAAAATACCAAATTTGGTAAAATAGTATCAGGAATTCGGCACGCCTGATCATGCTCGTACTATCATGCATGCATGATCTGGCGAACCGGGCTTTATTTCGCAACATGACTCGAAATAAGTACCACTTTTAATCTTTTATTGAAGTGAGGTGTACTTAAAGCGAGGCCTGCCTGTACTTTAATGAACGAAGGCCGAAAACGCATTATTTGTTTATAAAAATTCATATATGAAATCAAAACAAAGAGTGCACAATCTTCTTCTTCAGCGTCAGATTAGTGATTCGTACAATTGTTGCACACAGAGTTTTAAAAACAAATAATAAAATAGTCACTGAAACTAATTGTATGCGGTTTGTAGATTAATGATCCTGCACTTTAGTTCTACAATCTTATGTAGGTAATAAACTCATATTTCTGAGGGCCTGGAGTAGGATCTCTACATTTCTAATGGTTTATGATTCAGGATAGACCGAATGGAGAACCACCACTCACCACTGATCTCTAGGTGGTAACATCCTTGAGGTGGTACTATGGTAATATCCACCTTTGATAAAGGAGAAAATGATAGGCCGAATTTCTGGTGTAAAATTCTGCAGACTGGCTATTGTAATTATGTAATAAAACATGTAAATATTAAATAAACAAGTAGCTAAATTACTCATAAACAGAAATTAAAATGATGTTTTCGAGTGGATTAATAGCACATGGAAGTCAAATATATCAATTATTGTGACCTAGGTTCAACTTCCTCTCTAGTCTCCATCAGGTAGAATTTTGACACATTTTTTATATTTGCATTTCGTATTGTGATATTCCCATAATCATTCTGCAAAATTTATCATCCTGACTGGAATTTGAGCCTGCTTCAGGACTCAGGCTGTCTGTATTTGGTGCACAAAATCCCACTGATTTTTTCAAAAAGCTGAAAAAATCCACCAACAATTTCCAATAATTTTGCTGGTCCACGAACATTTTCCCAATTTATCCACCGAAAATTAATGGTCACACAGCCAGTTTGCTGAAACCGGTAAAGTGTTCATCGAGATCTATTATTCTGAATTTCTGTTCAGAGCAAAATTAATGTAAATAGTACCTACCCCATGTTTCAAAGTGTGGCAGGAAAGTCACCAGTTTAGTGAGAAAATTGATCCAGGTCGCCACATTTAAGTTACTTTAAAGGAGTAATTTGACTTCCTAGTGACGATTTTACACTTGAAAACATACTTGTACTTCATGTCTGATGCATGTGCATCTCCTTAAACTATTTTGTGAGTGATTTACTGGTTATAAACATGTTTTTCAACTCATTTCACTCCTCAAAAGTTGCCAATATACTGGCGACCCAAGTAATAAAGCATGTCCAAACTTGCCATTTTAATGGCGAGTTTGTGACAGTTATTTTGAGCCCTTCAATTGCAAATGGTGAGTTTTTTCTATTTTTCTCCTATGCTACAATGTTATTTTGGAGAGAATTAATGATAATTTGATCATTTTGGAGAGAATTTGTTGAATTTTGGAGAGAGCTGGAGAGACAAATGGTGAGTTTATGAGACATACAATTTTACTTGGCTGGCGACTTTGTCCATACTTTGAAACTTGGTAAATACCTATAGGGATTAATTCAAAAGTGTAGCAAAATTAATGTAAATGTCACTCGTGTTACGTGTAATGCTTTTGAGTGATCTGCCATATTGACCGATTTCGCTGCGCAATCTATTGATCAATAGTTTGCGCAGCCATCGAATCATCGATCGATTGCTGCGTGTTTGCCAGACTCAGGCAGACTGCAAGAACTGGTTAACTGTTCTCCCAAGTAAAATAGTATGTCTCATAAACTCGCCATTTGTCTCTCCAGCTCTCTCCAAAATTCAACATATTCTCTCCAAAATGATCAAATTTTCATAAATTCTCTCCAAAATAACATTGTAGCTGCAGCATAGGAGAAAAATAGATAAAACTCGCCATTTGCAATTGAAGGGCTCAAAATAACTGTCATAAACTCGCCATTAAAATGGCGAGTTTGGACATGCTTTATTACTTGGCTGTTCTCCAAGAAATCCTCTATTTTGCCTTCTTATTCTCAGTAAAATACATGTAAATATAGGAGAAACTTAAGGATTGTTCGCACAGAAAATGTTAAAAATGTCCCATATTCTGCAGACTGGCGCATTTGAATGATAAGATTTTTTTAGCTTGTGCATCAAATTGGCATATTTTTTCGCGATTCGTGGATATCAATCGATAGTGCAACGGTGCAACCATCGAATGATTTCTTATAATGATACGAATTTTCTTAGTTTATGCATTTGATTGTTTTATTTTTAATGGAAAAATACTTTTAAATATTTTTTTATATTTAGTAAGTCGACCATCAGTCAATTGTTGCGCGTTTGAAGATATTTTTTTGATTAGTTTATGCATCTACTTTTTACATCCAATAGAGAAACCATCAGTCGATTGTTGCCAGTCTGTATCTGGTGCACAAAATTCCACTGACTTTTAGAAAAAGCTGAAAAATCCACCATAAATTTTCAGTAATTTGGCTGATCCAGTGATCCACCAACATTTTATCCAATTTTCAACTGAAAATTAATGGTAACATAGGAATAAATAGCTTAAAGGGGCAGTTCAGTCAATTTTTGTTTTCATAATATTAATGTTGAATGATCACTTAGGAAGAATAAAGCATTCTTGTAGAATTAAACGGTTGAAAAAAACATAATAAGCGATATATATCATATTTTATATATTCGATTTAGTTCCTGCGTCCTCCTACAGATGGTGCAGTCTGCAGAATATGGAACATTTTTCCAAGACTCTCTGCGGGAATTTTTGATTGAATTTTTAGAAATTGGAGATCTCTGCGGCAGATCTTGAATTAATTCCTATGTTACCATTAATTTAGCTGCGGGAGATTTTGAATTAATTCCTGTGTTACCATTAAATTAGCTGAGGGAGATTCTGAATCTGCTGCTGAGAGTCAGAGAGTAGCTCTCTCTCAAATTAAAATCTCTGCGGGAGAAGAGACACATTCTGCAGACTGGCCACTCTGTACTATTTGTTCACATTTTACAGCTGATAACATGTGAACAATTTTTCTATCAACAGTATTAACAAGTAATTTTAAATTTATGAAGAGATGGTTTTATTTTCAAAATTAAATCTAATTGACTTGAAGGACAGTTTTCAATTTCACAAATTCTTTTCACCATTTTCATAAGTTGATAACCGATTCAAGTCTGGGACTGCCGGACTGGTTATCTTTTTGTTCACATGCTACAATGATTAGTTACGCGGTCCACCGCAGTCCACAGATGGCGCCACTAATTTACAATATACTTTTTATATAAACATTTCTAAAATCAACGAATATTCTAATGTTACATAAATAAATATACTAAATCGATTTAGGACCAATTTGGCGATAGTTTGATTTTGACTGAACTGCCCCTTTAAAAATCCACTGACTTTGCCAAAATATTATTTTCAATGGAAAAAAATTCCACCTACAAGTCGGTGAAATTTACCATGAAATACAGTCTGGGATTGTTGCGCGTTTGAATGATATGGATATTGTTAGTTTATGCATCTAATTGTTACATTTAATAGAGAAACCATCAGTTGATTATTGCTCGTTTCGTTTGAATGATATGGATATTGTTAGTTTATGAATCAATTGTTACATTTAATAGGGCAACCATCAGTCAATTGTTGCATGTTTGAATGATATAGATATTGTTAGTTTATGCATCTAATTACCAATTAATTGGCTTAGATTTCAAAAGATCAAAACTCAGATATGTCTAATTGGCTTTAAATTTTGAATTAATTCCTATGTTCCCATGTTAATTTTGGCTTGAAATCTACAAAAATTGAGCTAAATTGGCTTTGTTCAGAATTTTTGTGAAATTTTGGCTCAAAAATTGGCTTAAAATTTTCCAGCCTCTGAAACATTGTGTGTGTTTGAATGATATGGATATTGTTAGTTTATGCATCTAATTGTTACATTTAATAGAGAAACCATCAGTCGATTGTTGTGCATTTTGGATTTGTTTAGTTTCTCTATTAAATGTAACGATAAGATGTATAAACTAACAAAATCCATATCATTCAAACGCACAACAATCGACTGATGGTTGCTTTATTAAATGTAAAAATTAGATGCATAAACTAACAAATTCCATATCATTCAAACGCGCAACAATCGACTGATGGTTGACTTACTAAATATAAAAAATATTTAAAGGTATTTTTCTAT
The DNA here is from genome assembly GCA_947561585.1 of Caprella mutica. Classification (NCBI taxonomy): domain Eukaryota; kingdom Metazoa; phylum Arthropoda; class Malacostraca; order Amphipoda; family Caprellidae; genus Caprella; species Caprella mutica. The sequence goes on along the minus strand of CANNZV010000344.1, from coordinate 279,393 downwards.
TAAAATAAAACAATTTATTAAATGCATAAACTAAGAAAATCCTTATCATTCGAATGCGCAGAAATCGATCGATGGTTGCGCTAACAATTGATATCCGCAATAAAATGTGCCAGTTTGATGCACAAGCCAAAAAAATCATATTTGAACGCGCGTGACATAAATACCTATAGGAATTAATTCAAAAATTTTCGGAGAGAATATCCCAAATATCTCGCATATTCTGCAGACTGGTAACATATGAATAAATAGCTAAAAATCCACCAGCTCTGGGCCTTTGGCAGAATATTATTTTCAAAAAGGGATAAATTCCACCGACATCATGGTGACATGTCCGTGGAATTTACCATGAAATACAGGCTGGACTCTGAGACTGAGGGACATCTACAGATTTTGAATTCATTCCTATGTTAGGCCTACCATTAATTTAGCTGTGGGAGATTTTAAATTGATTCCTATGTTACCATTAATTTGATGTGTATGGTCACGCAGGTAATTGTGGCCCTATTTATTGGAGACATTTTAGAAAATTCTGGGTCAAAATTGATAATAGAGACCAGGTCGATTTGAAAATATTTGGGAGACAAATTTCCTCAAAATAATATCTTGGAGAGACTATGGAGACTGATTCACTTTACAGACAGCAGACTGGCAGATGGGAGACCCATTATGTAAATTGGGTGGCTGCAGCTAAGTATTCTTCTTCATCAATTGGGGATTTAGGAAATACCCTAAAGACTTCAGGCATAGAGTACTGACTCCAGCCACCCAGCCTGGTCACCAATTTTAAAGGATTTAGCTACTGAAAATTCCAATTTTAAAGGAATTTTCAGTAGCTAAATTTGGAAAATCTTGGTGGATCAGAAAAATTAATGGAAACCTTGTTGGTGGATTTTTTTTTTGTGAAAATGTCAGTGGGATTTTGTGCACCAAATACAGATTAATTTATAGATAATTCTACCTGAGAAGTGATGATCTATCTCAAGTAAAATATTGTATAACATATAAATCCTTTTCATATGCAAATGAAATATACAGTCATATATGAAAAAGTGGTATTATAATTTTTTCTATTTTTATTGTATAAATCTTTTAAACTAATGTATATTTCTCCAAAATTATCAAATTTTGAAAATTTTCTCCAAAAAACATAGTAACAAAGCATAAGTTAGATATTTCTTGCCATATGCACTTGAAGGGTGCAAATAGCACGAAAGATCAGGCTTTTTTTTATTTGTATTTTTTACTATAGTACTCTTCTTTTTATTTCAGATAGTATTAGTGATATAGATTCTTCACAAATTATTAATATTTTTGAAATATCTTATTGTAACTCAACTAGCTAATTTATAAACACAATGATTGACTCTAACCAATCCCCTTCAATGGAGCTAGAAAAAAAGCCAGCCAAAAAAAGGACAGGCAAGAAAAGAGTCAGAAAATCTAAAAATAATAGCAGGAAAACTTCAGAAGCTTCCACTGTTACACTTGAACCTACTTCAATTAGCTCAAATAAATTGAACAAGAAGAAGAAGGACAGAATGAAATCTTACCTTTACAATCAAGAAGTTGATGATGGTGTAAAGCCTCCAGTCAAGATCACAAAAGATAAATCGGAGGAAGTGTTGGAGAGGAAGAAAATGGAGATGGATAAAATAAATGATGCTCTGACATACTTGAAACTCTGGAGTGAAAACAGGTTAGCTTCTAATAATTTGCTATTCCTTTTTATATATAATCTTTGACATCATATATGAATTTATATGGTAAGGTCTGCAATAGAGATCATATATATGAAAGATTAGGTGAACTGAATATATCTGTTGCAAAGTATATATGTAATCAAAGATTTTTCAGGTGAATACATTTTTCACTCTCATTCATCATAGCCTTCACTTTTCAAATTTATTAATTGATCTAAAAAACAAAACTATGTATGACTGTGATATGTGAATCAGTTGGTTATATCTCTTTAAGTTTAAATAACTGCTTGTGAGGTAAATGAACTCAATGTGTGTAATATTTTGAATTTTATGATTATGAATTATGATTTATCTGAGATAGGGTAAGTTCTTAATTATCAGTCAGTACTACATTTTCGGACACATAAGGAAGAACAATATAAAAATAAATAATAATTATTATATCGTTCTTTCTTACGTGTCCGAAAATGTAGTACCGACCGATAATTAAGAACTTACCCTAGTATCAAATTGTTTCAAATGCAGATTCTGTAGTTTGTTAACTTAGATACAATTAATTCTGCTATGATAGCCCCTTTATTTAGCTAAGCTACTGTAGGGTGAGTTCTGACTAATGGACAGTTCCACAGTTTTGATAAGATAAAAAATAATATATTAAAATTTAAAATACTATCCATGATATCTGAATTATCATGGATATCAATTGCAAATTTAACCCTTCAACACCCAATGTCCTCTGGGGAGGACATTAGAAATGCATCAAATAATATCTATATTTAGTCCTTATAATCATATTCATATCCTAGCAGTAAGAAGCGCAAAATTAAATGTAGGCAATGCCACATAATGATTTGAGATTTTGAATCACTCAAAAATTCTTCCCAAATTATATTTGACTTTAAAAAATAAATAAAAGTAAAGTGGTATTTTTTAACATATTCTTAATTAAAGAGTTTAACTATCCAATATTGATCTATTTAAATATTATATTCAGCCTAGAACATGTCATGGGACTTGGGTGTTATAGAGTTAAGTCGAATAATAATTAATTTTTTTCTTACATGATAGAAAATGTGGAACTGTCTGGTTACTAGTAACTTACCTTAATATTTAATTTCTTTCCCATATTGTTAATATGTTTGTAAATTAATTCTATTCTCTTCATTTTAGATCTGAATGGAAATACAAAAAAACTCTGCAAGTTCTTCTCATAGAGAAATGCCTCAACAGGCATATAGTATCCAAAGACCTTTTTAAAATATTCAGAAAGTATTGCATTGGTCTGCAAGGTAATGCCAAGACTTGGCTCATTTCCCTATGTCAAGACGCTAGCAAGGAACCAGAAGATGAGAGTCAAACCACTTCCAAAACGGCCAAAGCTCGTGCTTTGAAGTTATTAGAAATTTTGAAATGTGAAGATCCTTCTGGATGATAAATTTTTTTCATGGCATTTTCTGTTTTTCTTTTATCTTAAAATGTAGACAGTTTATAGTATGTAGAATAGACTTGGTGATGACAGTAGTTATTTGTGAACTTGATGTCATCGAAGCATCACACTCGAATAGAAAATTAGGCCTTTAGCTGTTTGAATAATCGAATATATCACTGTTACAAGAAATGGGAATATATGAATAGTTATTATAATCTTGCATATTTCAATATGATTTTTATTAGGGTAAGTTACGAATTATTGATCGGTTTCACATCTTTGGTCATGTAAGAAAAACAATATAATAATAAGGATGACTCTCATTGATGAGAAGTACAAAAAAAATGAACAATAATTCATCAAGCCCTCTTATAATTTTGTAAAGGTAGGATATTTTCAATATTTGGTATTTTTGATATTTTCAAAATAAAAGTTAGCTTCATAATAATTACTGTATGGTTTTTCTTTTATGACCGAAGATGTTAAACTGACCGAAAATTTGTAACGTACCCGAAGTGTTACTTTGATGGCTTCACTTACAGAAATCCTATCTATTGTCTATACTTTACTGTTTCTATTGTTTTTTTTTTATACCAAGGGCTTTCATTAATAACACTGTCCACAGTGTTATTGATAAAAGAGTGGGAGTGGTGCCCCAAGGTACCCTAACTTCAAGTTTTGAATTTTTATAAAATGGATCTGGTAGAAGATTAATGGGCAAAATGCTAACAACTCTAAATTGATTGATGGATTTTGTTGCCTGGTTGTAACTTGTTAGATAGAGGATCAATAGGGAGAAAATGGTTGAGGTGACAAATTCAGACTATAAATATAATAGATTAGGTCTATAGATATAAGTTCTGAAAATCTTTTACTATAAGTGATAGCTACCTATTATTTATGTTGAATTGAGGAATTACTTCTAATTACCGTTCAAAAGAATTGAAACCTTGTTTCAAATTTTTTATTTCTATTAAAGTCTCTCAATCATTCTTTTTCAGTACATGTTTCTATCGAAATATGAATGGATTTTTTATGTATAAATATTAATAAGAATGTGCCATTATATTTGGAATAGATTATTTCTCTGTCAGTGAATTGATTCTCCAATTTAGGGTAAATTTCGAATCGACTATCTTGCTGTTTTGACCACATAAGATAATTTTTATAATAATGGTATTTTTTCACTGTCCCCTCTTCTACGAAGTCTTTTTATCTTTGACTCTTTAAATCACCTCGTACTTGATAGGGACAACTTTTGAACACTTAAAATAAAAGTTAAACAATAATTATTACAGTTTTTTCTTATTGATCAAAAACGTGGAACTTTCCAATAACTTACTCTATTAGCTACTTCTGTTGCTCCCAGGAGCTCTATCCTTAAAATGTCAGGTGAATGAAAGAGAAGAGGGTGTCGTCATTTGAGCCCCGAACTGTTGTAATTTGGATTATGTCCTCTTCTTAACACTACTTGTAGTTTTAGAGGATAGCGCTAGGATTTTAACTTTCCTAGATTCCAATCTGAATTCTCATTCTTCAGCTAATCATTTTATTTTACAGATAATATTTCATAATGATTATAAATGCATTATTATTGTGAATTATCAGAATGGAGCAGATGAAATACAGTCCCACAGTGTTTGATGTGATGCCTGTGACATCAACCATCTACCACACACATCAAAACAAAGTGACCAGAGAAGTGGACATCAAGCAAGAGAACTATGGAGTCTCCTATGTCAAAATGCAAGAGAATTACCAATCTGTTGAAATGAGTCTCGTTCAAGATGATTCTTCAAATTTGGTGATGCACAGCAATCAGTACGCAGATGAAACAAATCACCAATCTGTTACCTGCAGTGGTGAGTTTTCCGATAAGGCTAACTATTCGCTAATCTACACTCCCGAGCCTATGGGTAAGTCTCATATAAATTCAAGTGAAGAGCTCGTAATAATGCAAGACTTCAACAACTCTTCCACTGCACCCGAAAATGATGTGAATTACGAACATGTTGACCAGAGTGAGGAGAAAACCTATGGGTGTCCTGTGTGCGGCTGTGGCGTTTTTGATTCATTGAGCAGCCACTTGAATTTGCATTCAAAAGACGATTTGATTACTGCTCTAGTTCGTCTTTCTGTAACTGGCATCAGTAGCTTTTCATGCGAGAAAAGTGATCCACCCATCGGAGAAATAAAAAGCGATCCCAATGTAATACCGAACATATCTACATCTGCGAGTGAATTAGTGATAAATGATAACCAAGCAGTCAAACCATTTGAGATTATATTGACGGAAGAAACTGATGAGGTATTAGAGACTGTTGGGAAGGCACCTTCCAACAGACGGATTGCAGGTGCCTCACATCGTACGTCGGCAGTCAATAAAAAGATCAAGAAAAGGGCGAGTAATGGACGCACACATGGAGTCTGGCAAAGCAGAAGTCCTCACAAGTGTCCTGTTTGTAATAAAGTTTTATCCAGTAGAGGTGCTCTTTCAAAGCACATCATCATCCACAGTTCATTGAAGCCCTGGAACTGCGACAAATGCAATGTGGGATTCAATTCTCCGAGAGGTCTCGAGCACCACCATCTCCAATATCACGTTGATTCAAGACCTCATCGCTGTACTTTGTGTAATAAGTCATTTGCAATAGAAAATAATCTCAAAGAACATATGCAATTTCATGGAGAAAAAGATAAACCTTGTGACATTTGTGGGAAGCTTTTCCGAACTAAAAAGTGCGTGACTAGACATAGGAAGAGGCACTTTCCGGACAAGAAATTTAAATGTGAACTTTGTCCGAAAAGTTTTGCCATCAAATGCGAGTACTCTGCTCATGTGAGAAAAGCACATAATATTTTGTGATAGCAACATTAAAATAACCAGTAAATCTATATAATTGATATTTGTACGGGAATGGAAGAATTTTAATAAAGAAATTTGCAAAGTCAAATTTATTCAACCTGTTTTATAGCTATGTTAGAAAAAATATACATTTTCGTTTATTGGAGGAGCCTCGAATTTAATGAAATTAAATTCAAAAATAGCTTAAAATTTAATCATTGAATATTTTTCATAGATATTTGTAATGTAGCTAATATTTATCTTGATTGAGAATTAAACCATAATAACTTCACTAATTTAGTAGAGGGTTTAACATCTGCTCCGAACAAAAGGCCATAAAAATGTGTCAAATTAGTTTTTATTTAGAAATATAACAAAACACAACAAATTGAAACAAGATATTAATAAGTCCTGTTAAATTAAAATACAATATGAAACGCAGCTCACTCCATCAAAATAGGCTGCTAAATAAATAAGAAATTGATTGGACTTTGTGACAATTACTGAAGTATTGGTAACGAGTTCCTGATGAATAAGGTTGTGACAATATGCTTTAAATTTTGGATCTTAAAAATATAGAGCATTGAATGATTCTACACCAGCGGTTTGTAGCATTCGATACGATTTTGTTTAGTCCATGATAATCTTGGGATCAATGATTTTAAAAGCATATTGTCACAACACTAGTTATGATAAACATTATTTAGTGTTTTAACATCAAACAGTTAATGATTGTACCTAGTGTGTTTACGTTAGTTCCGAGTTATCGGACGGTTCACCACATTTTCGACTAATGAGAAAAAAAACAAATATTGTAACTCTTAGTTGGTATCCCGATAAAACAATTGAATGAACGAGTTTAATTATAATTTTTATATGATCGAAAATGTGAAACCGTCCGATTACTGAGAACTTACCCTACAGATTCAAACAATTAATCAGATCTGTGGGGAATATCAACTGGCATAACTGGATTCTTCATTTTGGGAGTTGTATTCATTTCACCCAAATATACAGATAAAAACATTAATGCAATTAAATGATGAATTACTATTTACACATTGAATAAATTACTGTTATGTAGGTTGGCATTTAAGAACATCTTTATGGACAAAACATTAAATACAAAATAATACTAAAATGTGAGAACGGGAATAAATGGACTGAACAACATCAAAGAATAATTAAATAACCTAATTATTGTGACTAGAAAGAAACGTGTGTACCGCAAGATGTTGGTCAACTTGACTATTATTGGCTGGTCAACTTGACTATTTAAAAACTAAAAAATGCAAGTAAATCATTAGTTACTAAAAATAAAATAGAAATATATGGCAAAGTTTGAGACTGAACTCGAGAATAAAATATGTTAGTAAAAGCTTGCAAACATCTAAAATTAAACTAGAGTAAGTTACGAGTTATTTAAAAGGTCCACATTTTAAATTATATAATAGGTAACCAAAATATCCATGATACCTTCAGGTATCATGGATACCAATCAAATTAAGTTTTAAGATGTCAAACTGTATATCTTTAATATGATTGAAAATGTAGAACTATACAGTAATTCGTAACTTACCCTACACACATAAAAACAGTTCACAGGACGCTGATATGCAAAGTTCTATAAAAATATACTCACCTCTCCTAGTAAAGTAATTATTAGTTCCTCAAAGACTAATTAAAATCTTATGGAAGCTTTGAACTATGTTACAAACTCTAAAATATATACACCTGATAGTTCTTAATTATCGGTCAGTTCCACATTTTCGGACACGTAAGAAAAAACGATATGATGATGATTATTTAATTTTTATTTTAATTGGTATCCATGATACCTGCAGGTATCATGGATACCAATTAAAATTAAATAATTATCATCATATAGTTTTTTCTTACGTGTCCGAAAATGTGGAACTGAGCGATAATTAAGAACTTGACCTTTACACCTAATATCTCTGTACATTAAACTAAATGAATTTGAAGCATTTCTGTTTGTCGTGCGGCAGTCGTGTCTTGAATAGCACGGAGTCGACTCTGTACTGAGTGTTGAGGAGAGGATTGTAGCCATACACCTGTGGAGGTAAACAATGAAGCATTATTAGTTAGAGATGATTCTTGACGCTTAAGCATTTCAAATTATTTAATAAACTCCTATTAATTCAAGGACATGTACTTGAGAATAAGAAATGTATGTCCAATTGAATGATTTTTTCCTTTTATTAAGTAAAAAGGAAAAAAATAATTGCAGTAGCCTAAAAAGGAACCAAAGAAAGAATGAACATAAAAAAGCTGTAAAATCTAAGCACGAAACAGAGATATTTAAATCTTTTTAGATATATCCACACAAGTTCTAGGTTATACTGGTCCTTTAAATTGAAAGAATCTCTCGCTAAGAAGTAGAGAAATTAGACGGTATTTCAATGAGGATAAAAAAGCTTTCCAAATTAAATGAACAGTAAAAATATTTCGTGAAATTACGAATCCATTTCACCTGAGAGAAGTAATTAATGCACTGATGTCTCTCTGTGAAGTGAGAATCGTCCTCACTGAGAGAAACGGGACAGCCAGGGCATCTGAATGTCCAACGGGATGTAACCTGAGCAAAAAAGTAATACATCAAGATGATAATACCTAGCTACCATTCTAAATTTTAATAGCTAATTATCAATTTGTTCATAGCCACTGTATATTTAGGTCTTTGGTACCAAACTCCGACTAAAAATATGATCCAATACTATTCTATTTAGAAAAAGAAGACCAAAACATAACCCTCCGCAATTTGTGAACGTAAGAATAGTAAATATTTAAAGATATTTTTTTCTGTTAAGAAAGACGATATTAATAATAAGTGCATTATATTAAGCAAACCTTGAGTGGAGGTTTCCTGGTGATATGAGACACTAGGAAGTTCATAGCAATATCTTCACAGTTCATGAACTGGTCCACTTTGTCTCTTATAGCTTGAGGCATCACTTGAGAATAGACAAAAGAGTAAGACTTGTGAAAGAAAGCTGCCCCTGTGAGAACCATAGACAACTGACAGGAGTAATTACTGTTGTAAAGCCATGCGTTGTGACTGCTATCCCAAGCGTGGAAACGACCGGGAAATCCGACAACTCTGTCCCGTTCTTCCCGCCAGACTCTGAACCCGAAAACGATCTCATCATGTCTGAGATGTGCATCGTCATCCACTGACAGAATGGCCTCTGTTTCTATGTCAGAGTACGGCAGGAACCTGTTATTGAGACTGTTACGCTCAGCTTTGATAACCTTGATCGGCACTTTGATATCCGGCCACTTGAGATCGGCAGGAGGTGGTTTCGGCGAATTCCAAACTACGATGACTTTGTTGAGGTAAGGAAGACCATAAAGCCTAGCAAGGGAATTGACAAGCACTTGCTCACGTTCAAAGGTGAGCATTACTATTGTGAACTGTTCTCGGGGAGAATTGCCTCCCAAGCTATCGCTGAACTCTTTCCCGGAGCCACCTGCTCCAGCTCCAATTGGTCGGAAACCAACGTGGGAGCCAGCAAACTTTGCCTCAGATGGCAGGATGGGATCTGTGGGTAAATTGGGGTACAGTTGGTCAGGGGTGGCCCAAATATTCCATTGGGAGTACTTTGAGATTGTGGAGAGTGAGAAGTTTCTCTGGTAAACTGCAGATGGAAAGGGAGGTTCAATAGGTCCCAAGTTTTCATCTGTGTCAGGCTCTGGTATAATGGAGTCCGTTTGAAGAGGCTGAGGAAATACAAAAATTAAAAGTTAAAGGTCAGGGTAAATTCCGATTTATTATAGGCTTGCACTTTTTTTAACTCTTTACGAATAAAATCTACAATCATTTATAATTTTTAGTTTAACTAATTATAACTAGCTACCTATTATATATTTTTTCATTAGGAGTCCGAAGAAGACTAACCCTATAAAGAATAAGGTTTTGATAGTTTTTTTAATATTCAGTTAGCTAGCTATCTTGAATCTTCCTCAAATATATAAAAAAATAAGGTAGCTACTCAACAGTTTGATATTCAGTTACCTTGAAATCTTTGTCAAAAATATCAGGGGAAGGTTCATGTGCTGCTGCTAGGGGTGGTATCATCAGTCTTGTCCTGATGACTGAAATGAGAGCATCTATGTGTGCCTGAGAGGACCCTAGGTACCTCTCCCAGAAAAGTCTGCCTTGACGTCTCATTAGGAGAATGTCTGCGTCATTGAAAGATCGCAACAGGAAATGCAACTCAGAAACACGAGCCTAATAACATGTTGGGATGAAAGGAAAAGATTTAGAATATTATATTATAACTAAATAAAATATGGTCTTCAATTGAGAAAATGATCTAATGAAAGATTAGAATAGATGGATATTTTATATGACATTTTTTTCATTAAATAAAAATACCTGCCTACCTAGGTTGCACAAATTGAGGTAGCTATCCTACAAATTTTGTTCAATTTTAATGAAATTATAAAGAGCCGAGAAAGATATTTGAGTTTCGATTTAAATAACTATCTAAGGTAAAGTGACAATCTCATACCCAATGAAAATTACCATCTTCGATTAGTTATTATTAAAAAAACGTATAAAAAAAATATTCATTGTGGAGAGAACACTAAAAATAACTTTTCATAATAGCCCATTGACATTTTTCATTCATTCATAATAGCCCATTGACAACTAGTAATTGTTACTTTGCCCTAGAGTACCTATATTTCTAAGGTAGGCCTTTACCTTTGGAAAGGTGATGGAGGCAGCGTTCCAGTCAATGACTTCCCCCAGAGGCAGCTGAAGACTGTCTCCTCCGAGTATGAGGGGAATGGAGCCCTGTTTCAGAGCTTCAAAGAGTCTAGCCAACACTGACACAGAACTGACGAAGGAGTGGGAAGGAGGTGCGATGATAAGACTGAAGGTGGAGGAACGAAGTAACTGTAGAAAAGAGAGAATTACAATTACTGTAGTGATACTCTCAAGCAAAGTAAGAGTAAGTAAACTGAAAAAATTATAATACCAAACATGTTCCAACAATACCAAACATGTTTTAACAATACCAAACATGTTTTAACAATACCAAACATGTTTTAACAATACCAAACATGTTCTAACAATACCAAACATGTTCTAACAATACCAAACCTGTTCTAACAATACCAAACCTGTTCTAACAATACCAAACCTGTTCTAACAATACCAAACCTGTTCTAACAATACCAAACCTGTTCTAACAATACCAAACCTGTTCTAACAATACCAAACCTGTTCTAACAATACCAAACCTGTTCTAACAATACCAAACATGTTTTAACAATACCAAACATGTTTTAACAATACCAAACATGTTTTAACAATACCAAACATGTTTTAACAATACCAAACATGTTTTAACAATACCAAACATGTTCTAACAATACCAAACATGTTCTAACAATACCAAACATGTTCCAACAATACCAAACATGTTCCAACAATACCAAACATGTTCCAACAATACCAAACATGTTCCAACAATACCAAACATGTTCCAACAATACCAAACATGTTCCAACAATACCAAACATGTTCCAACAATACCAAACATGTTCCAACAATACCAAACATGTTCCAACAATACCAAACATGTTTTAACAATACCAAACCTGTTCTAACAATACCAAACCTGTTCTAACAATACCAAACATGTTTTAACAATACCAAACATGTTTTAACAATACCAAACATGTTTTAACAATACAAAACATGTTTTAACAATACCAAACATGTTTTAACAATACCAAACATGTTTTAACAATACCAAACATGTTTTAACAATACCAAACATGTTTTAACAATACCAAACATGTTTTAACAATACCAAACATGTTTTAACAATACCAAACATGTTTTAACAATACCAAACATGTTTTAACAATACCAAACATGTTCTAACAATACCAAACATGTTCTAACAATACCAAACATGTTCTAACAATACCAAACATGTTCTAACAATACCAAACATGTTCTAACAATACCAAACATGTTCTAACAATACCAAACATGTTCTAACAATACCAAACATGTTTTAACAATACCAAACATGTTCTAACAATACCAAACCTGTTCTAACAATACCAAACCTGTTCTAACAATACCAAACCTGTTCTAACAATACCAAACATGTTTTAACAATACCAAACCTGTTTTAACAATACCAAACATGTTTTAACAATACCAAACATGTTTTAACAATACCAAACATGTTTTAACAATACCAAACATGTTCCAACAATACCAAACATGTTCCAACAATACCAAACATGTTCCAACAATACCAAACATGTTCCAACAATACCAAACATGTTCCAACAATACCAAACATGTTCTAACAATACCAAACCTGTTCTAACAATACCAAACATGTTTTAACAATACCAAACATGTTCTAACAATACCAAACATGTTCTAACAATACCAAACATGTTTTAACAATACCAAACATGTTCTAACAATACCAAACATGTTTTAACAATACCAAACATGTTTTAACAATACCAAACATGTTCTAACAATACCAAACCTGTTCTAACAATACCAAACATGTTTTAACAATACCAAACATGTTTTAACAATACCAAACATGTTTTAACAATACCAAACATGTTCTAACAATACCAAACATGTTCTAACAATACCAAACATGTTCTAACAATACCAAACCTGTTCTAACAATACCAAACATGTTTTAACAATACCAAACCTGTTCTAACAATACCAAACATGTTTTAACAATGCCAAACATGTTCTAACAATACCAAACATGTTCTAACAATACCAAACATGTTCTAACAATACCAAACCTGTTCTAACAATACCAAACCTGTTCTACCAATACCAAACATGTTTTAACAATACCAAACCTGTTCTAACAATACCAAACATGTTTTAACAATGTCAAACATGTTCTAACAATACCAAACATGTTCTAACAATACCAAACATGTTCTAACAATACCAAACATGTTCTAACAATACCAAACATGTTCAACAATACCAAACATGTTCTAACAATACCAAACATGTTCAACAATACCAAACATGTTCTAACAATACCAAACATGTTCAACAATACCAAACATGTTCTAACAATACCTCTGTTCTCTGGTCTTCTCTCCCACACAACTGCCAGTCCCCCTCATTTCCCCCTCCCCCCACCCCCTGGCAGGAGAACTGCAGGAGGAACTTATCAGTGGTACTGGAGTGGGGGAAGTGACTAAGGGCCTCCACCACAGAAACCTGAAAATTGGGGGATGACGTTAGTAAATCGTAAAAATTTACTCCATAATATTCATAATCAAGATTCTAAATACGGACACAACTGACAGACAAACCATACAAAATGTACACTAACATATAGGTTGTTATTGTCTGTTATGCTGCAGGTTGGATGTTTGATTCTTCGATATCTCACTCAAAATTAGATACATTGAAATAAAATATAGTAATTCACAATATTTGGGTCTTTCTGTGTAATCAACAGCACCCACCTCCTCCACCAAATGGTGGTTCAAAACTTCTCCGGTATTTCCCCCATCAGTTTCATCAGACTTTTTATCAGTGAAGACATTGGCGAAAGTTTCCCCAGTTTCCTTGCCATTGATGTTAAGGGAAGCAACTGCTGCCCCAGCTGCTGAGAGGTAAGGTCTAAGGGAAGGCAATTCACCCTGAGGGAGGAAAGATTAAGTTCTATTAAAAATATCTAAAATGGATATAGCTACCTAGAATAAGTTGTGAATTATCGGTCAGTTTCATATCTTCGGTCATAGCTATAAGAATCTTAATTTGTATCTATGATACCTGCAGGTTTCATGGTTACCAATTAAAATAAAATAACTGTTATTATACTATTTTTTCTTATATGACAGAAAATGTCAAACATAACGATAACTTGACCTAATTTAATAATTTTCTCATTTTTCTCTCTCATTTGTTTCTCACCTGAAAAGTCATTAGGTAGTGTCTCTTTGCTGGTACCAAAGGCGGCAGGTCCCTCCAGAGGTCACCCCCAGACAGGCCCAACAGAGGACTGGACACAATGTCAAAGTTGTGTCTGTAGTGGGACCTGATGAACTGACTTTGAATGACTATAGCACGGCCAGTGTTAACCTCCGACAACAAACTGATAAAAAGAGAGAATAGTGACATCAATCAAGTTGAAATTGAATCAGCAGTTGAAATTGAATCAACAGTTGAAATTGAATCAACAGTTGAAATTGAATCAACAGTTGAAATTGAATCAACAGTTGAAATTGAATCAACAGTTGAAATTGAATCAACAGTTGAAATTGAATCAACAGTTGAAATTGAATCAACAGTTGAAATTGAATCAACAGTTGAAATTGAATCAACAGTTGAAATTGAATCAACAGTTGAAATTGAATCAACAGTTGAAATTGAATCAACAGTTGAAATTGAATCAACAGTTGAAATTGAATTAGCTAACAGTTGAAATTGAATCAACAGTTGAAATTGAATCAACAGTTGAAATTGAATCAACAGTTGAAATTGAATTAACAGTTGAAATTGAATCAACAGTTGAAATTGAATCAACAGTTGAAATTGAATCAACAGTTGAAATTGAATCAACAGTTGAAATTGAATCAACAGTTGAAATTGAATCAACAGTTGAAATTGAATCAACAGTTGAAATTGAATCAACAGTTGAAATTGAATCAACAGTTGAAATTGAATCAACAGTTGAAATTGAATCAACAGTTGAAATTGAATCAACGGTTGAAATTGAATCAACAGTTGAAATTGAATCAACAGTTGAAATTGAATCAACAGTTGAAATTGAATTAACAGTTGAAATTGAATCAACAGTTGAAATTGAATTAACAGTTGAAATTGAATTAACAGTTGAAATTGAATCAACAGTTGAAATTGAATCAACAGTTGAAATTGAATCAACAGTTGAAATTGAATCAACAGTTGAAATTAGCAAACTGTCAAAAATGCAAATGCAATAAAGTGAATAAACACAGAACAAGATACACAGATAACAATAAAAATTAAATAAAAATGATTATAGCTATACTTTTTTTATGATCGAAAATGTGGAACTGTCCAATAACTTGGAACTTACCCTATTAAGGGTAGCCATAACTATTTTTTTTTATAAACAAGATCTTAGGTGTGTTTATAGTTGAATATTTTTTTTCAATTATAAAATATTATTAATATAGCTAGCTACAAGAAAATTTTAGCCCATGGTTGAGAGTGATTAGAGTGGATTTTGATACTACTTTTTAAGAGATAGAACAAGTTTGGTAAGCTTCATTTACCTATTTCAACTCACTGGTTTAGCACTCAATATCCACCAAAGTAAAGAATTCAAACAAAAAATTTAATTTATTGGAAGTGAAAATTTTCATCAACCCTTTCAATCCGACATTTCAAAATTGGATGTGTCCCGGAGCACATGTTACATGTAATTAGCTAGATACTAACATACATAGTCATGGAAAAATTCTTTTTAATATTAAACGTTTCAAAAATATCAAAAAAAATAAACTCACTCATCAGAGTAGAGTGTGTGCGCTAGGTTTAGCAGCACGTGATTTCTCCCGTCACCATTCCAGTAGGGCAGCTTGTGGAGGTTAGTCTCCAGTTCAGTCCTGTCTACTACACCCCCTGCCATCTCCCCCACCAGTACCATGAAGATGCAAGCCTCGTCTGGTGTGTCTGTGACGTGAAGATTGTAGCCTAACGCTTGACGTACCTTCATAAACAAAAGAAAAAAATTTGATGAGACTTGCAGAGTATATAAAACATCTTGTATTTTAAAATGTTATATGGTATGGATTGCCTGGTAATAAACACTGGTAAAATATAAAAAAATATGTTAGCCATATATCAACTAAAAATAGTATCACCCTTCTCCTGATGATGAATAGAAACCTTTCTATTCGAAAGCTTCACACCAAAAAACTTTCAATGTTGAGTTT
Source organism: Caprella mutica (assembly GCA_947561585.1). Classification (NCBI taxonomy): domain Eukaryota; kingdom Metazoa; phylum Arthropoda; class Malacostraca; order Amphipoda; family Caprellidae; genus Caprella; species Caprella mutica. Next base: position 263,441 of record CANNZV010000344.1, on the reverse strand, counting down.
CAATAATTGGTAAATGGATATCCCATAATTTTTTTGAATCACTTACGGTAGTCTTGATGAAGGAGTCTAAAGCTTGAGGAGCCACTTGGTACTGGTCACTGCTGTAGAAATAGACTGGGAACTCTGACAGCAAAGAGCATCGAGAATGATCAAAACAATTGTACATCTGACACATGTGAACCTGAGGGATAAAGAGGCAAGATTTTAAATCACAGTACTAGGAGAATTCAACATACATATTACACATACTGTGACTCCAGAAGAAAATATAATAAATATCCTGATCATAATCAATCGAACAATTCAAATTTGAAATAAAATAATAGTGATGTATTAGCTATATTCGGTTTCATTAGGAATAAATCATAGCTAGTCTACAACTTACAAAGTTACAAGTAGCGACTGTCTACTTAGACAGTTAGACTCTACTATTTCGTACTAGGCTACTAATTTTGTCAGTTTATTAACTAATATCATATTTCAGTTATATTATTATATTTCAATTTACATTCTGAGGAAGCAGTCAGGATTAATTATTAAATTACTGATTATGGTTAGGACTTAGGCATAAGATTACCAACACAGCATTATTCAATTTAACATGAAAGCATGCCCCCTACAACCCATGTTAGATCGAATTAGCAGATACTATCATACTGGAATTATTTCCCATTAGCTACTACCAAACACATGAAAAAAAAATTATAGGTACCAAAAAATTATAGGTAGGTACCTTAGTCATGGATAAAGGGGGTAAGATGACATTGTTCTCTTGAGTTGCCTTTATACTTTTTGGTGCAGTGATTTGAGGCATGTTCTTCTCAAAAAGTTCTTTCTGGGAAATTACAGCCTGAAAAAGAAAAGGATAGTTGAGAAACTAAGATAAATAATATTCCAGAGAATATATTATTGGATTACATTAAGATATATAATCTTATGCATATCAGTTTTGTTAAACCTGGCACATTCTAATAGTCTTAACCTTTGCAAAATAACAAAAATCTCATAATTTATGAAGGGAGCTAAAGACGTACCTGCTCAACACTGCTCTTTAGTCTGTCCAGTTCAGTGTTGAGTCTACCTTCCTCTTGCCTGAGACTAGCAAGTCTAGCATTGGCTTCATTGACTGCCTCCTGCAGCTGCCCTCTTTGCTGCTCCAACTCACGCAACTCTATCAGCACACTGCCTGGTAGAATAGGAAGATATGATTAATGAGACAGAAGGTTGAATCTCTATTAAAATAATGTAGAGTATGCAGTAAAGATAAGAAAGAAATCTCTCATATATAAAAATAAAAGAGAGGTCATTTCCTAAATTTCTTCAAAACTTTTGCCCATAGCTACCTTTGATCTGAAGGAGTTCATCCACTCTATCCTTCAGAGAGTTGCAGTGCATCCCATTGAGTTTGGCTAAGGACTCCATTAAATGGTCCTCACCCACAGTGATGGCACTGGCTCTCTCACTAGTATGTGAAGGGAGAGGTCCGCCCTGCAATCACAGACACAAAATGAGAAACTAGTAATAGAAACTTAAAATAGCTACACATTTCAACCTACTAAAATATAACAATAACCAGAAGCATTTGACTAAGATTGCATTAGTCATTTCGAAATAACTTTACCTTTGATATGAGATGATGGAGAAGGAAAGTGGCTAAGGCAAAGAGAAGAATAACACATCCGATAGCTCTGACAGATGATAGTCTCTTTGCTCCAGAACAGAAACATGACGTCACATAGCTAACTATGTTTGGAGTAGCTTGGTAAGAGTAACTGTGATGGCTCTTCATTGTGAGAGCTGCTCCTTTACCTTTTCTTGTTAATTACATTTATATTTAAGCAGTTATGGACTAGAGGTATATAATAAAGTATACAGATAATATTAATTTACTGATGGCATAGCTAATTTAGAACTTAGCTGCAACTTACAAAGTCACAAGTAGCTACAGAGTACAGGTCTACTAGTACTACAGTCCACTCTATACTAAGCTACTAGCTAGGTATATTTCTATTTCATTAGTTTACTAACAATTCTCAAATTTGAATTGGGTGATGGGTCCAAAGAATAAAAGGATAGAATTCATATTTATAGTTAGACAGTTTGACTAAACAGCAGAAAGTTGCCATTGAAATATGGTTCACGTGTAGCTAGGTACCTTACTATAACGAGGCACCCAGTCTGAAAAGTACAATAGGATTTGAGGATTAATCCTGGGTCCACAGGCCACAGCCTATTTAATTCCTATGTTTCCATGTTAAGGTTAGTACCCAAATGGGTACACACTTTTCGCAATTTTTTTCACTTGGGTTATTTGTAGCCAGTTTGCAAACCACGTCCTGCAGCGACCATGTCGCCGAAGATCTTTGGAGACAATTTTTGAGGAAAAATATATCTTTGTAAGATCTTGGAGACACTTTTTAAATTAATTCCTATGTTTACATGTATTTATTGGAGACATTTTGAAGACAGATTTGAAAATCTTTGGAGACAAATTGTCCTCAAAATAAGATCTTGGAGACAGATTTGCCACACTTTGCAGACTGGATTCTTTGCAGCTAAATTAACGGTAGGTAAGTTGGTAAAATAGGAATTAATTCAAGATCTCCCGCAGAGAATCTAAAGTTTCTAAAATTGGGCTCAGATTTGTCGCCAGACTGCAGAATATGGAACATTTTTTCAAGACTCTCTGAGCCCAATTTTAGAAATTGTATATCTCTATGGGAGATCTTGAATCAATTCCGATGTTACCATTAATTTAGCTGTGGGGGAATTTTGAATTAATTCCTGTTATTATTGCTACCATTAATTTAGCTGCGGGAGATTCTGAATCTGCAGCCGAGAGGCAAGAGTGAGAGAGTCACTATTTCAGTCTCTCTCAAATTAAAATCTCTGCGGGGCAAGACCGCAAGAGACTGGAGACATGCCATACTGGAAGAAAGGTATATTCAACAGAGTGATTACTTTTTTAATATAGCTGCACCATATTTCAAAGTATGGACATAGTCGCCAGAATATTGCGACTTTTAAGGGGTGAAATAAGTTGAAAAACATGTAAATAACAAGCAAATCACTCATAAAATGGTCTCAAGAGAAGCACATGCATCAGACATGAAGCATGAGGATATTTTCAAGTGTATACAATATTTGGTGCACAAAAACCCACTGACTTGTTCAAAAAGCTGAAAAAATTCACCAACATATTTGGCTGATCCACCAACATTTTCCTGATTTAGCCACCGAAAATTAATGGTAACATAGGAATAAATAGCTTAAAATCCACCAACTTTGCTAGAATATTATTTTCGAAGTGGGTGGAATTTACAATGAATTACAGACTGGTTTCCGTTTCTTTTGAGTATACCATAAAACTAAACAAAGAAACACTATTTTTTGGATAAGATAACTAGGTAGTTTGTAACTAAGGGGCCAAGTCCTATGATACATAAAATATTTAACTAGGTAGTCAAGGTACCTAGCATTTAGCAAACTGCAAAACTATTAACTAAGGGGCCAAGTCCTAAGATACATAAAATATTTAACTAGGTAGTCAAGGTACCTAGCATTTAGCAAACTGCAAAACTATTAACTACCTAAATGACTAATAGGCTAATATGGTACCTATACCTACCCATAATAAATGTACCATATTGACATATTCTGCAGTCTGGCTGAGTGAACTTCATGTATCTTTTGTAGACTGGGATATTCTGATCTGGATGTCGATATGATTAAAATGTGACGTCTAAAATATTTAAAAATAATGTACTTTTTGTATCTATAACCTATACCTATCTATCATTTAGGTATATCACCGTATATGATCCCTAAATAACTTATCTTTTAGCAAAAGAAAATTCTATATTGCATCAAAACATAATTCAGGCATGAAAGGGTTTCACCGTTCAAGTTTGAATTTGGTGCACTGAACTCCTCTGACTTTTTCAAAAATCTGAGAAATAGGTAGCTGCCAACATTTTTCATCAATTTGTCTAGTCTCCAACATTTTTCCAGTTTCTCCTCCAAAAATTAATGGTAATATAGGAATTAATAGCTAAATATCGTCCGACATTGCAGGAATTTCTTTATTAGAGAAACTGAATATCTCCCGACATATCATTGGAATTTACCACCAAATACAATCTGGAGTGGAATTAACCACGAAATACACCAGTCTGTATTTCGTGGTAAATTCCACTGACATGTCGGTGGAAATTTTCCCCTTTGAAAATAATATTCTGGCAAAGTCGGTGGATTTTTAGCTATTTATTCCTATGTTACCATTAATTTTCGCTGGATAAATTGGGAAAAATTGAAAATCACAGAAAATGTTGGTGTATCAGACAAATTACTGGAAATTTATGGTGGATTTTTAATTTTTTGAGCTTTTTGAAAAAGTCGGTGGGATTTTGTGCATCAAATACAGACTGCCGCCAGTCTGTATTTGGTGCACAAAATCCCACTGACTTTTAGAAAAAGCTGAAAAAATCCACCATAAATATCCAGTAATTTGACTAATCCCCAAGTAAAATAGTATGTCTCATAAACTCACCATTTGTCTCTCCAGCTCTCTCCAAAATTCAAGAAATTCTCTCCAAAATGATCAAATTTTCATAAATTCTCTCCAAAATAACATTGTAGCATAGGAAAAAAATAGAGAAAACTCGCCATTTGCAATTGAAGGGCTCAAAATAACTGTCACAAACTCGCCATTAAAATGGCGAGTTTGGACATGCTTTATTACTTGGACTAATCCATCAACATTTTCTTGATTTATCCACCAAAAATTAATGGTAACATAGGAATAAATAGCTAAAAATCCACCAACTTTGCCAGATTATTATTTTCAAAGGGGAAATAATTCCGCCGACATGTCGGTGGAATTAACCATGATATACAGACTGGCGTCTGCCGTCTGGGAGAACACCACCCTCCTTTGAAGGAAGGAGAGTAGGTCCTACTGGGAGGGCAAGGGGACAAATACACAGTTCATATAAAACAAAACAATGGGGAAGAGTGCCGGGAATTCTCTTCGGAACACCACCCTGAGACCCTCCCCTGTGGGAAGGAAAGTGGGTCCTACTCATACTGGCCCACTGGGCTGGTGGCCAGTCTGCAAAGGATGCTCAATCAGTCTCCAGACCAAGTAAAATAGAATGTCTCATAAACTCGCCATTTGTCTCTCCAGCTCTCTCCAAAATTCAAGAAATTCTCTCCAAAATGATCAAATTTTCATAAATTCTCTCCAAAATAACATTGTAGCATAGGAGAAAAATAGATAAAACTCGCCATTTGCATTTGAAGGGCTCAAAATAACTGTCACAAACTCGCCATTAAAATGGCGAGTTTGGACCCAGACTGGAAAACATAAATTCTAACAGAGTTACTCCCTAACTTCATGCATTCCCATCAGTGATGTCATCATCACAACAAGCCCAATTGTGAAGCTTAAATGACTTATTTTACATTAGTTTTCACTGCGGAGTTGAAATTTATAAAATAATTTACTGATTTCTGCATTTTTAAGGGTTAAAATGAGTAATTTTTGTTCATTCTAAATTCCTAACAGAGTTACTAGTCAATCTGATATGAGTTATTATTCCACTCTGGACTTTGGACATGCTTTAGGTATTACTTGGTCTCCAGATATTTAATTTTTGAAGTGATTTCAAAATTTCTCTCCAAAATAACCAAAAATCTCTCCACTAGGCACTAATTACATGTAAACATAGGAATTAATTAGGAAATTGTCGCCGGATAATTCAATAGACCAAATTCAAGGCCTCAATAGTCGCCGGATAAACTTCATGCCCAGTCTGCAGAATGTGTCTCTTCTCCCGCAGAGATTTTAATTTGAGAGACAGTTACTCTCTGACTTTCAGTAGCAGATTCAGAATCTCCCGCAGCTACCAGTCTGGAAAACTGCTTAGGCTAGCAGATGAACTCTATATGTTAAATGCTGCGGATTATACAATTTTTAGCAATTTACCATTAATTTTTGAAGTCTGTTAAACTCCAACAGAGTAATTAGTTCATCAGAAAGCACCTACTTTTCCAGACTGGCGCAGCTAAATTAATGGTAACATAGGAATTAATTCAAAATCTCCCGCAGCTAAATTAATGGTAACATAGGAATTAATTCAAGATCTGCCGCAGAGATCTCAAATTTCTAAAAATTCAATCAAAAACTCCCGCAGAGAGTCTTGGAAAAATGTTCCATATTCTGCAGACTGGCTTCATGCATCTTTTGCAGACTGGGCTCAGGGATGTTGGGAGGGCAAGGGGACAAATAGTACATAGTTTATATAAAACATAATGGGGAAAAGTGCCGGGCGTTCTCTTCGGAACACCACCCTCCTCTTGTGGGAAGGAGTTAGGAGAGTAGGTCCTACTGGAAGGGCAAGGGGAGAAACACACAGTTTATCAATTGTGATTCAATTTTCTGAGGTAATATAAAATGTCTAAAAGGCGGAAAAATGTTGTTCAGTTACCTCACTAAATGCAGATGTATTGACAATCGAAGTTGTGGTAATTTTGACGTAATAAAAGCAGCACACTTGAATTAAAATTTAGAGAGTTTTGCAGCTATAGAATTTTACTGTGTGGTTGATTTAATCATTTTTACATCTCAGTTAAGTCTTTTATCAGTTGAATTATAATTATTATATGATTTATATCTTAATTAGGAGGTAGATTTGGTGACGTCATGTCAACAAACATCCTGATTGTCAATACTGTATTTGGATAATGTTACAGGATGGAACACGCCTCTGAGCACCTACTACTACCAAAGAACTTAAGAAGGAATATTAATATTCTCGGGATTTCCTTCAGTAGAGTTCGATTTGAGACTCCGAACTGAAAGGTTGTAAACGAAGATTGTCCTCTTGATGAGCACAACACTCGGCTAGATCTATAAAGTTCTGAAAAATCTATCAAATTACGCATTGAAATTACATTACCTGTTTTCCCTGACAGTAATTTACGAATAGGTACTATTATACCTATCTATTTTGTTCTAAATTCACCTCTAGCCAATATCCTCGAGTATATTGCTTTCCACCAAATCTAACTCACCACATATTGCCGGCTTTCTTCACTACTAACTACTAGATAAGTAGTGCAAGATAAGCCGGGCAATTTTTTTTTCTATATACCTATATTTATTAACATTTGGTTGGAATTTAGCTTAGCAGTAGTGAACTAAGGAAATTTATTACTTAACTTTTTTTTACTATAGGTAGATTGTGAATATACAAGTAGGTAGCTGGTGTTTGATATCTAGATAGCATAAGACTTGAGATAGTTAGGTATCTAATTTAAATACAAATTTGTTAGTTATTTTATAAAACTGTTATAGGGTCAAGCAGGTAAATTGCGGCACCCTAACTAACTGCGGCCTCTAACAACAGAAACATCATAGCTGCAAAACACTCGTTAAAAACATAAATTAATAAATTATAGCGTGCACTGCGCTTATTTAGATATTTATGCAACATTTTAATGTATTTCAGTTCAGAATGTTTTAGAGACTCTCATGAGAGGGCCGCAATTAAAAATTAAAGGGCCGCAATTTACCTGCGTGACCCTAGGCCTTAGACCAAAGTCTAATTAATTAGTGTTGGTGTCAAAAATGACTGAATTTCTGCCTAAAACTTCCATCTTGGATGTTGAAGATGAAATTCTGGCCTTTGGAACTCCAACCCAAAATGTAGTTGTGGATTCTCATTCTAAGACCAAAGAATTGGGCTTCGAAGGATTTGAAAATGAAAATTATGATAGAATACCTGAAACCCAGTTGGACTTAGACTCTGAAATTCTGAATAATAATGTGCCTCCGCATAGAATTCCTGATTTACATGTTAATATCTCTCAGTCTAATGACTGTGACTCTAATCCAGAATTTCAAGGAAGAATGAATGTGCCTCCAATGAACAATACCCTTAGGAGCATTGGACAAAAGACGGTATTTCTATTGCGAAATGTTGACCCAAAAAATAGGGAGATGATTAATAATCCTATCAAATTTTGCAAAGAATTTGAGATGAGCCCTTTCAAAAAGTTTGAAACAAATGTCCGAACTAATCTGAAAATGAATCTGATTACCATTGAAATTGAAGAAATGTCTAGGTCAGATATTGATTCTCTGACAAAAATAAATAAATTGGGTAATTGGAATGTTACATGTACACTTGCTTCTCATAACAGATTTAAATATGGGGTTATATCTCCAATCAGTTGTGAAATCTCAAAAGAAGAAATCCAAGAATACATGATTGTCAGAAATAGCAGTGCTAAACTGATAAACCTAGAAAGATTGAAAAGAAGAGATGAGAATAATGGTTGGATTGATTCTGCATCAGTTAAGCTGACATTTGAAACAGAGACTTTGCCTTCCTCTGTGACTATTGGCCATAGCTTCTATAAGGTTAGAGCTTTTGTGGAAGAGCCTAGAAGATGCTTTAATTGTCAGAGAGTGGGTCATTTTGCACGAAGCTGCAAAAGCCCAACTAAATGCAGACTTTGTGCTGAAGATCATAAAGAGGAAAGCTGTAACAAGAGTCCAGAACAATACAAATGTGCTAACTGTAATGGTAGACATGTAGCTAACACCAAAGAATGCAGTTACTATAACACGGCAAGACAAATTGAAGCAGTTCGTGCAAATAGCGCTATACCATATGCACAAGCCAGATCTCAAGTACTTGACAAAACAAATGACAAAGGTACTAAACAGATCCAGGGTATTATGAACAGAAATCAGAAAAATGATCTTACTCAAAACAGAGAGCTGAGAAATGACAGACCGACATACAGAGATGCCTTAACAAACCGTTCTGAACAAATTGACAACAACAATCTGAATGAGAGCAGGAGACCCCATGAAATAGTGAAAAACCCAAACTCAGCCACTGAGAACATGTTGCCTTATTCACAAAATGAATTAATAGAGAACTTAATATCATGCTTTTTGAAAATATTCCAAAGTGACATCATGAGTGTATCCAAGTCAGATAAAGAAAAAATAATTAAAGATGCTGTTAGTAAATTATTCAATAAAAATTCAACAAAAACTAGTAATGCTGAAACACAAACAGAATCTATGGAAGTTGAGGGGACTCTGAAATTAGTAACTAATGCTCGGAATAGAAATAAACCCAAAGTAATAGAATCTATGAGTCTAGAAGAAGACTCAAAATCTGAAAAGCAAGAATCTGAAGAAGACTCAGAATCTGATGAAACTTCAACCCAATCTACTACTGAACAAGGAACGCAAATAAAACGGAAACTCAAAAATCATGGAAGACGACATAAAAAGGAAAACTTTTTTAAGCAAGGTAAAAAGAAGAAAAGTAAAAAGAAATGAATACTACAAAGCATCCTCTAACTGGTATTCAACTGAACTGCAGAAGCCTGAACAATAAATTGGGTGAAATAAAGTTACTCATACATGTAGAGAAACCTGATTTTGTTGCTCTGTGTGAAACGTGGATTACCAACCATTCTCCTAGTGTTTACAACTACAGAGCTGAGTGGAAACACAGAGGAGCTAGAGGTGGAGGTTTGGGTTTATTGGTGAGAGAGGGTATACACTATAGAACTATAGATCTAAATCCATATCCTGAAGGACTTTTGGAGTTCCAAGCAATTCAGATTTACCTAACAGGTACTAATCAAATTACAATTCTAAACATTTATAACCCAAATCATAATGTAGGTGTTGATGAAATTATTCATTATGTTAACCAACTAGGAAACAAATTCATTATATTAGGAGATTTTAATGCACATAGTCAAATTATATCTAGCCGATGTACACAGAGCAATGCAACTGGAAAAAGTTTAGAAAATGTCCTAACCACAACTGATGTATGTCTCTGTAATCCACTGGACTTTTACACCCACTTAGATATAGCTACTGGTAGGCTTTCTAACCTGGATCTGTGCTTATCAAGCTCAAATATTGCTGCTTCTGTTAAGCTAGATCGGCTAAATGATGTAGGGAGTGATCACGCTCCCATTAAAATAACTGTAAATTGCAATCCTCTCACATATTTGGTGAAAACCCGAAAGAAATGGAAAATAAATAAAACAAACTTGAAATCCTTTTCCAGCAATATTTCTTCTAGTAAAGTGTCCAAACCCAATGATATTGATACCCTAGTTAGTGATCTTACTAATCGAATCTATGACACAGCACTAGTGGAGATTGGGCAAACAAGTGGAATTATAAGATCCACCAAATCTGCACCCTGGTGGGACAATGAATGCTATGATGCAGTAAAAGAAAGAAATAAATCCAGAAAAAATTTGATAAGATATCCATCTGTTGTAAATATAGAAACTTATAAAGAAAAACAAAGGCAAGCAAAAGATATAACATATAAGAAAAAACGAGAACACCTAAAAACCTTCATATCGGATATCCATTTTGATACACCTCCAGCAGAAGTATGGAGGAAACTTCATGCTTTTAAGAGGATTTTAAGACCAAATACTGCTCCACTGCAAGATCAAGATGACCTAATTGTAGACTCAGAAGGTAAAGCAAATCTCATTGCCAAGCACCTACAAACACAAGCTAACACTGGTCACCACCAGCAGTTGGGTGATTATCATAGTACTCTGCAACAGGCTTCATCATTGAACCGGGAAGAAAGCTATAATGTGGAAATAACTTTGGAGGAGTTAAAAAGTTCACTTGCTCAGTCAAAAAATACATCTCCTGGTGAAGATGATATCCCATACAGTTTGCTTAAAGCTCTCAAACAAGAACAACTAATTGAATTATTAGATATCATGAACCAGAGTTACGAAACTGGAATAGTACCTACAGCTTGGAAATTGGGTACTGTTATTCCAATTCTGAAGCCCTCCAAACCAAAGCAACTAGCATCATCCTACCGGCCAATAACTCTTCTGTCCTGTATGGGAAAAGCTCTGGAAAGAATTATTAAGAACAGATTAGAATTTGTATTAGAAAAAAAGTTTATCCTCTCTGTATGGCAGTGTGGTTTCAGGAAAGGCCTGGGAACAATGGATGTTCTTTTAAGAGTAGAGAATGAAATAAGAGAAGCCCTTGCCACAAATGGCATTTGTCTGACTCTCTACATTGATCTTAAAAGTGCATTCGATACTGTCTGGGGTGAGGGACTAGTTTATAAATTGGCAAAGGCTGGAATTAAAGGAAAAATGATCAGATGGCTGGCAAACTATTTTTCAGATAGGCATATAAAGGTATTCTTTGAGGGGACCAGCTCTGACTCAGTGGAACTGAAGGCAGGCACTCCCCAGGGAGCAGTTCTGTCTCCCCTACTGTTCAATGCTATGTTATTTGACATTCCTGATGATGATAATGTAAAAATTCACATATATGCTGATGACATAACAATAACTTGTTCGGGAGCAGATCCTCTTTCTGTCAAACGAAACTTGCAGCAATATATTCAGAAATTCACTGAGTGGGCAAATATGTGGGGTTTAATCTTAAATCCACAAAAAACTAAAATGCAACATTTTACCAAAAAGAGAATGACATGCCCAATCCTGAGGATAAATAACCAAGTGATTGAAACTGTTAAAGAACAGAGACTACTTGGAATGATCTTGGACTCTCCATACCTTAATTGGAAAGCCCACATAGATTATGTCAAGACAGACTCTATGAGAAGACTAGATTTAATAAAAGTCTTTTCTTCACCAAGCTATGGAGCATCAACTAGAATTCTGAGAAATTTCTACATATCCTATGTTAGAGCCAAACTTGATTATGGTGCCTCATTATATGCTTCTGCATCCAAAACAAACTTGAAGAAATTAGAAACAGTTCAAAATGGTTCATTACGAAGTATTTTGGGTGCAAGGAGTACAACACCTATAGTCTCCTTGGAAGCAGAAAGCTTTGTTCCACCATTAGGGTTGCAAAGAGATTATCTAACTGTGAAGCAGTTCATCAAGCTAAAACATAAACCAGATAAAGATCATACAGTGAAGACATTAAATATTGGTGTGAACAAAAATATGCCTCATGAATATCCATTTCAATCACTCTGTAACAGAGCATGTAAGCTGCTCTCTACTTATGAACTGTCCTCTCTGAAAAGGGTTCCAACTGAATCTGTGGACATGCCACCTTGGTTAAGTGTTCAAAAATATGTTATCTGTGAAGCTACAGAAAAAATTATGGATAATGATTCTTTCATAAAATATACAACTGAATCCTATCCAAACTACAAATTTATATTTAGTGATGGCTCTAAAAAGACTGTAGATAGAACTGAATACACTGCAGCAGGTGTATACATACCAGACCAGAATATAAGTGTCTGTTGGAAGATTAGAGGGTCACATTCTGTTATTAGTGCTGAGCTATTTGGAATATGGCAAGCCCTTCTTCATCTTGAAAAAAGTGCTGATGATCAGGTGTTGATATTTACAGATTCTTTATCATCACTGAAACTGATTATAGGAGATCCTGAAACTTATAAAACTATAGTAAATAAAATTAAGTGGCTACTATATGAACTAAATAGATATAGAACTGTGAAACTTCACTGGGTAAAGGCCCACTGTGGAATAATAGGGAATGAAATAGCTGACCAATCAGCTCAAAAAGGACATGATAATATAGCTAGTGAGCTCTATGAACTGACTAAGGAAGAAAACATTAGTAAACTAAAGACATGTTTCATAAGACATTGGGATGAAACATGGAAATTCACAACTGATACGACTGGTAAAGGCTTATTCCTTCGAGACATAAGAGATAATATATCCAAAAATGGTCTTGTTGGTGAATTCCACTGTCGCAGATGGGAAACAGTCATACACAGACTGAGAATGGGTCACGTTGGTGTACTCCAGTATTTATATAGATTCTGTTTGACTGAAGATCCAAACTGTCCAGAGTGCACCACACCTGAGACAGTTGAACATTATTTACTTACTTGCACACTTTATGAAGATCAGAGAATGGTAATGTTCAGAAATTTAGCAGCAATTGACATTAATTTCCCTACTTTGAAAGATATCCTAGGGGGAAATGAAGAACTGATTGGAAAAAGGGGAGAGATACTCAAAATTCTCATAAAATATATATTGCAGACAGACAGATTGAAGAGATTGTAGCTTGTCTAACTAGAACAAAATCAGTATCAGTGTCTTATAGAAATGCTCACTAGGGTACCTTATTTGTCTGTTATAGCTGAGTGTTTCTTTGTGTATTTGCACATAGTGAGTAACTATTTGATAGAATAATTTTGTAGATTTTAATATTAAGAATAATTATAGAACTTATAATAGATTAATGTTTCTTGTTAAATGTATGAATGATACTATTTATATATTTTAAATATATATTTGAAAAAGAAGATATCTGATTTTAGTTTTAATGTTAAGTATAATGAAATTTATATATTTTAAATATATATTTGATAAGAGTGATTAATTGATTTAATTGTTAATATTAAGAATAAATATAAGAATAGTTATAAGAATAGTTGTTAAGAATAATTATAGAATAATAGATCAATGTTTTTCACTAAGTATATTAATGATACTATATAGATATATTAATTAATTATATATTTGAGAAAGAAGCTTATTAATTTGAACTTAATGTTAAGAATAATAATATTTATACATTTTAAATATATATTTGACAAAGTAACTAAAAGATTTAAATGTTAAAATTAAGTATAAGTATACAATTTGTAATGTTTCTTGTTAATGCTATGAATAATATTATTTATGTATTTTTTAGATATATAGCTATTTGATAAAAAATGGAAAATTATGATTTAGTTTAATTGTTATTGATTAAGTATATTACTGTTTATATATTTGATAAAGAAACTACATATTTTGATAATTAATCACAATAAATTTTAATATAGTGAACAAAATAGATAGTTATATTGAAAGATCCAGGAGTGAGAGGTATTTTTTTCTAAACTCCTTAAATATTTTTAATAATAATAATAATTTCCTTCAGTACATATCATTATGTTGGACATTAGGGAGCTAGAGGATGAAAGGAGAAGGACACTGGGGCTGCAGAGACCAATCAAAGGCAAATTGTGAAGAGAGAGAGAGAGACAAGGAAATGAGAATGAATGAATCCAGGTTTTGATGAGAAAACTAAGTTCGATCTAAAGAAATGGAAGTAGTTAGAAGAAAGAGATGCAATTGAGGAAGCTGATGAAAAGGCAATTCAAGGTAGAACTTTATGAATTATTGTATTTTGTTGAATAATTGAATATACCTAGGTATCTTGCCACCTAGCTTATATTATTTTGCCGAACGTCGAACGATGGTAGGTATAAATTTCACGCGCGTTTGACTGACCTGCAACTGCAATCCAGTCTGTAGCCTAAAGTCCACCGACTTGGCGGCGGAATATTTCCCCCTTAGAAAATAATATTCTATCAAAGTCGGTGGATTTTTATCTATTTATTCCTATGTTAGATAGTAGATACCTAGGTAGTAGGTACCATTAATTTTTGGTGGCTAAATTGGGAAAATGTTGATGGATCAACAAAATTATTGGTGGATTTTTCAGATTTTTTAAAAAGTCAATGGGATTTTATGTACCAAATACAGATTGGCCTGCAATATAACAATTTTAATATAGACTGATTTCGCTGTGCGATTTACTGATCATTAGTTGCGCAGCCATAATCCATCGATGATCGATCGATAGCGCAACTATTGATGATAGGTCGATTATCGATAGATGCCTTGTTTCAAAGTGTGGCAGGAAAGTCTCCAGTTTTGTGAGAAAATGGATCAAGGTCGCCACATTTAACTGATTTAAGAAACTTTGAACTTTGAAGAAGAAATAGGACATCATAATGAAGATTTCACACTTGAAAACATCCTTCTGCATCATGTCTGATGCATGCCAGTCTGAAAAGTGCAGCAGGATTTGTGGATCAATCATTAATCCTGCGTCCAAGTCTTATTTAATTCCTATGTTCCCATGTTAGTGGTTACCACTCTGGAAAAGAGGTCTTTTCTGATGGAATAATTACTCTGTTCGAGTTTAGCAAACCTTAAAATACAGTGATAAAACTAATAATTAATGGGAACTGCATAATCCGCAGCATTTAGCGTTCAAAATTCATCTGTTAGCCTAAGATATTTTCCAGACTGGCAATGTTATATGCTCTGCCTGAATCCCAATTTTGGTAAAAAAAAATCATGGGCCTGTGGAGACATTCTTTTCAGACTGGGATGCATGTGTATCACTTGAGACTAGGTATGAGTGATTTACTTGTTATTTACAGGTTTCTAAACTTAATTCACCCCTCAAAATTCGCCAGTATACTGGCGTCTTTGTCCATACTTTGAAACATGTGATAGATGCGCGTTTGAATTATATCTTTATTTTAGTTTGTACCTACAGGCAACATCTAATTAGCACATTTTATCGCAGATATCAGTCTATAGTGCGCCATCGATCGATTTCTTTTCTGTATGTTCAAAGATAGGGAATTTTTCTAATTTATGCATTTAATTTGTTTTGTTATTTACTCAAGTAACCTAGCCCTTAAAAGTTTGCTCACTAACCTAGGGACTGGTCCATGCGCACCAGTCCTCACTAAAACTGTTATAAAATCTCAACAACTTGACTTTTTGATATTTAGTCTTTATAAAAACCTTCATCAAATATTTATACATCCATTGGTATACTCAAAAGAATAGTAACTAATTTAGAATAAAATTAACAAGCAAAGTTGAAAAATAAATATATCTTAGATTTTCTAACTATTTGCTTAAAAGCATTTTTAATCACCAATCAATAGTATCTTTTTAACTTTCATAAAAATAAATAAAACTTGATGAAAATTTAATTGATGATGGAGAAGGATTCAACAATGAAAAAGATGCCAGAAAGAAAGATGTAGCTACCTTTAATAGTTTTTGAAATATACTGACTTAAAGTTGTATCTCGGGTTTATTGAGACACCCTGTATATTTGAATAAATGCTCATAATATGAGTATCTTGCCTTTAATCACATTTTTTTTGTACAATCATATGTAACTATACTGAAAAGTTAAAGTAAGGAAAAGACAGCTTCCAATTCGGTTTGAAAATAAAATTATTAATATTTTTTCATGAGGACTGGCGCGCATGGACCAGTCCCTAGGTTACTAGGGTAATGGAAAAATATTGTCTTTTTAAACAAACAAAAATTGTTACATTTAATAGGACAACAATCAATATATCTACTCTGTATATTGTGTTTCTTGCCCTGCAAAGATTTGAATTTGAGGGAGAGTTACTCTCAGCAGACAGCAGCAGATTCAGACTCTCCTGCAGCTAAATTAATGGTAACATAGGAATTAATTCAAAACTCTCCTTCAGCTAATGAGTTAAATTAATGGTAACATAGGAATTAATTCAAGATCTCCCACAGACTCGCAGAGATCTAAAATTAGGCTCAGATTTGTTGCAGAGAGTCTTGGGAAAATGTTTCATATCCTGCAGTGTGGCAATCTATTGTTGCGAGTTTGAATGATATGGATTTTGTTAGTTTATGTATCTAATTGTTTGAACGCTCAACAATAGTTTGATGGTAGTCCTATTAAATGTAACAATTAGATGCATAAACTCACAAAATCCATATCATTCAAACACGCAACAATCGATTGATGGTTGCCCTTTTAAATTTATCAATTATTTTTGCTTAAAAAGACAATATTTTATCCATTAGCTAATAACAAAATAATAAATTAAATACATGTACTAAAAAAATTCCCTATCATTCGAAAGCGCAGCAATCGACCGATGGTTGCGCTATCGATCGATGACTGCGGAAACTATTGATCATTAGATTCAATATTTTGACTCTTTATATACCTACCTAGCTACTAAATATCCTGCTAAGCTAAGCTTTGAGCTAGGTAACTTACCAGGTCCATGTTTAGGGTAGACTGTTATTATTGTTACATAATTTTTAGCTGAATTTTCAAATTTTGTCTGCTTCTGGCTCTTTTTGTAGAATTTCAAATAAAAATTAACATGGTAGTGTATCTACTCAATGTAGGAATTAATTCCAAATATTAAGCTAATTAATTAGTTATACATATCTGAGTTTTGACCCAGCTAGTCTTTTTTAAATGTACCTAAGACTGTGAAAATTAATTGGCTTTATGCCTTAACTGACACTCTGAAAGACTGAGACTTGGACTCTGCAATTAGCGATAGTTGCCCAATGTCTGCTATGAAATGTGCCACTAGTAAAACTAAAAATTATCCATATCATCAATGTTCAAGAGGATTGCACTTTGCAGATTGTAAGAACTAAGACTAATTATATAGATTGATGGCTGAGCTAACAATTGATCAATACTCATTGCTCGATAGGTGGTGCTGGAAATTCAATCTATTTTGCACATTGGTCAAACACGTGAAATGAATTATTTTTCAGCCACATGGTACATTTATATAGCTTTCCTGGTAATAGCTAAAAAGTGTAACCTTTCTCACCATTGGTCTGGTAGGTTTGTTTATGATAGTAATTTTGAGTCCTTTTATGGAACATGATGAAAATTGAAAATATCTAATTCTCTCCTATGCTGCGAGCCTTCAATACTATTTTGAAACTAATTATATTGAACATTTTGGATAGAAAAAAAATGAAATGGAGATTTCATGAACCATAATATAAATAATTTTACTTGGGTTTCTATGTAACAAAATAAATGGTTTTTATCTCATTTTAAGCATTAATGTCTAACTTCCTGTATATTTCTATTTAGATCTTTAGAGCTGAGCAAAATGTTAACTCCTTTATTTGAACTCTCTCAATGTGATGAGACTGTAAGTGTCAAAGTTCATATCCCCAATGCAAATATTTCTCAGACTGAGGTAACAGTTACTGAGAATATATTCCTCTTTAACGGGCCTCCTTATTTCTTACGGTGAGTATTACACTAGATATTTATTTCATCACTAGCTAGGTTAAAAATCTGAATTCCTAGATAAAATATTTTAAAACTTGATTCAAGCATCCATTTTTTAAATTCTCAATAGCTATTGAATAAGTAACTAGCTAGTTCCTTTTATGATGAATTGTTTACTGTTTGTTGATTATTTCTCTTGATATTATTATATTTTAAGATCAATTAACAGCTAGCTACTTCATTCTCAATTAGCTAGTCACTTGCTTTCACAAACTGAATAACTATTAACTGTTCATTTACTGTATAGATTAACTCTGCCACACCATCTACAAGACAGTGAACTGGAAGGAACTGTCACTGTGAAATATGAGTCTGATTCTTGTGATATGATCTTCACGTGCAAGAAAGAAGTGAAAGGCCAGTTCTTCCCTGATTTGGATATGCTCACTAAACTTCAAGCTGATAAAACAAAGAAGAAAGCAAAGCCTAACATTGAAACTATTTGTGAGTTGTAACAGTGATGAATAAAATGATGATTCAATTTTTTTGGTTGCTAAATAATCACTAATTAATAATTCAAAAATTCATCCCTTCCCAATGGTAAAAAGTTTTTTTAAATATCTGATTTTTTCGCCATAATTTTTCTTGGGTGCTTAATCTAATTTACGATGAGTTTCAACTTATTGGATGTTTCCACAATTTCTATCATATATGAAAATAGTGTATAGAATTTTATATTTATTCATATTCATGATATATGGATATAATTTATATAATAATTAGGTTAAATAGTAATAATTTTGAAACTTTTATTTTAATTTATATTAATGATACCTGCATGTAGCTATCATGGATATGAATTAAGATATAGGTTAAATAATAATCATTATATAATTTTCCTTATATATTTGAAAATATGAATCTCTTCAATAAATCTGAACTTGCCCTAAGTGATGTTTTCTAGATCTGTTAAAGATTATTTTTAACTGTGTTTTTTAAACCATTCATATAATAATAACCATCAAATTTCGGAAAATGATTTCAAAATTTTATCAACCTGCAATAGTTACGATTTGAGGACATTGGAATCCATTTTCATTTATGAACAGAAGCCCCAATTAAATTCACAAGGGGCTTCTACAGAATTATTAATTTTAAAATGATTTTTTATTTTATATGTAGATTGTTTTTCTCTGAGTTCATTTATTTGTTTATTTAACTTAATTAATTGTAACATTAGTGAGATTATTTTTACATTACAGCCAGTTCAGATAATGCGAATATGAGCTCTGATGAATTGGTAGAAGATTCTCTGGCAAAACTTAATTACGCCGAGAAATCTATTGTTGACGGCTACAAGTATGGATTCGCAAATGCCAGGGCAAATGTTCCAGGAATACAGGTTGGTTATGAATACACTATTAATCCAAATACTTTTTCCATTCAATTAAGATCCATTTTTCAACATTATGTTGTTGGATCCATTAGCTACTAAAATTAATATACCTTTTCCCAGGACCTACTGTATGGTTTCTTGGATATCAAAGATCCGTACAATACTTCACCTGAGGAAAGAAAAAGTCAGAGAGAGAGAAAGGAAACCAAAGACTTCTGTCCTTATCACTACATTGGTGACTTCAAAGAAAAAGATGCTTTTAAAGATTTCTTAAACTTCTCTCTAAAACTCATATCTGTCAATTCTGAAGGAGGTAAGTTTTCTTTTATTTTTTAATACAGTTTCTAATGTACAGTCACTATGATAGTTTAGTTAACATTATTTTTTCATTATTGATTTTTTTTTTCTAGAGTCTTCAGCACAGTTCACAAATGAGGAAAAATTTGCTCTAAATAACCTAAGAAATAAAGAAGTCTTAGTTAGCAGTGATGAGAAAAATCAGGTAACTAATATTTAATCATATTTATGCATCATAAATCAATTTGAACTATTTTAAGTGATATTGTGTAGGCCTGTATTGTTAATATTGTTACTTTTTATATAAGCCATATTTTAGGTAGCTATCTGAATTGGAATATCAGTGATTTTTAGGTATCTGTATTGGAAGATTACCAATATTGGTATCAGTAATAATAATTATGATAATTGTACTCATTATGTCAGCCTATTTTTTAGGCATCAATAAATTTTAATTACAGAATTATGGTATTAAGATTTAAGTAGCTACTTGTTATATTAGTCTTTTTTTAGATATCAATATCTGTATATTACTAATACCAATTATTGGTACTTGTATCGGTAATAATTATGGAATCTATACAGCCTTAAGATTGTTCTCTAACAGGTTATGTGTGGCTTGGTGTCCATTTTGCTGAGCTGGTGCTACAACCACAGAGCATCAGAAGCGGAGGCTTGGAGTGAGAGTGCTTGGACTATCATTAAACTGACTCCCATGTTTTGCTGGTTTGATGTGAGTTATAAATGTTTGACTCGATTTACAATTAAAACCAAGAATAGCTAAAGTCTTTACAGAAGAGAAGTAAAGTAACTTTTATCCTCATTTTTTCATAAGGGACAGTAGCTAGCTTTTTTTTTCAGCATTTATAAGCTTCAGTAAGTTGTGACTTATTTCTAGGTCCCTCGAGTTTATATTTCCTTAGACATTAATTATAGGGCCTTTAGTTCTAAAGAAATTTGTCAAATCATCTACTAAATTATTTATTTTCTTTTCGGAAATTATTCAACCTTGAGTGGTTGAAACGGACTTTGACCCCTCCAATACGGTAGTTAGTAATGCAGATTATGCCTTATTATTTTAACGAGCTATCATATTGTTTAATTCTTGTGTTGTAGGTTTTTTAATCAATGGACGGTTCCATATTATTGATCATACATGTATAAGAATTTATATGATACATGAGAAGTATATTATGATTACTAGTACAGTACCTGTTGTTCATTCATTGAGTGTTTAATTAATATAATGGGTTTAAGATTATATTCAAATGCACACATATGTATGCATATTAATAATAATATATTCAATTCATCAAAATTTATATTTTTTACTCTTAAGAATCAAAACTATTATATTTTCAATTAATAATTTTCGTGTGACCCCCGTAGTAATGATACTGCAGCAAATTATTAGTTTTCCTTTTCTATTACTGTTTCTTTTATTTACACCAACTTTATGAAGAGCTGTTGATAGAATGACTGTTAAACCCATTTTGTGACACATGGACGGAGAGACAGACGGATGCTTTTCTTATTTTAGTATAGACTAGTGTATTCACCCGTTAAGAATAACGTGTTCTCAATTTGTGTAATTTAACTATCAACACCTTGGTCTGTGCCCTCAGATTTAAATGAAGTTATTAATTGAAAAAGGACGATAATATTATAATTATATCATAGACATAAACTCATAGAGTATATAAATTTTATGAAAGATGTTGTAAATAGTTCTTTATAAACTTTCACTGTAGATTTAAAATAATTTCAAATTTACTTATAGTAATAATCATTTATTGCACTCATATAAGAACTGGTATTCATGCTACCACCTGTTAACATATTTAGCCTAATTTCTGAAAATTATTCAAAGCGTGACAGACCACAGACAGACAAATAAATATAAGGAAACTATTAATGGGGAGTGATTATTCGATTTTATAGTAGCTATATATAGTCATTATTATTTAATTTTTAGAATCAATGATCCCTTTTGGTATCAAGAATACCAATTAATATAAAAGATGAATAATAGCCAATTATTATTTATTAGTGTATTTTCCCTTTAAAAATAACGGATTTTCAATAGTAATTTATTACCCGTTGTTAGGTTACTTTTATTGAATTGAAATCAATTACAATTTATTTTCCTGCATGATATGTTACTATATTATTTTAATAGATAAAATTCATATATAGAAATCGAATCAACTCAAAGAATATAAATTTCATATCAATATATTACCGTTACATTCTTCATGTTTAATACTCGTGTAAAAGCGGACACCAAATAAATAAATAAACACACTAAGGAAATTATTAGTATAGATTAGCTATAATCTTCTTCCATATTCGACCGAAAATGTGAAGGCGTCTGATAATTTTAAACTTCCCCAGTTATTTTTTTTGTGTCCATCATATCTATACAATCATTTGTTATTAATTTCCTTCTCCAGGCTCCTGACTCTCTACATGAAAGTGTACATTCCTTCTTCAGAAGATCTCTGAGTTACCCTATTACTCGGAACTATGAATGCTCTCAAACTGTAGTGCAGGATGTGCTGAAAATACTCAAAATTGGTAAGATGGAATGGGAATGGGTGAGATGAATTGGAATGGGTGAGATGAATTGGAATGGGTGAGATGAATTGGAATGGGTGAGATGAATTGGAATGTGTGAGATGAATTGGAATGTGTGAGATGAATGGGAATGTGTGAGATGAATTGGAATGTGTGAGATGAATTGGAATGTGTGAGATGAATTGGAATGTGTGAGATGAATGGGAATTGGTAACACGGATTGGAAGTGGTTACAGGAATGGGAATTGGTAGCGCAAATTGGAATTGGTAGCGCAAATTGGAATTGGTAAAGCGAATAGGAATTGGTAGCGCAAATTGGAATTGGTAGCGCGAATTGGAATTGGTAGCGCGAATTGGAATTGGTAGCGCGAATTGGAATTGGTAAAGCGAATAGGAATTGGTAGCGCAAATTGGAATTGGTAACACGAATAGAAATTGGTAACACGAATTGGAATTGGTAGCGCGAATTGGAATTGGTAGCGCGAATTGGAATTGGTAGCGCGAATTGGAATTGGTAAAGCGAATAGGAATTGGTAAAGCGAATAGGAATTGGTAGCGCAAATTGGAATTGGTAACACGAATAGAAATTGGTAACACGAATTGGAATTGGTAGCGCGAATTGGAATTGGTAGCGCAAATTGGAATTGGTAGCGCAAATTGGAATTGGTAAAGCGAATAGGAATTGGTAGCGCAAATTGGAATTGGTAACACGAATAGAAATTGGTAACACGAATTGGAATTGGTAGTTAACACGAATTGGAATTGGTAGCTAAAACGAATGGCCTTTTTATTTTTCTCACTCAACAAGTTGCTAGTTTTTTTTTCTCTATTTTATCTAAAAATTGAACAGATATTTGATTAGTCTTTTGTGTGAACCATTTACCTACTGAAGATTTATAGATGACACTTTTAAGAGATTTATGAGAAAAGTTTCCATATTGATTGCATTTCTAGTTAATTAAAAAAATTAAATAGAAGAAAGGTGATATGATAAATAAATAGTTCTATATTTTCTAATAATTTACATAGTTTAGAACTTCATTTGTTGCCCAATTCTGTTCAGGTAAGCATCAAATGCTGAAGTGTTTGTTGGATGTCCGCACAATCTTCGAAGAGAATGAACTGACTATTCTCAATGAGTTGTACATTTCTGACTACTGTGTTTGGGTACAAAGTTTGGAAGATGAAGATGTCAAGGATTTGTATCAACAGGTTGATGCCGTGAGTTGAATGTATAGGTTTCTTCATAATAGGGTAGCTTATGAATAATTGTTCGGTTCTACTTGGATAATAATATTTTTTAAATTGAATATTTATAATTTTTTAAGAAAAGGATTATTTCTACATAATAATTGATATTTTATTTCTACATAATAGCTAATTTATATTCTTTATTCCGATGATCAATTATTGTTTTTTAATATTTTCTTGAAAATGTAAAACCTAATGATAATTCATAGGATTACCCTATTTCATTATTGATAATAAATTAAATATCTTGCATTTTATTTAAATTTTGTGGTTGCAGTGTGGTGAATTATTTGAAATATTCCATTCTAAATAAATTTTTTCTCTAAATATTGTGGTTGAACCTGCAGATTGTGATTGGCAAGAGTGAACTCAATTTGGATTTGCCGCTGTATGAACGCCTTTCTCAAGATGATAGCGATGATGAAGAAGATTTAGAGGATAAAATGAACGGCCTCTGCCTCGGCAACCCTATGATTGAAACAGAGGTTGCTGGTGAAGCTAGCAACAATAATAAGTTTGTGATTGCACCTGGTGTACTCACTGCAGGTGCTTCCACAGGTGTTGAACATTTGCCTGCTTTGATAGCTACAAAATCTGTGAAAAAGAATAAAGAAATAGAATCTGATGATAGCAGTTCCAATAGTGACAGTGATGATACTGATAGCGATGACAGTTCCAGTGATGATAGTACAAGCGATGATAGTGATAGTGACGAATCTGATAGTGATGATAGTTCAAGCGATGATAGTGATGATAGTTCAGATGATGATAATAGCCCTAATGATGCTTCAAAAATTAAAGTAGAGGATCTTGATTCTGATGACAGTATAGAAGAGGCTGAATCGTAATCAGAATCTCTAGCTATTTAGTTTTTAGTTCAAAATCTCCGGCTTCAGCTATGTAACTTAAGAAACTCAACCATATCAGGCATAGTAAATAAATAGACAAGTATACTAAGTTTAGAATTCATTGACTGTGAACTTGATCAAATCTTCGTAAAAAATGTAAACAAATGACGTCACTCAGAGTACTGTCAAATATTATAAGTATTATTAGTTGTATATTGTAAGTGAATAGAGTGTAAAACATGATAAAACACAATTTTTAAGTTGATTTTCATAAAAATGCACATTTAACTGAATAATAGCACATTTCTTATTTAAAAACGAATAGAAACAACTCTGTGTGACGTCACACTGAGTATTTATACTTAGAACACTTCTCTATTTATTTACTATGATATCAGGTATCTCTTACTAAATCTCAACTAGATTTTAATTATCTCATTCCGATAGCTAGTGCTTGCTTTTGCTCGTATGTCAGCAGTAACAACTAGCTTCAAATTTGTACATTCATTTCTATGGAATTCGCAAGTGATAATAATTTAGAAACATTTCCAATATAATAGTTTTTGTGATGTTATTTGACAGTGTCTTCCTTGCTTGTTGTAAATTTCTCATATGGTTAGGTTATTAATAACTTTAATTATCTCAAATTTAGTTAGGGTTTAATTGATCTGCTGATTGCCAAAACCTTTTGCTGAAAAAAAATTCTGTGGTCAAGTGAAAACATCAGTTGAAGTTATTTTTCTGTCTTATATTAACTGTGGCTATTAAAGGTTCCAGATAAATTAATAAATTTTAACAGTTGGTGAAACTCTTCAAGTGGCTACGCTATTTAAAGTTTGGAAAAATTAATCAGGTTTTTACTAATTAGAATTGGATATTTTGGTTAGATAGATAATTCACATTTCTAGAGTAGCTAATAATGATAATTGAACAATCCAATCATTAACTTTTACAATTTTAGTTATTTAATCACTGTAGAATTCTCTAATTGAACTTTCTAATTACAATCAATCTCCTGAGTTATGAAGCACTCAGTAATGAAGGACCTGAGTTATGAAATGCGCTTTGAGTTATGAAGTATTTTCGACATTTAAATCATAAAAAACTATCTTGTACACCTGAGCTATGAAGTGGCTTTTAGTTATGAAAAAACAATACTTTATAACTCAGAAGTTTCACTAAGCAGGTAGCTATGCAAGAACAAATTAATAGGCATATGGTTAATGGAACTATCTAACATTTGCTAGTGAAAGATAGCTCCTTTACCTAATATGTCTGATAATTATTTAAATATATTAGATAGGTTCTTCACCCTATTGGTAGTTACTCTGTGAAAATATGAGCAGATTGTACCTAAGTTGTTGCCTTTTCAATTTCAAGCAGCTGTGAAAATAATTATTGATATAAGCTTCATATAAATAATAATAATGAAAATAAAAAGTAAAGCTACTATTTATTGTAAAGCCCATGCAAAGTTCAAAAGAATTTTTCGGGCAGAGAGCAATCAGTTAGATGCAGAAATTACAAAAAATGCCAATACGAAGTTGTCTCATAGTCACTCAACATAAGCATTTAGTAAGAGAGAGCATTTTAAACTTATATAGATTGATAACTAGGTGAAAGCTTCAGATAGAAACTAAATTTAATGGTAATGTTCTATTATTGAGAGGTTATTTGAACTCAACGTTGAAGGTTTTTTCAGGTTTCAAGCTTTCGAATAGAAAGATTTCTATTCATCATCAGGCGAAGGGTGGAAAACCTGGACTTAGCAATGTTTTCCATGAAATAGAAATGTTCTGTAGTAAAAGCGAATTTCCATTGCAAATGTTTAATGATGAATATCTAAGTATTAATCACTGGTTTAAGGCTTTCAATGAATGTAATTTTACGTGGTTGTTATTTTTGATGTCATTGTTTCTGTATTAAATATTGATCTTTACAAGTATTTTATTCTGCATTTATATATTTTCTTGATGGTTTCAAGAGAATACAGAATTTTCAGTAGTTTTTCCTTGTGTTTAAGTATTATTTTGTATGTAGTTAAGTACCTTACGGGTGTATCTTGGAGGTTAAATGACAGTAGCATTTGAATTTGATCTACACTGAAATAACTTATGTCATGTTAGTTTCCATGTGCTTTCCATTAATGCACATATGTATTAAAGGAAAAACTTTATCTATATTTACTGTTACAATAAAAGTAATTTTTTTTTAAAATAAACATCGATGGTGGCTAAGGGAATGTTGTGATGATCTTAACACTCACAGTGCTCGGACAGTGGGTGTTATCACAGGAAATGAACCAATCTGACCTTTAGAAATTTCTGACGGACCTCTGTTAACACCCACTTTTCGAGTACTGTGACGTCCCCTAGCTACTCTATGTGCTACTGTTATTTTTCCTCTCTTGACGCATCAGGATCTTATACTCCTGGGGCCCGGATATCCCTATTAACCTCAATGGTGTACAAACTGAAAATTTGGCTGCATTTTCTACACTAGGAAAAGTTTCGAATTTGTAGCTATCCTATTTTCGATCATATAAGAAAAAATATACAATAATAATAAACCGCAGTCTACCTAAGTTTCCAAAATTACCAGTTTCTGTTATTGCTTTATATCCCATGATAGCAAGAGGAAAATTCGTGTTTAAAATATTGACAGTGGTATATATTTGTAACACTTCGTCTAACACATAATTACTTAAATAAATCTTTTATCGAGTAAAGAACGTTATTGGCTTGAAAATTATATTTTCTCAGGTTTAGAAATATTTCAGGGGGGTAATTTCCCCACTAGTTTCTCTCTCCATAGCCATGCATCTCAGCACTGTGCTACATGCAGCTAAAGGACTGACTCTACGGCAGGTGAGGAATTAACTACCTTCTACCTGTCTGTAGCTATTTTCTATGTCTACATATTCTCTGATATCTCTATTTTCCATGTCTATAACCTTTCCGATAGCTATCTATATTTCCCATATCCATATGTTATCCGATATCTATTTCTATTTTTTCCATGTAGTGAAACAAGCCTATAGCTACTGTGATGAATGAACATTTTTGAGATATTCCATTATTAAAACTAATGAGCTTTGTTAAATTTCAATTTAAGTAATACCTACCAATTACTACACTACCTAACTACCTTAAATTTCAATTAATAGGATTAATGATACATGTCAGTCATTCCAAATCTAATGACCGTAAGTTACGAATTATCGGACAGTTCCACATTTTCGATCATGTAAAAAAAATATATAGTTTGACATTTAAATATTTTATTTTAATTGGTATTGAAGTTGCCAACTAAAAGCAACGAATTAACTACATATTTAAGGTTGAATATTTTTTCCTATGATTGAAAATATGGAACAGTCCGATAACTGGATCGCTATCGTAATGTTTTTTCTCATGCCGCAGCTAAGAAAATTTATGTATGAAAAAATACTACGACAGAATAAACGTAGCTATGCGTTTTGTATGTACACATAGATTGGGCGTTTTTTATGCTGCATTTGCCATTTTTGTTGGATAAAACGGGTCTAGGACAAAATCCCCCTTGGGTCTTTATATCAATTAAAGATAATCTCATTTTAAAGTTAGGAATGGTCATATAAATCGTTTAATGATTTAATTTTAAAATTTACTAATAAAGAATCGCAGTTTATTTTGTTAATTTTTATTTAAAACTGTCTCCTTGATTTTTCAGGGTAAATATGATATAGTAATCTAGTTAATTGATTCATGCCCATCCAACATAATGAAATAAAAATACAATTTAATTGGCAATGTTTCATATAATTTGCCTTGTATTATTACTATAAAACAGTAATTAAAGTGCCTTTAGTACAGTTAGGTATTTACAACAACTTTTCTCTAAATAATTATATCGTTAATACCTTCTAAACTAGTAGGGACAGTGCTGCAATCAAATTCAAATAATATAGTTGAGTATCTGGAGTTAAATCAAAACATTAAAGAATTCAAGATAAAATATTTGATAGGTCAAACGTAAAATACAGGAAAAGCTTTTAATTAAGTTGCTTGTAATGTTTTGCAAAAAATCTTCATGAGAATATTTTTCATATTGGGCTGTAATCTTCTTTATTCGCTTTTTTCTGTGTGGTTGAGGCTCATCACCAGAACAATGTTGAGCCACCTGGCAGTCCTGATATTTAATTTTTGCTGTAAGTAAGTAGAGGAATTTCCAAATATGTGGATGTGAACAACCACACAATGAGAAAAACCGTCTATGCCAAGCTTCGACGATGTTATTAGTTCGAGGTTGATTGTCATTAGTTCTACAGTTGGTGTTCGAGAAAGATAGTTGGAGGAAGATAAATGTTGGAGGCCGACTTGCTTTACGATAGTGCCTCCCAATATAAACATCCTCAAAATAATTCAATGTCTGAACTCTCCCTCTGGCATTAGATAAGATAACGTGTAAAACACAGTTTCAATATCGTCAGGAGGAACAAAAGGTAATGTTGCTATCATTCGCATCTTAACTGTAAAGTCTGCATCTTCTTGATACTTTATTTGTAAAAAATATGCCTTAGAAACTTATTAAAGTCTGTTTGTCTGCATCCAGAGGGAGATTTTTTCCGGAGGGGGCTTTTGTCCTGTTCCCGGATAAAACGCCCCGTGCGAAATAAGTTTCAGTGTTTCAACATTTTCTTTCGTGTTTTCAGTTTCTGCTGCGTTCAGAGGTTTTGTCGCTGTACCGTCAGTTTCAGAGGGAAATAAGGAGATTGCCTGACACCAATCAGAAGCAAGAGATAAGGGAGTGGGTGAGAGGAGAGTTTGAGTTATTCAAAACAGCTACTGAGGAGGTGAGAGAGGCAGTGAAAAATGTGATGTAGGTAGGGTAAGCATTAACAATTTGTCTGCCGTATTTAATCCTTTGATAAAGGTACTATAAACACGGTGGAGTATTATGTTACTCATTGAATACCCAGGAAATGAACGCATCTTCGATTCTTTATAAAATTTCAATTTTTTTCATATAGCTAAGTGATATAAAATAATAATAAATTGACCGTTTATAATTAGTATAAAAGCTTAATTTGCTTTAATTTACGGAATATTTTCTATTAGAATCTTATTCGTACCTATTGCATCTATCTCTATAATCCAAGTTTACACTAAATCGCAAATAAAATAAGTGATGTTACACTGGGCCTCTTTTACTAAATTATTTGTTAATTTCTACTTTCATTTTCAGAACAACGTAAAGAGTCTCTTAAATCACAACAACAAACAACTCACTGAACTGAAACAAATGGTGGACTTGGCTCTAGCCTGATAATAAAACATGTACATTGGGTAATGCTTTTTCAATTCTCTCATCAGGTTATACGCTAATTATTGGCGTGAATGAACTAGCAGATAAATTATTTTTTATTTGAACAACCAGGTAATCAAAAATAACCAGTTACAAAAACAAACATATGCCAACTCCGGATGAAATCAGCATAATTAATTTTGAAATGGAATTCATTTACCCCAACGTGGGTTTAAAGAATTTAAAAAAAAGCGCCATCTAGTGATAAATAGATAAAGTTTCACGCAAGCTAAGACACAATCTTGTTGTATACCAATGGAAACTATTGCTTAATTGAGTCATTTTGTAAAAAATTTGATAGACAAAGTTAACGATTGGATCCATGATCAATCTCGAGTAAAGTAAGAGATCCAGACATCGGACTTGACTTGTTGGTATAACTATAAAGAGATTAAAAAAGTCTACGGGAAAATTCTCGTCTCTGAAAATACAGTGATTCAGCTGAAATATTTCACATCCTGAAGTCGAGAGTGAAACTATACTTACTTCTTCTTCAATTAGATACAAATTTTTATAGTTTGGGTAATTAGATACAAGGAAATGTCCAAAATTATTTAATTACTAATAATTAAGTCAATTACATAAATTTAATTATGTAATAAGAGTAAAAAAAAGTAGCTTGTAATTATGGCAATGCAACGGGTGCATTTTCTCCAAAACGTCAATGACATTTTACTCTGAAAAAAAAAATAGAAAATATGTATAGATTACTCAAACCTAAAAAGTGTTGAATGCATGTCAAGCATTCAATATATGCATCTCGTTGACCGAATTTTGGTGGTGCTGGCATGTAGAGGGCGCTCTCCGCTCACCTTGGTCAGTATTTTTTGGTTACGAAGGATTTTACTCTTTATCGCTTGCCAGACGGTTGCGCATTTCAGTTGTTATATGTACATCGTGCGTTAGGGTTGGAGGTGTCATTACTGGGAAGTGAGGAGTGCCGGCTTTGAAAGTTTGCAAGTGGCTGTAAGTGTTTCCGCGTGAGTCTGTCTGTTTCCGCGTGAGTCTGTCTGTTTCCGCGTGAGTCTGTCTGTTTCCGCGTGAGTCTGTCTGTTTCCGCGTGAGTCTGTCTGTTTCCGCGTGAGTCTGTCTGTTTCCGCGTGAGTCTGTATGTTTCCGCGTGAGTCTGTATGTTTCCGCGTGAGTTTGTCTGTTTCCGCGTGAGTCTGTCTGTTTCCGCGTGAGTCTGTCTGTTTCCGCGTGAGTCTGTTTGTGTCCGAGTGAATCTGTTTGTGTCCGTGTGAATCTGTTTGTGTCCGAATGAATCTGTTTGTGTCCGAATGAATCTGTTTGTGTCCGAATGAATCTGTTTGTGTCTGTTTTAGCCTGTGTCTGTTTTTAGCCTGTGTCTGTTTTTAGCCTGTGTCTGTTTTTGGTCTGTGTCTGTTTTTGGTCTGTGTCTGTTTTTGGTCTGTGTCTGTTTTTGGTCTGTGTCTGTTTTTGGTCTGTGTCTGTTTTTGGTCTGTGTCTGTTTTTGGTCTGTGTCTGTCTTTGGTCTGTGTCTGTCTTTGGTCTGTGTCTGTCTTTGGTCTTTGAGCGAACTTATCTTTTATACATTCCAGATACATTAGAGTACTCACTGATTGTTCGTTTATAGATGATTATTGGTTTATTAGTACAAGATCTCGGGGCTGTGTGGAGCATTAGTGGGGAAAGCGTTAATACTTGGTAAGTAGAAAAGTATAGCCGGGTAGGGTGATTATATCATATTCGTTAGTCTAAGCTTGCTCTTCTGATTTAATATTGTGGAGGGTGTAAAATTGTTACCTGTGCTCTATTTGCAGTCACAACTTTGGGGTGCTTTTTACTTCTATAAATTTTCCTATTTCCTATATAATCATTAAGTCTAAATAAATCTAAATACCTACTGATTCACTAAGGAGAATTGTACGCTGTATAGTTTTATTTTAATCATTGTCAAGTTTTAGCATTCCAACTTAAGATGTTTATAGAGTTTAACTTTTTTATTTTATTTTGCAGCACCACATGATCTGCAACTTGTAAAAGTCAGGAATACAGTGCGTTCAAGATATCGTTGTGTTTTTCTTTGCCACCAAAACCCCTAGCTCCCAGAAGTCAAACTTCGCCCCGAGCTTGTAGCTAACAGTGCAAGTATCGTTCTACCTAACTTCAGTGGGGTTGACAGTTGTTTATAATTGAATCGCCTCTGCCTACGATCTGAATCGCCCCTTCCTACGATTTGAATTGCCCCTACCTACGATTTGAATCGCCCCTTGGATCGCCCCTGCCTACGATTTAAGTTGCCACTGCCTACGATTTAAGTTGCCACTGCCTACGATTTAAGTTGCCACTGCCTACGATTTAAGTTGCCACTGCCTACGATTTAAGTTGCCACTGCCTACGATTTGAATTATCCCTGCCTACGATTGGATCCTATCTACGATTAGAGTCACCCTCTCTTTACTGTTGCGTCAGGAGTGTTCTGGGGTGAACTGTCTTATTCATCATCCTGGGAGGCCGGATTCTGCTGCTTCTGCGCTACAGAGTAGATGAGTACCCCTTTTTGTGACTGATTAAGTTAGGGCACAGTTTAAGTTCATTCAATTGCACCCCTCCATGGTTTATCTTAATTGAGAATTCATATTTGTGTGTAGGACTTAGTGATCTCATTTCGTTTAAGTTGATAGGCATAGGTTGCCTTTGAATTTTGGGAGACTTCGTTGTTGTTTAGTTTACGGGATCAATATGGAAAAGTTGACTATTCTTGGATTGAAGAGGGTGCTAGATTATTTAGGTGAGGCAACCTCTGGCGGTAAGAATGATTTACTGTGCCGATTGCACGAATCTCTCTCGAATAGAGATACTACTTGGGAGGAGCTGGAGAAGGAGATGAGTGCGAATGGTGGTGTAGGTGCGAGTGGTGGTGTAGGTGCGAGTGGTGGTGTAGGTGCGAGTGATGGTGTAGGTGCGAGTGGTGGTGTAGGTGCGAGTGGTGGTGTAGGTGCGAGTGATGGTGTAGGTGCGAGTGATGGTGTAGGTGCGAGTGATGGTGTAGGTGCGAGTGATGGTGTAGGTGCGAGTGATGGTGTAGGTGCGAGTGATGGTGTAGGTGCGAGTGATGGTGTAGGTGCGAGTGATGGTGTAGGTGCGGGTGGTGGTGTAGGTGCGGGTGGTGGTGTAGGTGCGAGTGGTGGTGTAGGTGCGAGTGGTGGTGTAGGTGCGAGTGGTTCTCACTTGAATGATCAGGGTCGTGGCCGGATATTCATGGGTGAATCGAGACGCATGGATTGCGGAAGCCTAGTGGATTCCGTCGGACCAGAGGACAGCATATCTCAAGTTGAATGTTTGAGAGCTGATGTGGGTGGTTTAACTAGTAATAGGAGAATTCGTGGGAGATCTCGCTCTAGTGTATCGCGAGCAACTGGAGTGTGTTCTATTATGAGTGGTACCTCCGCCGTGGAACGTGCTCGAGAAATCGCCGTGGAGCGAGCTAAGGAAGAAGTGCGCATTGCTAACTTTGAACACATTGACACGATAAGGAGAGAGAATGAGCGAAAACTCTTAGAAAATGAAAAATCGCGGATTGATGACGAGATGCGGCGAAGAATGGAGCAAATGGAAATGGAGGCACATATAGAGAGGCTAAAGAGGGAAGGTGAGCAGAGGGCTCGGTTAGCAGAGGAAAACATGTGGAATAAATATGCGATGATGGATTCAGGAGCCTCACATAATGGAGGTTTACGGCTTCAAGGGGTTATCGGAGTCGGGACTTCTGAAATAAAGAATCCAATTGATGTACCACGTAATAAAACTGGAGTACTCAACTCCGTTGGGAGATTGGTACCTGAACCTGTTGCTCACAATAGAGAAATTAATAGCGAGTGCTGTAGCCGGGATAGGAATGCTGCTCTTCCCAACGACTCTCAACTGATTCATGAATTAACTGCAAGCAACCTAAGGATGTGCATGCCTAAACGTGAGATTCAGATGTTTGGAGGTGAACCAGAGAAGTACATCACGTTCAAACAATCCATGGGATCCATTCTTAGGTCAAAAACGTTAGATGCCAGTGAGAAACTGGATTATCTATACCAGTATACGAAGGGAGAGCCAAGAGAACTAGTTCATGCTGCACTATACATGAATCCTGAGAAAGGATTCAAAGAAACCATGAAATGTTTTGATCAGAAATATGGAGCCCCTGAACTTGTGGCTGCGGCTTACATGGAAAGACTATTTGCTAGAGGTAACTTGATGCGTGACGACGTGGAAGGACTAAAGTCCTATGCCATTACCCTGAGGCTAACAAAGAACGTCGTCGCTCAAATTCCTTACGGCAAAACTGAGCTTGAGCATCCAAAGACCATACGTTCTCTTGTGTCAAAACTTCCTTATACTATGCAGGAGAGGTGGAGGGCAATTTTGCATAGGAAGAGGAAAGAAAACGGCTTATCTGTTACGTACGAAGACCTGATGGATTTTGTGGATGAAGATGTTCGTGTGGCTTCAGATCCGGTCTTTGGCAAGGTCGCAATGGAGAATGAAATGCTCAGCAAAAATACTGGTACCTTTGGAGCTCGCCCAAAGATTAGAGCGACCGTGAACGCAGTTACATGTGAGGATCCTATCATTAAAGAAGACAGTCCGATGGTCTCGTCCACGCGTGGAACTGGGAAATCTGTTACATCAGAAAGATTAGAGCCGCTTCTTCAGTGTGCGCTGTGTGAGGGGTCGCATACCATTGACTCTTGCCGTGAATTTCAGAGATTGGGTGTTGAACAGCGTATGAGCTGTGCTAAAAACGAAAAACTCTGCTTTCTGTGTTTAAATGAAGGTCACATGGCTAGAAACTGTACGGATCCGCGGGTTTGCACTAGGTGTGGAAGATGGCATCATGTTTTACTGCATGGGAATCAAAGACTAGGGGCATCGATATCTGAAAGAGAACGGGACTTTCATGATAAGCAATTAGGGGCTCGTGGTCTTGCTAATGGGGAGTTAAATTCACAAGGAAAACCGTACTACTTTGCTGCAAGTGGAGAAGCTCAACGTAACTCTCAACGCCCCCAAAAGAATCAATATAGTGGAGCAAACTCTGGAGCTACTGTTGGGGGAGTATCAGCGAAGGGTGAGTTAGTCATGGGAAGCGTCTCTATTTTGCCTGTCATCGTGAAGGGACGCGACTCCGTAGAGGGACGTACTTCGGCTTTTCTTGATAGTGGTTGTGCAGTTTCTTTCTGTTCTCGTGGATTGATCGAAAAACTGAAGCTGAACGTGCATCGACTACCAGAGGTCCAACTATGCACGGAAACGGTGCACTCGCAGAGAAACGGAAAGTTAAGACTCATCACTGGACTGCTCTTGAGGGGTGAGCACGAGAACACTTGGGTGACGCTCCCACCAGTTTACTTGTTGGATAGGATACCTGTAGGGAAGGAAGATGCCATGGATGCAGAGGTGATCGGGAGATGGGATCATCTTTCAGACCTGCAGATAGGGAATATTACAGAAGTGGAACTGATGCTTGGGACAAATGCTCTGGAAGCGTTAGAGCCTTTAGAGATCAGAGCCTCTCCGACCGAAGGTAGTCCTTACGCTATAAGGACTAGGTTGGGGTGGACGGTACATGGCCTTTTTGGGAAACAAGGTGTGAAGTCTGTTCCCGTTCATAGGGTGCGTTGTCATGAAGGCGAGGTAGGGAAACTGATAGAGAACGCCTTCTCAAAAGGCTTCGAAGGTTTGGACGATGATAAGAATGGACTCTCCGTTGAGGACGAAAAGTGGATACAAATCGTGGAGGGTGGTTGTAAAAGGGTTAAAGGCCGTTACGAAATTCCTTTACCTCTACGCGGAGAGCGGACAGGGGGATCAAACGGCCGGGGAGTCGCTCTAAGTCGCGCCCTTGGTCTTCGGAGAAAATTAATGGGTAATCCAGAAGAAAGAAAAGCGTATGAAGATTGCATAAATATTATGTTGGAGAACAACTATGCGGAGAAGGTTCATGCAGGATCAGGCAGATGGTACCTCCCGCACTTCGGAGTGACTCATTCTGCGAAACCTGGGAAAATCAGAGTAGTTTTTGATTGTGCAGCAAAAGCTCACGGCAAATCCTTAAACGATATGCTGCTAACCGGACCCGATCTTGCAACCCTAATGATGGATGTGCTACTAAGATTCCGGCAGGGTGAAGTGGCATTCATGGCGGATATAGAAGCAATGTTCCACCAAATATCAGTGCCTGTTGAACAGAGAGACTACCTCAGGTTCTTTTGGTGGGACGGAGGAGTGATCTCGGGACGTCTCACGGAGTACAGGATGGCTGTACACTTGTTCGGTGCTTGCTCATCACCGAGCATAGCTAATTACGCACTTAAGAGGGTGGCAGATGATTGTGTATTTGATCGGGATGGAGCGATTGGCAATATCATAGAGAAGAATTTTTATGTGGACGATTGTCTTAAGAGCAGTAATGACACAGAGAAGCTCTGTCAGAATGCAGAAGCGCTAAGATCAGTGTGTGCGGATGGTGGATTCAATCTAACAAAGTTTGCCGGGAACTTTGAGGAATTCCAAATGCGCTTGGGGGGAGAGACTGATATAGATCAAATACAGAAGTGCTTGGGTGTATCATGGCGAAAGGAGGAAGATGTTCTGAGTCTGGCTGTGCGTATTGAGGAAATTGAACCGCGAACTAAAAGGAGCTTGCTGTCAACCATTGCAAAAATTTACGACCCATTAGGAATTGTTGCTCCTACCGTGTTGAAAGGTAGATTAGTGTTCCAAAATCTTGTACGTCGTAAGGAATTTGATTGGGACACACCTCTTGGTGATGAAGAGCGCAAGAGCATCGACAAATGGAAGGAAAGCTTGCAGAACCTTGGAAGTACTGTTGTGCCTAGAAACATATTAGGATATTCATCTAATGTATCTAACATTCAATTGCATGTTTTTGGTGATGCTAGCCAGAAGGGGCACTCGGCTGTGTGTTTCACGAGGATAGAGTATGATAATGGAGTGAAAGACTGTGTTTTCGTATGGGGACGAGTTAGGGTTAACCCTATGAAGGAAGTAACTGTCCCTAGACTAGAACTTGTAGCGGCAAGGTTAGCTGCTTCCATGTGTGCTCGATTGCAAAATACATTGGACGCGGATTTTGATAAGATAATTTTATGGACCGATAGTATGACGGTACTTAGGTACATCCGCAACGAAAATCTTCGTTTTCACTCATTCGTGGCAAACAGAATAGCTGATATCAAAAGAAATTCCAAAGTGAGTCAATGGAGATATGTCGATTCTGAATCCAATCCAGCAGATGAGGGATCCAGGGGACGGTGTGGCGCGAAGTGGTGTCAGGGACCCGAGTTTTTGATGAGGAATGAAGAAGATTGGCCAAGTGAACAAGGAGACATCCTAGTGGATGCGGATGTGAAGTTAGAGGTGAAACAGGAGGCCGTGGTGATGTCTGTGAAAACTTTAAATCCTGTGATGGAGTCGCTGATGGAGCGGTTCTCTTGTTGGTATAAATTGATCCGTGTAGTAGCCTGGTTTGAGAGATTCAAAACTTACCTTAAAGAAGGAAAAGAGAATGTGCAGAGAGGTGCTTTATCAGTAGAAGAGCGTTTGCAGGCGGAGAGTAGTATAGTAGCATACGCGCAGCACTCTTGCTATGTTAGTGAGTATGAACGTTTGCGAAGGGGAGAGGGAGTGAGAAAGGAAAGTCCACTTCGTCGGTTGGGTGTGTTCATGGATGGAAAAGTGATACGGGTAGGAGGCAGGTTGCAAATGGCCGATATCCCTTTGCGAAGTAAATTCCCGATGATATTGCCTCCCGGCCATCATGTGACCAACCTAGTAGTGCGCCACTATCATGAGAGGGTTGGACACATGGGGGTAGCAACTGTCTTGGGACAATCCCGTGAAAAGTATTGGATAGTCAGAGGTTATAGTGTAGTTAGGAGGGAATTGCTAAGATGTGTAGTGTGCAAACGCGTACAGGGACGGGTCATTGAACAACGAATGGCTGATTTGCCGGTAGAGCGTGTTGGTGCCGGTGAACCTGCCTTCACTTATACCGGTGTAGACTGCTTTGGGCCTTTATATGTGACACGGGGAAGAGGGCGTACTCAGGTGAAACGGTATGGTGTGCTTTTCACGTGTATGACCATCAGAGCTGTTCACTTAGAGGTGGCAGAAGATCTATCTTCTGACGCTATGTTACGAGCAATGCGACGCTTCATGGCACGTAGGGGGAGAGTAAGGCTTATACGGTCGGATAATGGCACCAATTTTGTTGGATGTCGAAAAGAACTCTTGGAATCATTAGCATGCGAGGAGGTTTTGATGAGGATGGGGGACGGTGGAACATCCTGGGAATTCAACCCACCATATGCTTCGCATACCGGTGGTATATGGGAGAGAGTGATCCGAACAGTGCGCAGAGTTTTAGAAGCTGTTATGGGGGGAAGAACCTACTCGGACGACTCGCTGCTTACAATATTCTGTGAGGCGGAGGCAGCAGTGAATAGCCGACCACTTACTATAATAGGAAGTGATCCTGATTCCGACCCATTAACACCCCAGATGTTGTTGAACATTGGGGGTAGCATGCCTTTGGCCGCGTCTCAGGACAGCCTACTGATAGATAGTGTGAAGAGATGGGGCCAGGTACAAGTCGTGGCAACAGAATTCTGGCGAAGGTGGTGCAGAGAATATCGGAGTTCACTGCAAGGACGTTGCAAATGGAACAAAGTTCAGAGGTGTGTAAGAGTGGGAGACGTCGTGCTTGTGATCGACGAGAGTGAAGCAAGGTGTCATTGGCCAATAGGTAGGGTGTTGAGTGTGAAGCAGAGCTCTGATGGATTGGTTAGGAGTGTTGATGTGCTTGCACGAGGGAAACGATACAAGAGGCCTATTGCCAAATTAATAATGTTGATGGAAAACGAGGAACTCCCTTGAGTGGAATAACAGGAGGAGGCTTTCGTAGTCTATTGGAAGAAATTTGTAGATGTTGCAGAGTGTGTGGTGTCCGTAATTCTGAATGTCTTGAGGTGTCTGAGGGCATGTCTTAGTTTTTCTGTATTTCATGATATTTTGAATTGTTTTATCCCTGTCATATGTTAAATTTAGTAAAGAACGTTACCGGGGAGGGACCGAGAATCTATCGTGTGTCAGTAGTTGAGGTATTGGGGATGCCCATTTTATGGCAACCGCCCGTATTGAACGAGCGTGTAATAGTGAAAAAGAGTTTCAGGGTGAGGGACTGTTGAATGCATGTCAAGCATTCAATATATGCATCTCGTTGACCGAATTTTGGTGGTGCTGGCATGTAGAGGGCGCTCTCCGCTCACCTTGGTCAGTATTTTTTGGTTACGAAGGATTTTACTCTTTATCGCTTGCCAGACGGTTGCGCATTTCAGTTGTTATATGTACATCGTGCGTTAGGGTTGGAGGTGTCATTACTGGGAAGTGAGGAGTGCCGGCTTTGAAAGTTTGCAAGTGGCTGTAAGTGTTTCCGCGTGAGTCTGTCTGTTTCCGCGTGAGTCTGTCTGTTTCCGCGTGAGTCTGTCTGTTTCCGCGTGAGTCTGTCTGTTTCCGCGTGAGTCTGTCTGTTTCCGCGTGAGTCTGTCTGTTTCCGCGTGAGTCTGTATGTTTCCGCGTGAGTCTGTATGTTTCCGCGTGAGTTTGTCTGTTTCCGCGTGAGTCTGTCTGTTTCCGCGTGAGTCTGTCTGTTTCCGCGTGAGTCTGTTTGTGTCCGAGTGAATCTGTTTGTGTCCGTGTGAATCTGTTTGTGTCCGAATGAATCTGTTTGTGTCCGAATGAATCTGTTTGTGTCCGAATGAATCTGTTTGTGTCTGTTTTAGCCTGTGTCTGTTTTTAGCCTGTGTCTGTTTTTAGCCTGTGTCTGTTTTTGGTCTGTGTCTGTTTTTGGTCTGTGTCTGTTTTTGGTCTGTGTCTGTTTTTGGTCTGTGTCTGTTTTTGGTCTGTGTCTGTTTTTGGTCTGTGTCTGTTTTTGGTCTGTGTCTGTTTTTGGTCTGTGTCTGTCTTTGGTCTGTGTCTGTCTTTGGTCTGTGTCTGTCTTTGGTCTTTGAGCGAACTTATCTTTTATACATTCCAGATACATTAGAGTACTCACTGATTGTTCGTTTATAGATGATTATTGGTTTATTAGTACAAGATCTCGGGGCTGTGTGGAGCATTAGTGGGGAAAGCGTTAATACTTGGTAAGTAGAAAAGTATAGCCGGGTAGGGTGATTATATCATATTCGTTAGTCTAAGCTTGCTCTTCTGATTTAATATTGTGGAGGGTGTAAAATTGTTACCTGTGCTCTATTTGCAGTCACAACTTTGGGGTGCTTTTTACTTCTATAAATTTTCCTATTTCCTATATAATCATTAAGTCTAAATAAATCTAAATACCTACTGATTCACTAAGGAGAATTGTACGCTGTATAGTTTTATTTTAATCATTGTCA
The DNA here is from genome assembly GCA_947561585.1 of Caprella mutica. NCBI lineage: Eukaryota > Metazoa > Arthropoda > Malacostraca > Amphipoda > Caprellidae > Caprella > Caprella mutica. Next base: position 223,382 of record CANNZV010000344.1, on the reverse strand, counting down.
AGTTTTAGCATTCCAACTTAAGATGTTTATAGAGTTTAACTTTTTTATTTTATTTTGCAGCACCACATGATCTGCAACTTGTAAAAGTCAGGAATACAGTGCGTTCAAGATATCGTTGTGTTTTTCTTTGCCACCAAAACCCCTAGCTCCCAGAAGTCAAACTTCGCCCCGAGCTTGTAGCTAACACTTACTTCTTCTTCAATTAGATACAAATTTTTATAGTTTGGGTAATTAGATACAAGGAAATGTCCAAAATTATTTAATTACTAATAATTAAGTCAATTACATAAATTTAATTATGTAATAAGAGTAAAAAAAAGTAGCTTGTAATTATGGCAATGCAACGGGTGCATTTTCTCCAAAACGTCAATGACATTTTACTCTGAAAAAAAAAATAGAAAATATGTATAGATTACTCAAACCTAAAAAGAATTCAAATATTAGTGAAATATTCAAGAAATAATTTTTTTTTATAAATTTACAATCTGCAGAATATTGGAACCAATTGTGATAATCTCTACGAGCAATTTTGATTGAATTCCTGTATTTACATTAATTTTACTGTGAACTAAAAATGAGACCTCTACGGACTCTTAACCAGTAGATGTAGAATGGTAAACTTATATATTAATTACTTGAAATTATTCTTAGAAACTGAAGATCTCACTCACCTTCCTTCTTAATTTTCTTTGCCTTTGGTGCGCCTTCTTCAGCAAAAGATCTGTCCTTCCTCTTCTTGTCCTTCTTCTTTTTCTTTGCTGCTTCTTCCGAGCCTTCTTCTACCTTTGGTTTGACGTCAGGAACTGCACTGTCATTACCAGCATCGTAACCGATGGTTCTGAGGAAACAAAGAAATTACATTAGAAAGGATATTAAAAGGAGGAATTATATTAGAAAGGTATTGTTTTCAGATGTTCTTCTTCTACAATACACAATTATTCACAAGTGTATCCTAGTTATTTAAAAGATTAAGTTTCTATTTATCGGACAGTTCCAAAGTTTAGAAAAAAATAATAAATAGCCATTTCAACTTGTTACCTACAAGTATCATGGATACAATTTAAAACAAGTTAAAATATTCTATTATATATTTTTCTCTTATATGATCGAAAATGTGGAACCGTCCAATAACTCAAAACCAACCCAACAGAACTTTCCGTTAAAAAAGTATTTTAAAAGTTTAGTGAATGACGTACCTGTCACCAGACAACATCTGTTTGGGGGTGAAATGTTTGCTCTGTCTGGATATCTTCCTCTTCACACCAGTTTTCATTTCCTCGAGTTTGAGGTTGAGGTACGTCTTGTTTTGGATGGAGAATTCGAATGGAGTGACCTCTTTTTCAGAAAGAGCATCCACTCTTGAACCGAGTGCTACTTTAGCGGCCAACATACGAGCCATTTTACCCTGCAAAAAGAAAATGGTCCTATTTCAGTTTTGAAGTGAGCTAATTGTGGCGAAATAAACGGCATGGATTGAAACTTGGGCACTGGGTAATTGATAAGTAGGGTTGTGACAATATGCGTTTAAAATCATAGATCCCGAAAATATTATAGACTGAGAGAATTAAAGAGTATTGAATCGTTCTACACTACATATAGTATTCGATACCATTGACTTTCGTTTCGTCAATGATATTCTGAATATCTATGATTTAAAATGCATATTGTCACAACTCTATTGATAAGGAATAATAATATATATATATATATATATATTGTTTAACCACCCTAGCAGAAACAAAGTCTTTTCAAGAGTGAATTTACAATTAAAAACCTACTAAAAAATCATTACACTTTTCAAATTTACCTAACATTCCAATAGTTTTAAGAAAATTGTATAGTGGACCACCAAAATCACTCAAATCATTCATAACAATGGGAAAAGGTCTGCCCACCAGACCGACAGCTCTCCTTTCATTAACATAATCAGGGCACTCTATAATAATGTGGTAGCTATACAGTCAGATAAACAAAACAACTTTCACACAGAGGTCTCTCATCTTCATTCATGAGGTACTGATGTGTTAGATGAGTGTGGCCTATTCTTAGTCTGCACAATGTACGCTCCCAAAATCTGTCATCAAAGAACACGTGATGATAAGGAGTGGGGAATTCTTTAACGTTTCTCAGTTTATTAGATGGTAATGGAATAGATTTCCATTCATTACTCCACCTCTTTTTATTCTTTATCCTGCTCTTAACATCACTTCGAGGTACCTTCACATTATAAATATTGTCAAAATTTATTGCATTTCTTGCTGCTTCGTCAGCTTCTTCGTTTAATGGAATATCTGTATGGGCCGGGACCCAACAGAAGTTAAAAGATTTGGTACATGAATGTATATTTTTCACTATCTCTTGGACAATTGGATGATGATGGTTATACAACATGATAGCCGAGATAGCACTTCTAGAATCAGAGAAAATAGTAACTGATTCAGAAGGAGAGTTCAAGTTTGCATGTAATATAGCTCGTGATATTGCTATCAACTCAGCAGTGAAAATTGACGCATCATCAGGCAAACGCATATTCACCATGCTGAGGCACAAAGGCACATCCAACTCCTTCATCAGTTAGGGAACCGTCAGTAAAGATGCTGTAGCTATCATCATGGGATTGAAAATGGCGTAGAAATATAAGTTTCAGTTGCATTGTTGAGTATTCTTTCTTTTTAAAGTTATGCATGTAGTCGCAAATGTTTATATTGAAGTCAGTCCATGATGGAATATTCAATGATCGTTCTATCATAGTTAAGTCAGGTTGTATAGAATAAGAGTCTACCAGGCTCTTTAGTCTTTCCAAGTAAGAGTTTTTGTATATTAGTTGATCATTTCCAACACTCATGTTTTGGATGTGTTTCATTAACTATTAGTCTGAGGTAGTAGGATAATTGCTTGGCTTCTAAAGTGTACGTGAAGGGCAGTACACAAGTATCAGCATGAAGGCTCTTGATAGGGGATGTTTTAAAGGCTCCTGTAGCTATACGAAGCGCTGCATTTTGAATAGTACCGATTGATTTCAGGTAAGTGGCTGCTGCTGAAGAGTATACTTCACTCCCATAATTCATTTTTGGTTTCAATAACATTTGGAATAGCTGGATGAGAGCTTTGCGGTCTGCACCCCATTTCTTCGAAGTCAAGTGCTTGAAAAGATCAAGCGTTTTATTGCATCTTGTTTTTAGATCTGCAATATGATGTTTCCAAGTGTAGCTCTGATCGATGATCATACAAGGTATTTGACAGTTTCTACATTCATTATTGGGTTGTTATAGAGAGAGAGGTTTGAAGCGGTTTTTGGACAGTGGTGCTTTCTGCATACATGGAGTGCATACGTTTTCTCTGGTGAGAACCTGAAGCCACTTTTATTACTCCATTCCTCCAGTTTCCTGATAGCAATCTGTAGTCTCCGACTCTCCGCTCAATAGAAATTGTATTCGACCCCTCTGTATGAATGGCAAAATCATCTACATAAAGGGTCTAGTTCACATACTGGGGAAGATTAATAGAGATAATGAACAGAGTGCAACTTAACACGCTTCCCTGTGGGACACGCTCATTTATATATTACTCTTCTGAATACTATTTTCCAACTCTTACTTTTATTCTTCTATTTTGTAGAAAACCCCGAATAAACATTGGCAAATTTCCTCTTAGACCAAAGTTATACAGCTTGTCCAAAATGCCATACTTCCCAGCAGTATCATAAGCCTTTTTTAAGTCAAAAAAGACTCCTATATAGTGGTTTCAATTTTTCTTAGCAGAGCATATAGCTGAATCAATTTCAATTAAATTATCTATTGTGCTTCGGTTTCGTCGGAAGCCACATTGTTGAATATCTATTACGTTATGCGTCTCAGGGTACCAGACCAATCTTGTATTTACTATTTTTTCCATTAGTTTACACATGCACACTGTTAATGAAATTAGTCTGTAAGAACTGGGGTCTGTAGGATTTTTCTGTGGTTTCAGAATTGGGATGATTATTGCTAGTGACCCAAGATCTAGGGAATTTATTGGATTGGTAAATTCTGTTAAAACATTTCAGTATAATCCGTTTCATTTGGTTGTTTGCATGCTTTATTATAGAGTAGGTTATATTATCATATGCTGGTGCAGTTTCCGAAGTTGTTGATAGTGCGTTGTCAAATTCTTTCTTTGTAAATGGTTCATTATAATCATGGCGTGTATTAGAATTAAATATGATTGGTACAGTTTCTTTTATATTTTTGTGTCTTAAGAATATATTACTATAGGATTGGTTGGCAGATACCCTTGAAAAAGTTGCAGCCAATGTATCTGCCACAGATTTGGGATCACAAATGAGATTTCAATCATTATCTTTCAGAGCAGGGTTAGGGGTTCTCCTATACTTCCAGAAATTTTTTAGACTTTATTCCAGATTTTATGTAATGACGTATGTTGGTTGATAGTTGATAGGTAACTTTTCCAGTTTTCAGACCTTGCTAATTTTGTGTTAAATTGAAATTGTGCCCGTGCTCGTTTAAATGCAATTCTATTTTCAATTTTGGGATTATTCCGCAGTGAACGCTCTGCCATATTGCGAGTAGTCTTTAGTAACTTGAGGTTTCTATTATACCATGGTACAGGTGGATGAGGGTATGCTGTAGGTTTTTTAGGTATTGCTTGATCCGCAGAGATTGTCAGTAAGTTCGTGATTCCGTCAGTCATTTCATCTATGTCTTCTACATCTTCGAGTACTTCTAGATTAGAAGTAAGTTCGTCGAACCTTGTCCAGTTTGCTTTTTAATGTCGTAGCTGTCTGGTTTGTCCCAGATAGATGCGTCAGCCTCCTCAACCTTGATAATGATTGGGAAGTGATCGCTCCCATTAAGGTTATCATGGACAGAATATGAAAAATCCGTGATGCAGTCAGATGAGCATATACTCAAATCAATTACAGTGCTTGTGTTAGTTTGGATATGATAATGGGTAGGGTTCCCATTATTAATGATTGAAATTGGTTAGTTATTGAGATGGTGGATAAATTCGTATGTTTGCTTTTATTAATGTCTCTTGTAAACATATAACACCTGGTGAGTAGTCTCTGATCAATAGTTTTAGGTCAGAGAAGTGGGCGTAATATGATTATAGGTTCCAGTGGATAATAGTGTTCATTATAAAAACTATTATTTAGTGTTACTACTTAGGTTTATTAGATGATTTCTGTCTGTTATCCGTCCTATGGGAATGGATAACGCTTATATTTTAAGTACTTCTGTTAATTTCTTCAGAATTTCTCCTTCTCTGAAGATTTCATCATGAAATCTTTCTTATATTCTTTGTGGTTTCTTAGATGATAAGTCTGGGTTAGAAGCAACCATCGGTCACTTTTTACATTTTCTAAATTCATCCTCATAATCTTTATTTTTGTTAAATTGGGAGTTGTTTCTTGTCAAGCCGTTTGATCTCTCATGTTCTCTTGCTACATCAATTTCATCAGATGTGGGAGAGTATGCCGAGGCAATGTCTATTAGGGAGTTACTCATTACGTCCATCATATTATCGGGTGTTTCAGGGATAACTGTATAACTACGCGACGAGTAATATATTACTCGGCTAGAGGTAATCGTGTCCTTCTTACGAGGTGATACTGATTTGTTTTTTTTATCGTTTTTTCTTTGTTTACCATTGTCATTATTGTTCTTATCTGATTGTTTGCTTTCAGTGGTTTTATGGATTTGCGGTTTTACAGTGACAGTTTGTAGGGTATCTGTGGTATTTGTTGTCATACCAGTTACTCTTAATAGGCCATTTTCAAAGTTTGCATCTGAATTATTATTATTATTTCCAGTGCGATTTTCGTTTTCATTTCTCTGAGTTTGGGTTAGAGCCCAACTGTAGGTTTTTCCTTGCTCTAAATCTCTCTTTGACTCTTTCAGTAGCTTCGTACTGTGTGATATGTTCTCTTGCCTGTGTGGCAAGTATTTCACTTTTGTAAATCTATGAAGGGCAGGTTTGCACGGTGGGAGAGTGATCTCCGTTGCAATTAATACAATAAGGAGTTCTATTGCATTCATGCTTTTGATGGCCCTCTCTGCTGCAATTAGCAGCACAGTTGCATTCAGTTCTTCTGCATCTCTTCTTTGTGTGGCCTAGTCTTTGGCATTGTACGCATCTCATGGGTTTTGGGATGTATGCATCTACCATTTCATGCTGCCATTCGGCTAGCTTGATTACAGTTGGTAATCTTGTTCTTTCAAATGTGAATACGTAGCGATGTGTGTTAATTATTTCTCCATTTACTTTTCTTTTCATCGTTTCTACTCTAGTAACTCCTTGGTCTCATAGTTTCTCACATATATCTTCTTCACAGTTCTTATCTAAATTCCTGCAAAAACAGTTCCTTTTATTTGATTCATTGTTCTATGTTTTTGAATTGTGACTGGATTATTATCTATTGTTTTGTAGTTTTTGTAGCTGATCCTCCGATTGAACTTCAATCATGAGGGCACTTCTGTTCAGTTTTGTTATTTTCTTTATAGTATCTAATTTCCTTTTCAATTCTGCATTTGCTGATATCACATTCAGGTCGCTACCGATGTCCATTCCTGGGAAGTTGATTACATGGTATTTTGGAAACTTTTGTTCTTGGCTATTAAAAATTTCTTCCATAGGCACCAACTGTTTAGGTTTACGCTCTCTTTGTCGTCGTTTTCTGACAGTATTCCATCCAGAGTAATCTTTGTTATTGCAAGTAGCCTTAGGCAGGCCAGCCTGGTCTCCACTGAACCCTTTGCTGCCAGTCATATTTTCTTGTCCCACAAGTACAGGGCTGGCCTGGTCTCCACCACGCCCTGGTTCAGTAGTCGAGTCACGAACAGCTCCCACCTGAACAATGGGGGGCTGACCGGGCGCGACACTCTCACTGCATTCTGCAATGAGAGTACCGTTAACGCAGTTAGCTTTTACTTCGTAATTTGACTTTTCCATGGTTACTATTTATACCCTATAGATAGGGGGGTTTGTTAATGGAGTCTCCTCTCATAGCTGAGCCGTATCAGTTGTCAGTCGTTTATCCCAAGAGTCAGGCCACACCATCCTATTAGTCTGGAGCCTCAGGTAGAGCCAACCTAGCATGATTGGATCTACCTGAGGGTCGAGACCCCCAGCTAGTATAGCCTCTACCATCATTGGCCCACTCAAGCCATCCTCCTCACCACGGCAAGGTGGATGACTTGAGGGGGTATTGATAAGGAATTTAATGGTTAATTGATAGAGAATTTAATGGTTAATCGATAGAGAATTTAATGGTTAATTGATAGAGCATTTAATGGTTAATTGATAGAGAATTTAATAGTTAATCGATAGAGAATTTAATGGGTTATTGATAGAGAATTTAAAGAATTTAATGGGTTATTGATAGAGAATTTAATGGGTTATTGATAGAGAATTTAATGGTTAATTGATAGAGAATTTAATGGTTAATCGATAGAGAATTTAATGGTTAATTGATAGAGAATTTAATGGTTAATTGATAGAGAATTTAATGGTTAATTGATAGAGAATTTAATGGTTAATTGATAGAGAATTTAATGGTTAATTGATAGAGAATTTAATGGTTAATTGATAGAGAATTTAATGGTTAATTGATAGAGAATTTAATGGTTAATTGATAGAGAATTAATTCACTTAATAGATACCGACCTTATCCTTTGCCTGGGCTTTGCTGACTAATTCAGCATGGTAAATGAGACCGTATTTGGGGGTGCTCTTCTTGCTCTTGAGAGCTCTGAAAAGAGCTTTCTCAGCACCAATCAGCTGAACAGTTGAGGCAGGATTCTTGGCCAGGTTTGTAAGTGAGCCAGCATGAGCCAAGAGACGTGCTCCAATGACTTCACCAACTAGAGTACTGGTGTTGGGACAGAGGCAACGCATGCGCTTGGCGATGTAGGCGTGCAGATTAGCTCTGTACTCAGTGAAACCTTTAACCTGAGAAGGAGCGTCGTGAATAGTATTTTCTTTATGATTAAACTTGCAAGAAACAATAATATTCTATTTCATAGGTTGTTGTAGCCTTAACAAAACTGTTTGTATATAAATCCTTGCTATTATTATAAACAGCTACTTTAGCTTGAAAGTTACCTGTCATCAAAATTACACTCTTTTCCAAAGAATGACAACTTACCATTTCACAGATTCCAAGAATATGTTTCAGATCAAATTCGCTAATCTCACAACCCATGGAAACCTCAGATGCCTCTGCAACTCTCTCCGCAAGTTCACTTTCCATGAACTCTGTCATGTCTACGTGCTTAGCATTTTCTCTCATTCCTAAGGAAAAACATTATATAGTTGCATATTAATTCAAATTAACAAACATATTACAGAACTCTGAAAGTTTTGAAAAACACTACTCACCAACTTTGAGGATGTAGTCAATGTAAATAGAGTTATCTGTGATTATCTTGGTGAGCTCAGGGAAGTGCCATCCGTACCACTCACGCACCCTCATCACGTAATTGTTCAACTCTTTGTCCAATTCATCAAGGAGGCCAATAGCTTGGATGACCATGGTATCGGCTTTGTCAGGAGAAAACTTGAGGTGGTAGCGAGAAAGGCTGCAAGTAACATAAACTGCGTTAACTTTGATAGATTATTATTCAGATAAATATTTACTTGTTGGGGTAAATTTATACTTTCATTCAAATATTTCACATAAGCTCATAGCCAATAAATGAAAAATATAGACCATGTAGAGCTTAATATTCTAGGGTAAATGTGGCTTTTCAATTCATGTAGATAATAAATAGTAATATTGCAGGCAAATTCGAGGGTAAGTTCCAAATTATCAGTCATATGAGAAAAAGGTAGTAACTATTATTTAATTTTTGGTATCCATGATACTTACAGGCATCATGGATACCAGTTAAAATTATAACCTGCAGGTATCATGGATTTCAATGAAAATTAAATAATAATTATATCATATATTTTTTTCTTATATGAGCAAAAATAGGAACCGACCAATTATTTGTAACCCTATCCAGGGTGACCCACAAAAGAGTTTACCCAACGGCCAACTTTCAATACATATAAATATTGTATTTAAAAATAATTTTAAATTAGAGCTCATGTAAAATTGAAATAAGATGTTTTACTTGTATCATCCACTATACCACTGACATTCTTAAGATTTACTATTTATTTATAAATACAATATTTATAATAATTAATAATTGGGTAAACTTTTTTGTGGGTCACCATGTAAGTATAGGTAATAGAAGGATGAAATAATAATGGACTTACTTGTGTCCAACTCCGAGACTCATGGCTGTTGCTTCTTTTTGAGAAAGAGCAGGAATCAAGTTGTTCATCTGTCCTCTGATGCATCTTATCAACTCCAAAACTGAGGTGTTGCTAACAATGTTCAAATCAGTAAAACTGTCCTGAAAATGATAATTTTACATGTTTAATTAAAGTTATAGACCCCAAAAAAAATAAAGAATATAGCTTCACATATTATGCAAGATTTTAATAAGAATCTAACTCACTTTAATAGAATTTCCCAATTTGGAGTCCAGAACTAAGAGTTCACTGTGAACTTCCTCCTTCATTGACTTCTTTATCAAACTCTTCAATTTTTTGTCCATTTTGCCATCATTGATAGACAGGGCGGATTTGAGGGCTTCCGCAGAGTCTTTGAATTTAGAAAAATTAACCAAATTCACTCTGAAAAGAAATTAAACTATCAACTGGAAGTACAATAAGCAAAGAAAAAATAGAGCAGAAGCTGAAAATTTGTTTGTTGTTGACATATTTTTCAAGTAACCAGTTTGTATAGATGGTGGAATTGATTAGTCAACAGATATATAATAATAGCTAATTACAGCATATTCTTTTAAATAATAAAGTTTCAATTAATACATTACAGTTGAAGAGATAGAAATGTACTTACATTTTGCTAGCAGATTCGGCAGAGGAGAATTCTTCCACTAGGCTGTCCACATTGTTCAGTTTCTTAGGCTTTAGCATCTGTAAGTACAGTAAAAAATAATTATTGAAAGTTCAATGAAAAAGAAAACTTGATAAAAGAGTGCAGCAAGAGAACATTGGATTCTGATTCTCAATCTTAGTTCTGACAGAATGTCTAGATGTTCAACCCAATTTTCTGGTACAAGAATCAAATTGGGGTGGGCCAAAAAATAGAGGCTTCAGATAAACTTGAAATTCAACATATGGTATACCTAGCAATAATAAGATGATATATTATAAAAGAACACAGCTTGCTAGTTTCCAGGCCATTTCTGACTATAAATTAGAGTTGACACGAGTCACTAGAAATTTTGTACAAAATAATATTTTCCCAATTATTCTGAAAAATATATTTTGTTTTCAATTTTTCATGTTATGGAAGAGGTAAAATTAGTTAAAAAGAACATGACATGTCAAATTACAGATTAATTTGTGATACATTATACAAAAGGATGGCTAGGTAGGTAGCTACCAATTATTATAATATTTTTCCTAAAATTAGTTTCTAGAGTAATCTTGTTAATTACTGAAAATAGAAGCCAAAAATAAAATAGAAGATTTCTTGGAGAACACTTTACTAGTTCCTGCAGACTTGCAGTTTGGAAATCTAAGACATATAAGATATTTATGAGAAATAAATTAAAATAAAGCAACATATTTTGTTTTTATTTAGTTTTATATACCGTATATGTTAGGCTTTAAATGTTAAAAAACTTATTTCACTTTTCAAATGTCACAAACTTGCCAAGTTCTCTGTTGTTAGAAATTGAACCATATAAAACAAATATTATTATTATATTATATTAAATTATATTATTGTATTTGAATATTATACTTATATTATATTAACATATGTGTATTCTGAGACTAGGTATATGAGTCATTATACCTTTATTAACCTAAATTCTATACACGGATTAACTTACAATATCTGAATAGTATCTTGATTGAAAATGTTATAAGAAGAAGAATAACTTAGGATTTGATTATCATTACCTATCATATAAGTTGGCTATGCACAATTATCTATCTGTTCTGTCGGAGAGAGGATATATACTCACCAATTTTATTAGTTAAACTATCACGGAGACTACATAAAAACTCCTCAGAGTATTACTTTGGAAACTTTAACCAAGGACTTAAAATCCAGCAAAAACTTGTAGCATAGTCGTTTTCGAGCCCAATCCCTTCTCTAAAGAACTCTCCTATAAATAGTAGTGACTTAAAGGGATCCATGTTCTGTTCTTATCCGAGTCTCTTTCCGTCGCGAACGTTGAGAAGGAAGATGCTCCGTCATGTAAATACTCTTCTCCCGCAATCAGTATATATTGTGCATAGAACATAGTATATTTTAAACTGTGATTACTGTAAACTTAGTGAATTAAATCTGTATCTTGTACTTAATATTTTCAATAGTTGATATTCAGAGATGTTATAAGTTGTTTCATTTAACCTTATTAGTTAGAGATCCATTAAACTATTCAGGTTAATTTATTCAATCATACTGAAACAAATCTTGAACTAATTAGTTGAAAAGAAAACTAGTTCTAAAATCTGTTGGCAATGCCAACAAGATATTCCCAGTCTGCAGAATATGGGAGATATTTGGCATATTCTCTATGAACAATTTTAAATTAATTCCTAAGTTTTAATGCTTACATTAATTTTGCTACAAACAATTCTTAATTAATCCTTATATTTAAATATCTAATTTTCTCCTATGCTACTGCTACAATGTTATTTTGGAGAGAATTTATGCAAATTTGGTCATTTTGGAGAGAAATGGAGTTTATGTCCAGTCTGCAGAATATGGGAGATATTTGGGATCCAGTCTGCAAAAGACACATGAAGTAGTGAAGTTTATCAGGCAACTATTGAGGCCTTGAAATTATTCTTCTGAATTATCTGGTGACAATTACCTAATTAATTCCTATGTTTAAATGTAATTATTGGAGAGTATTTCGAGATTTCAGTAACCCCTCACGCGCATCAGGTGGATATATCACAAATGTGCTCAATCGCCCCCCACCCACCCTCCAAGGTGGGGATGGGTTGAAAACAACAAACAATAAAGAGTGGCAAACATATATTTTAATGATATGCTTGACAGTACTCTGATTGATGTCACAGTACATCAAACAAACTGAAACAAAACAGCAAAAAACTCTTTCACCCATTTTATTCTACTCATTTCGCAATATTGCTAGTTTGCCATTTCTTTCCAAAACTAAATAAAGGAGCAATCTTTGTGTACAAAGTTTCATTTAAATATAGTGCAAATATGCAATGTAAATTTAAATCTAACTTTATAAAGAATCATATTATGAACAATACCAAAATGACTAATAGTTTACAGATATACCAAGTGTTCAAAATAAGTAGGTAAAATATGTTAACTTCTGTGGGGACTCAGATGTAGACAGTATACTATAGGCAACACGTTCTAAAAATTTTAATTAAAGAATTTTTTTAAACCATTACACTTTTTGTACTATATCAATAATGAACCCTAAATAATTAATTTTTAACATAAAATCATTTTATTTTGCATTGGATCATAAATCAGGAGTGAAAGGGTTAAACATGTCCTCTGGAGTCCAAGTGAAAACTGTGAAATACATGCACCATGTTTCAAAGTGTGGCAGTAAAGTCACCAGTTTAGTGAGAAAACAGATCCAGGTTGCAACATTTAAGATACTTTAAAGGAGAAATTTGACTTCCTAGTGAAGATTTTACACCTGAAAACATTTTTATGCTTCATGTCGGATTCATATGCATCTCTTGACACTATTTTGGGAGTGATTCACTTGTTAATTAAATGTTTTTCAATTTATTTAACCCCTCAAAAATCAAAAGTCACCAATATACTGGCGACTTTGTCCATACTTGTAACTAAAACATGGTAGATGGCTAGATGCACTATAGCGTCAAATTCGGATTCATATAATTCAAATTAGCTCTAGCCTGTTTGTTGTTCCAGGCCTCTGGTTCCAAGGTGATGGTTAAAAATATAAACCAACAAACAAAACAATCAGACATCTTAGGTTTGCAACACAATATCACAGAATCTACTCAAGTCTTAAGTAACTATAAGCTCTATGGCCAATTCTGCAGATCAGTCTGCAAAAGATGCATGCCTAGTTCAAGAGTATGTACCAAGTCGCCGATTAATTGTAGACTTAAAATTTGTGAAAATAAGTATCTTTCACATATATAGACGACTAATGAGCACTTAAATTAGATTAAAAATTGAAATTGGTGACTCATAATCATAAACGGCGGAACCGCGCATCTTTGTTGAAATGTTAACAAAGCAGCCATTTTGTTTTGATATGGATGTACAATTCAAATTGTATATCGGTTTTCTGTTTTTGGTGTTCTTTTGTTATGAATGATGTGGTCACTACTTGTCATTTTAATTTGATGCTCTCTGACTAATTAACAGAAAACAAAAACAAATGAATAACTAAATTAACTATGAAAGAAAGTATGCCTCTCTCAGGCTCTCTGTGATTGGCTGATATCAGTTGCCAAGTAATAAAGCATGTCCAACTCGCCATTTTAATGGCGAGTTTGTGAGTTATTTTGAGCCCTTCAATTGCAAATGGCGAGTTTCATCTATTTTTCTCCTATGCTACAATGTTATTTTGGAGAGAATTTATGAAAATTTGATCATTTTGGAGAGAATTTGTTGAATTTTGGAGAGAGCTGGAGAGACAAATGGCGAGTTTAAGAGACATACTATTTAACTTGGATCAGTTGTATGCCTCTCTCTGACTGGCTGATACACTCTCAATTAATTTGGGTAGTTATAATAATATAGGCATATTGAAATAATTGACGACTGTCGACTTTCAAAATTGGAATTAAATTATGACGACTGGCGACTGCTTTACTAATTTTTGTTGATTTATTTTTGAAAAAAAAAAGATATATTGGCGACTCAATGAACATTCACTGCAACAAGGGATGCATGAAGTTGTGAAGTTTATCCAGCGACTGTTGAATCAATGAATTTGAGACCTTGAAATTAGTCTCCTGAATTATCCGGCAACAATTTTCCAATTAATTCCTATGTTTACATGTAATTAGTGGAGAGAATTTTGAGATTTTGGGCCATTTAGGAGAGAAATTGGAAAATCTTTGAAGAGAAATTGCCCCAAAAATTAAATATCTGGAGTCTTGGAGACTGATTGTGCACCATGTTTTAAAGTATGGCAGGAAAGTCACCAGTTTAGTGAGAAAAGGGATCCAGGTCGCCACATTTAAGACCAGTCTGCAGAATATGGAACATTTTTCCAAGACTCTCTGCGGGAGTTTTTGATTGAATTTTAGAAATTGGAGATCTCTGCGGGAGATCTTGAATTAATTCCTATGTTACCATTAATTTAGCTGCGGGAGATTTTGAATTAATTCCTATGTTACCATTAATTTAGCTGCGGGAGATTCTGAATCAGCTACGGAGAGTAAGAGAGTAACTGTCTCTCAAATTAAAATCTCTGCAGGAGAAGAGACACATTCTGCAGACTGGATTCAAGATACTCTGAAGGAGAATTTTAGCTTCCTAGCCAGTCTGCAGAATATGGAACATTTATCCAAGACTCTCTGCGGGAGTTTTTGATTGAATTTTAGAAATTTGAGATCTCTGCGGGAGATCTTGAATTAATTCCTATGTTACCATTAATTTAGCTGTGGGAGATTTTGAATTAATTCCTATGTTACCATTAATTTAGCCAAGTAATAAAGCATGTCCAAACTCGCCATTTTAATGGCGAGTTTGTGACAGTTATTTTGAGCCCTTCAATTGCAAATGGCGAGTTTTATCTATTTTTCTCCTATGCTACAATGTTATTTTGGAGAGAATTTATGAAAATTTGATCATTTTGGAGAGAATTTGTTGAATTTTGGAGAGAGCTGGAGAGACAAATGGCGAGTTTATGAGACATACTATTTTACTTGGTAATTTAGCTGCGGGAGATTCTGAATCTGCTACTGTGAGTCAGAGAGTAACTGTCTCTCAAATCAAAATCTCTGCGGGAGAAGAGACACATTCTGCAGACTGGCTTCCTAGTGAAGATATTAGTCATATTACACTTGAAAACATCCTTATGCTTCATGTCTGATGCATCTGTATCTCTTGAGACTATTTTAGCCAGTCTGCAGAATATGTGAGATATTTGGGATATTCTCTCCGAACAATTTTGAATTAATTCCTATATTTACATTAATTTTGCTACGAACACTTCTGAATTAATTCCTATATTTACATTAATTTTGCTACGAACAGATTAAGAGATCTCTACGAACACTTAACCAGTTTCTGCAGACTGGTATTTTAGAAGTGATTTACTTGTTATTTACAGGTTTTCACATTATTTAACTCCTCAAAAGTTGCCAATATACTGGCAACTTTGTTCATGCTTTAAAACATGGATTGTACATGCTTTGCAAATTGCAGGCTGGTCTACCGTCTACAGAGAGGCTAGAAACTTAGAAAAAATTCAAAGATGTTGCCAAAATGATATAAAAATTCATTTTGAAAGTTATAGTCTTCTATATATTGGAGTCAATGAAATAGGTAACTATTTCATGGCCGCAGGTAAATTGCGGCCCAATCACTAACTGTAGCTTCTAACAACTCAAACTGAGACATCATAGCTTCATAACACATGTCAAAGCTTAAAATAATAAGTTATAGCATGCTGAGTGGGCATGCACGGTGCTTTTTTAGCTAGGCTGCTAGCTATGCAACATTTTAATATAATTACGATTCAGAATGTTTTAGAGACTCTCTTGAGTCTTGAGAGGGCTGCTATAAAAAATGAAAGGGCCGCAATTTACCTGCGTGACCCTAGATCATATCATCATAGTGACCACAAAACACATATTTGCTAATATCAATTGATACCTACAGGCTACAGAATACAGTCGGTCACAAAAACACAATTTACTTTTAATAATAACACTCACCTTAAATACTGCATAGCCTGCAGCAGTCTCAAATAACACCAGCATGTTTGGGATTATTTAATAGCTATTCTATTCTCAAACAAAAATTAAGTTATTTTAATCAAATAAATTCAAACAAATTACCTACTACACGTCTCACCAACGAACATGAAATGATTAGAAAGCAAGTGTTTAGAATGTTGATGTGAATTTATGTAGCTTATGATTAAGGCTACATAATAAGAAAAAGTATTGTAGAATGTGAATGATTTTTTAAGGAAAGACATAAATCATAAGGTTAAAAGAGAATATATACGTTTTAACAAAAAATGATGGATAAAAATAAATATTAATTAAGGTTGTAAAACAGTTCACTTGAAATCACTATATTTTACAGAAAATAGGATTTTTAGAAATTTAGAAGTATGGTCTTTCTTATCGGCCACTTCCACATTTTCGATCATATATAGGAAATATTATACCTAATTAGATTTTTCATTTTAATTGGTATACATGAGGCTAGAGTCAAGCGTGCCCGTTTTTCCGATCTGCTATGTCGATTTAATTGTATAGTACCTACAATTGTTGATCGATTGCTGCGCGTTCTAGGTATCTAGCTTGAAGGCATGCCTTAAAGGTCCCCTTCAATCAAATATTTTTATTGCCTTATTCAACGAGGCTAATGTTTCTTATCATTTTGCCACAAACCGCATCGAATTTGGTAGCATATTTTTAATTTCATATGCTTTTATAGATTTTTATAATCAAAACTCTACAAAACCTATTTTACTTCCGACTTACTAATTTAAGAAATTTTCAGCCCGAAGAAAAAGAATGTACACCATTTGTTTTGATTGTCAACTAGGTATTAGGTTTAATAAATCCATTTAATATTCGTGTGAAGGTATAAAATTGAATGAACTTATAATAGAAAGGTTTATATATGTACTTTAGGAAACAATTACAATCTAAAATAATTTAAATAAAGGCCGAAAACGCATGGTTTGTTTATAAAATTCAAATTTGTAATCAAAACAAAGAGTGTACAATCTTCTTCTTGAGCATCAGATTAGTGATTCGCTCAATTGTTGCTCACAGAGTATTAAAAAACTTTAAAAACTAATTATAAAATATATACTGAACCGAATTGTATGCAGATTGCAGAATAATGATCGTAGACCTTAGTTCTATAATATTATGTAATATACTTATTTTTTCCCCGGAGCTTGGAGAGGACCTTTAACAATGATTACAGGCATCCCCCGATTTAGTTACCAAATCACGACTTAGTTTAGTTACCAAACGGTAACTAAAGCTAATAAAAGTAACAAGAAATTTATAATTGTCACCTCTTGATTATATATCTCATTTTCTATGAGTTATAGAAAGAAACTTTGTTCTAGAGAAATTAGAGTACTACGTATATAAGCTATGTATATTATTAATAATATATACAGTCTTCCATTGCTTGTGACTGTGATGAAAGAATTTAAAGTCGGGCATTTATTAAATGTTTTAAAATCCATCCATAGCTTAGTTCTCACTCAGTATTGATGAGTAATTAATAGATACCTAGATTTCTATGTATAATTACATTGTGCTACATTTAACATTTTATGCTCTATGAAATATTTTTGGTAGTAGGGTACTAAGTTCCGAGTTATTGGTTGGTTCTACAATTTCGGACACGTCAGAAAAAAAATATTATAATTATTATTTAACTTTTATTCTAATTGCCCTGATAACATTGCACTATCGGGCCAACGTCGGTAAACGTTGGCAAAGTAAAGGCACGATCAGGCATTGGCACGCCAATGCTTTTACACACTGGGTCAATGCAATGAAAACGAGATTGGGCCAAATAACGGTTGCCAAACAGCACTGGCCCAATGAAGGAAAACATTGGTTAACCAATCCAGTGATTTTTTGATGAACCAGCTAGTATAATTATAATACTTGTCTACAGGTTCTATTTGGCAGTTGTCGACAGACAATCAGAGAGGTTAGGTGCAAACGATCTCTCTCAACTTTAATCACGCCAAATAGCCAATTTAACATCCTCAATTAAGTATACATCTTTGAAATTGTAGCCGTTTCTGGCAGTTCAGTATAAATAGGCCTAGCTGTTATCCTTTCAATTATTAATTTAACATTTTATTTATTTCATTCATAAAAATTAGCTTGGACGCTAGTTAATTCATATATATATTTAGTATGAAAAGTTATTTTTTCGTTTGAAATAATTATTCACATTGAAAATTATACTTTCTATTTAATTTTAAATAGAAATATTATTATTTTGTTAAAACAGCGTAAGTAAAATAATATTGGTTTGAGTTTGAATAGGTATTTGTTATATTTTTTTCCTGACTTCGATCTGTAAAATATATTTGTATGACAGTTATTAGCCAGTTACTACATTGTTAGAAGTATAACTGTTGTCTTCACGAGTTCTGTATAGCCCCTGTAAACAACGGTCTATCGATTCGATATCTTCTTATATCAAATTCAAAGCTAGGACAGCGGGTGTCTAAATTTTTTAATTAATTTTAATCGATACATGAAGAAACCCTGAAATCGACATCATAAATCTCCTTCTATTTTAGATGTCGAATCGATATATAATTTAATACATCGAAAATTAGTAACAAAATCTATATTATACAGGGTGTCCGACACTTTTGTTGCCAAGCTTTAACATAAGGTTGCAATCGTCGAAATAAACACTTTTTATTCCATGAAGGTATGGTCTTAAATGCTTAGTTAAAGAGTTACAAGGTTAGGAAAGTAGTATCTGTACCATTTATTATTATTAGTTAACGTCATTTTTTTTAATGTTGCAATAAGAAACAAAACATTTTTAACAGTAATTATTAGGAGCACAAGAAACTTAATCTTAAATTAAGTTACATGTTTACAAAATATGTTCAAACTGCCTCCCATTTGTTTGTCTAATGATTGGCGGACGCGAGCAAAGACACCAGGAGTTTCACGAATCCTTGCGGGAAAAACGTTTGAACGCTTGCATCGCAACAAATGGATGGCAAATTGAACACAAGCTGTAAACATGTAACCTACAGAGCTGGGCGTTCCGCACGAATGTTCGCGAACCTTTATTCGCGAACCGGTTCGGACTGGAAAATGGGTTCGGACATTCGGATTCGGAACCTCTTCAAAAACGGTTCGGACTTCAGTGTTCGGAACGTCTTTTTCGCAACTCCGAACCTCGATCCGTACCCGGGGAAAACTGAACTGTTTATTTAATTATTTTACGTTCTGAACATGTACCTTACCTCTCGGCTACTATTATATACATAGGTTTCTGCTAAACACTGAAGCGAAGAACATGCGTCTTTCCCCGCTCTTCTTCCATTACGTTATTCATCCTTTCTTGAATAGCGGTAAGTTTTATAATAATCTTAACAAGTTAATTCTTTAATAACGGTTTATGTTCCCTCAAATCTCAATTAAATTGCTTGAAATATGTAGAACTATAAGTAAGGTTATAAACAAAGTAAACGTATATATTAGGTAACATTACATAACACCCTTCCTTAGTACCTTAGCCATTGGCTAACCAGTCCTCATGGAAAAATAATAATAACTTAAGTTCAACAACGATTTTAAAGCTGTCTTTTCATTCGTTCAATTTTTCGCAAAAATACATACGATTAGACAAAAACGAAGGTGATAAATGGTAATATACTCATATTATGAGCATTTATTCATATCTATAATAATATTAGGAATATATCAGAGATCTTTCCAGGCATTAGATGCATGAGTGTGTTTGAGTACATAAGGGTGAATATTTCACTATAATCAGTTAACTGCAACTCTTATAGCGGCTTAGCGAGATCAAATATGTGCGAGAATAATTGCGCACACCAAACTTCGTACAATAACATCTTATAAATATAATTTGTTTCTTGTCTTGTTACTTTTATTTTGAATGATAATTTTTTCTTTTGCTTTTACTAATGTATGAAATACTAAATATCAAATGAAGGTTTTTAAAAGAAAAAATATTGAAATGACTCAAATGAGCTAACTTTTGACGGTTAAGTAGGTAGGCTGAACAGATAATTTAGAATCGAGTATTCGGCTATTCGCTTTACAATTAAATTGATTATAATTTATAAATAGGTATTATAATATTACATGTATATAAGTTATAATATAAATAACTTTGAGAAATATTCACAGTAATCTTCACTGTCTGACCTTTCTAATATATTGAATAGAAGAAAAAGTTAAGCAAGCAAAAATAGCATAATACGGTATCTATAGTACTTTCATATTCAAACAAAATGCAAAAAGTTTTAATATCATCAGTTCTCTAGATAGAATTAATCAAAAATGTTGTAATATAAATGAAAAATTGAAAACTAATAGTAAAAACTTATTTAATTAGATACTTGGATACTTTAATATGGATACATTGTCTTGCATTGTTATGACGACAGAGTTGGTCTTATTTTTTCTTTGCATGAAGTTCGGAGGTCAGAAGAAAATTCAGAATAACTTAAACTACGTATTGGAGTGGAGACTGGAGGGGAACTTTAAAGATACTTAATGCTTATTCAGTCATACTCAATGATACTAACTTATTAAGTATAGTAAGTACAGTGGAACTCCCTTATAGTGAACTCCTGTATAGTGAATCACGCTGTATAGTAAAATCCAGTATAGCGAATTTACCTCTATAGTGAACATATTTAGGTTAGTCTACACAAATATTCGTAAGTTTTCTATGAATCTCTTTTTCCTATTTAGTAAATTCTCTAAATTAGTTGTATTTCATGAAATAACAGTTCTACCAGTGCAAATCCTCTTTAATGTAGTCATATGAAGTCTCAGTTATTATAAATATATAAATTTATTATATTAACCCTAATGAATTTAACGTATGTTTTATAGGCATTTATTTTTTAAATTACTTTATATATTTCATGTCATTTCTTTAAATTTAATGGCCTTTCTTTACTTTGTTGCTACAAAAATACCAGCTATGTTTTTTAATTCAAAATTAAATATTTACGTATCGGCGTAAATCAGCGTAAATTATGGAATTAATTGTACTTTAGTGACGTGTGGCAACGTAGAAATACAGATTGGTTACCCAATAGGCAAGAATGTGTTCACGTTTTATGTAGTAGAGACAAATGCGCGAGCTGTGATTGGTTCACACTCCATCCAATAACAGTTCAGCTCACTCAGTTGCCAATCAATCTCTTATATAGCTATGTATTAATTTCTCCTTATATATTCAATATTTTTACTTGAAATTTGGTACACATTAGTTTAGTACAAAAACTAACATCTTGTAAAAATACAGTAACGTAGGTTTATAAATAAGACACGTGTTTTTTTAACATAGAGTGAAACCTTCTTGTTGTAACTTGTTTCTGACAAATAGTTAGTATCTTGTTGAAAAAACTGTTTTTTTTTATATAGGTTGCCCTAATAGCCTTGGAAGCATAAGTTAGTAAAAGGGCCGAATATAAATGTGTAGACTGTAGTTCACTTTTATTTTTCTTAATTTTTAGATATAAAATATATACCTAAAAAATCAGAGGTTAGCTTACAAATGTTCAGACTAAATGTTTGGTTCGGAACAAATGTTCGGACCGAACTTTTCCAAATAGGGTTCGCTATACGGAGGTTCGGAACATGGCCGTCTATAGTTGATCAGGCCAGATTCCCGAAAATAACAGCTGTTCAAAGTGGTCCTAAAAAATCAAAACAAACCGCGAACTCAGTCTGTGTCTATTTTTTATAAATTGCCTATTTAAGCAACTTATAGTTATGTAATGATAAAATAAACTATACCAATGGATTTGAAATTAGTCAATTACTATAGTAGTGCTATTTTAACTGATCTGATCGTATTTAATCCATTTAAAAATCGTATATATACACAAGAGCTTGATGGCGATTCAATAAAAAATGGAGGTTGTCCTCGCATTATTTTACAGTTTAAACCAATTTAGAGTGGTCTGACGATAGTTCTAATAGGGAATGAAAATATTGCCAAAGGCATGATTGATAGGACTGAAGTTTTTTTTTCCGATTCTTTTTATCTGAAACTGTTAAAATTAATGAATTTAAAATAGAACGGACTGAACCATTCATATACCTAAGTCCCAAGTCAGCTACCTAGGCTAGAAACATCTTCCAAAATTAAAAACAGAACAGATCAAATATATTTTCTTCATAGATATTAAATAAGTACCTATATAATTAATGTTTTAAATAATATGATAAGACTGTCAGAAAGAGATTTTGATAACAAATATAAAATTATGGATCCACTTCCCAGTTTCCTCACAAATGACTTCTGCATGAAAATAGAATATTTAATTGTTAGCAATAATTTACTTAAATATCAATAACATAACTTTTAGAGTAGGTAATGAGTGAGAATTCAGGACTCGTCTTGAGGGAGGTAGCTTGGTGAAGACGAGTGTGCTAGTGTTGGTACTTGCGTTGACAAGGCTTGGGGTATCCTTTACTTTACCACGTTGAGGAGAAGGGGTTGACGCTTGATAGTTGATATATCAGTCGAGCCTGTGACTAAAGATGAGTACCACAGAGTTGCGTAGTAGTAATTGCGTAGACTGATTGCGGCGTAGTACTAGTTCCTGCAAATCATGAAGGATATCAATATTTGCATACGTATATAATTTTCACTCCTCTGGTTAGATTACGTTACTTTAAATAAATAAATAAATTGTTTACTGAACAATTGTCTAGTAATCACCAAAAGTTACTCAAATGAAAAAGGAGTGAGTTATTAGAATATTAAAATAAATGAGATTATAAGAACTTAGTCAGTTAAAAAGAAAATTGTTTACTACAGCTAAGGTAGATGAGATTCAATATCTGAAGCAGTACCCCTTAAAGGGGGGGTGCGGGTAAAATCAAACATTAGCTAAAATGTGTTTTACTGGAATCAGCATAATCAATTATGTATTATGACATACTTTGTTCATCTGGGAAAAATCTATTTAAAAAAATAATATTTAATTAAAATTAGGTTTGCGCCACCTGGTGTCAAATAGCACAAGCTTCGTGGAATTTTTGTTGTATTTAAACAAGTTTGATCGTGTTTACCTAGGTGTATCCGAATATCAAGTACCTATCTACAGTAGGCTATCACGCGGTGCGGTTCTGATACTGACTGAAAATAGTGCCTAGGTACCTTTTTAAATATTGTAAAATGTCAATGATTAGAAAATGTATTATAAGAAACTGCCATTCATGCCATATGAAGTCAAAACTAGGCTGATATTTAAAAGATTCCCATTGAAAGCAAAAACGATTCTGTTTGGCCAGTTGGGGTTAAACAGAAGTGACCTTATTTTATGGACTCCATTCAATCTCTAAGAAGAATTCGAAAATATGCTGTCTCCATTGGCATTTTAAACCGGAAAATTTCAACAGTTTTGACTAGGCTACCTATTTCATCAGTGGAGGACAGAAGTCACAGAAATTTTGTTTAATACTGAAGCCTCAATCCCTCAACTTTAGGCATTTCATACTTCTGAGATTGATTCTAACTCTGGGTAAGTCCATTATCTACCTTGAGTTTTATAACTGTTACTTTCATGTTACTGTCTAAAACAAGAAGCTTCCTAACACTAATAACAGTTAGATAGTACCGTAGTAGGTATACTAGGTAGTACCTACTGTTGGTGTTGGTAAATGGTAGATAACACTAGCTTGGGACTTAGATTCCATGAACTTGATGAAACCCATGCTACTGTTACTACATAGTAGGTACCAACTTGCCTAATTTTAAACTAACTATACCTAGTTAGTAGTTAATTAGACATTAGTTAGGCTAAATTAGCCCTCTATATCATGAAAAATATTTATTTAATATCAAACTTTTATGTTTCAATTTTCAACTAAGAAAGGCAATATTTTTTCAATTTAAACAAGAGGTGTGAATTTGTGATATAACACAAAAAAAGAAAAACATATCCTATTGTGCTAAGGTTGATTACCTGAATTATGAATAGGTACCTACTAATAAGTTAATAGTAGGTACCTTTTTTCAATGTATCATTGTATGTTACAGTGTTATATAGAGTATAGACTAGTCACTAGACTCTCTACAGTCTACTAGGTTAGGTATTTGTAGCCTTGTAGGAACTAGCCAACTGAGTACTGAGGTACCTAAGACACTTACCTTAGTCAACTTAAATATACTATTTAGAGTTTCCAGGTTTCAAATTAAGCACAAAGTCGCCAGCCAAGTACTAAGTAGACGCACTCCAAGGAGGAAATTTGAATTTAATTGTCTCAAATATAATCTTCTCCTGGTAGCCAAATTTAGATACAGTGTCAAAATCAGTATGTCAAGTAATTACAATGCAATTAGTTTTTATTAACCAATACAATATTTTACTCAAGCTACGTTAGTGAAGAAATAATATTAAACTTTTTTTTATCCAGAATGATATTAAGTGGCATTCTGATAAGATTTTAATCATTTTATAATTATATTTCTCAGGTTCAGCCATTGTTGCAAGAAGGGACTTGGGAGAGATATGAAGGACTGAGTTTGAAGCATTCTTTGAAGGAAAGTATTATTTCTCTGGCAAGATAATTATTCAGAATTATTCACTATGAGAGGTAATTATGAGATTTGGCCTATACATACAAATTCTTATTAGCTATATAAATTTTCATATAAGCAAAAGAGCATATGATGTTTCCTCTTCGACCCAATTGAAACGCATGCTGTTTTAGTAGCTACTAAATTAAATTCTTTGGCATCATCATATTGAGTAAATACTATTGATCTATTATTACCCTACCTCAATTAGGATCTTTTGAGAGTATTTGAAATATATTGTTAAACATTTTTGCAAGATAACTGATAACACCCAACTAAATTCATTTTCATCTAAGCATTTACAACTTAGAAGAAAAATTAACTTTATGTGAAGAGGGAGACACTGCTATGTTGATAATATAAAGGAAGTTGGAAAATGAACTCAACTCGGAACAATCAATATAAAACTACAGAGAGAATTAGTAACTGCCTAGTAACTGCCAGTGAAGAAATCTGCAAAAAAAATTATTATCTACTCTATTCTCTTCTAAAAAATAAAATCTTTCATGGCTGGTGAAACTTGCATTAGGAAATATTCGGAGGAAACGATTGTCAATGGCATCACACTACATACACTCATAGAGTTAAAATACAAATAATGAAATGTGACATTTTAATGATGCTTCTGCATCTACAATTAGGAAACTTTTTTGGTTACTAACTGTGAATTGAGTATTCAAATATCTGTCCTCAGTATACTTACATCCAAGATTGAGACTATTATTACATTTTCTAGGGTTTGCAGCATTTCTTGAAAAGAGATTCATATTGCAAAACATATGTATATGATAAAGATTGGAACAATTTACTCTCCTCCTTCAAAAATTCAATTTATTGTCATTATGGGCATTAAATGAAGCTACCTCTTATTTTCTACAAAGCATTTGTTCCATTTAGTTCACATATTAAGATGAATCCACAAACTTGTGTTATTTTATCTTGATTTAATCAACCATTACAATTATGTAAAAACTGAAAAAAATATTCAGTAGGTATATAACTGTTTCTTAAATGTTTATGAAGCATGTTCTGATCATGGGATTAATTGTTATAAAATGAATCTTATTTCTGTAATGTTTTAAGGAAATAATTAATATTTGAAATCTTGTCACATTTGTACTGTTTCATAAAACTTGTATATACATATGGTAACTTTTATTGATAGGAAATCCTTGAATATGAACAATAATGCAAAAAAAAAAAAATATATAGAATAACTATTCATAAATAGACTCCTAATGATTAAATAAAAATATAGAATAACTATTCATAAATAGACTCCTAATGATTGATAGTTATTGTTGAATGATTTTTCACAAAAAAGATGATATTTATATAAACTGTGTAATTAGCAAAGTTTCATTTTATTTATTAACACTAATATGCCAATATTAAAGTTAAAATTTCTTAATTCAGTATGTAACTACTATCTAGCTATTTTTTGTGCTTTTACTCCATTTCTTTATCGCTGCCATTTATTTTCAACACAGGATACTATTAAATTTTGGGAAACTATAAATTTTGATGAAATTGGGATTAGGCGATCAAGTTCTTCATGCAGTGATGAGTGTTGAATAACCATTGTGCAGGCAACAGTGAGCTGTGATGTATGGCAAGTAATCAGGCATCAGTCTGCTATGTTGTCTTAAGAGGATACCTGTGGAAATAGAAAATGAGATTATAGATTGTGTATTTAATTATATACACAAAATGAGAAATAATGTTTACTTCACTTTTGATATGAATTTTTTATAGAAAATGAATTGTACAACAATGAGAAAATATAAATATATATAGTTAGTTGCAAATTTTGAGATTAATTGATAATTAGATGCAGTAACTGAAACAAAACTGCCCACTTAATAACATTGTAATATAAAATCTGCTTGAATTGCAATTAGTAGCTATTATTTAGGAATTAGTTGTAGTGGAGATTTATTTCAAATTGACTGGTCTGACTCTGATATTGTCTTAAAACAAGTTATTTCAATTTTGATGTCACTCATCTAACTAGGGGATATAATATTTGTTTGTATATAAAATAGCTATTGAAAAATTTATATAGCCTATTTATGAAATTAGTAATTACCACTAAGCTTTTGGCAGATAGTTTCAATTTCAGTCTCTCAAAGTAATGAAAATAGGATAAAATCTAACTAAAGATATTGATCAATTCTAATTAATCAGCTTGTATAAGATGTATAATTTATTCTCAAAAAAACTTTTCTCTTTAATTAACATGCATATATTGATGTAAATAAGCATCTGCTTGCAAAGAATCTTTCAAAAACATCACCAATAATGCACTGGCTAATGGAGGTAAATGTACATAGACTCAGACTGCAGGAACTGGTAAAGTGTTCTCCAAGAAATCCTATATTTTGGCTTCTGTTCTCAATAAAAATACATGTAAAAATAGGAGGAAATTAAGGATTGTTTAAACAGAAAATGTTAAAAATGTCCCAAATTCTGCAGACTGGAATTTTTATTATTATTTATTTAATTAATTTAATTTAATGTACATAATTTCAAAATGAAAAACAGAAGGTAGGGGTTAAGGTAAAGCAGGTAAATTGCGACACAGTAGCTAACTGTGGGATCTAACCACTGTAAACTACAGAACACTAATAAAATTATCAGTTTCAAAACACACATTAAATTGAAATTAGCTACAATTTATAGAAACATTTCAATATAAATTACGTTCAACTGCCAGCAGTTTTTAGAGACTTTCTTGAGAGGGCCGCAATTAGAAATTAAAGGACCGCAATTTACCCAGACTGTAAGAAGTGGTGAACTTAGTTTACCAATTTTACAATTTTTGATTTCTAATGTCTTCCTATATTTTAATAATTTACAGGGATTTTACTGAGTAAAATCCATGTAATTTATTAAAATAAAGAAAGAAATCAAAGATTGTTTGCACAGAAATTGTAAAAATTTCCCATATTCTGCACCAAGTATGAAAAATGAGACAATTTCCTATTTTCTGTGCGAACAATCCATTTTTTTGTCCTATATTTAAATTAATATAAGACAGAATTTTACTGAGAAGTGAGAACAAAAGCAAAATGGAGGATTTATTAATTTCATTGGAGAACAGTTTACAAATTCCTGTACCTAGTTTAAGTTTGGGGAATGGGTGTGCTCAGTCCTCCACTGCTCCTGAGTCCTGTCCGACTCCTATGTAACCTATCTGTCTCGTGTCTGGCAGCATAATAATAATGTGACTCTGTCATATGTTTCAAACTTTCAGTTTCATATAAAATACCGAGACTAGTCTGTTCTGACTAGAGTGTATCTACAAGACTACAGTAACAAGCCAGTACAGGGTGAAATCGAAATGTACCTAGGATGTTAGGACTATGAGGCTATGACAACCTAAAAAAATTCATACGAACTTGAGTTTAACTGTTGCCAACTTACCTAGCACTGTAGTCTCAACCCTGTTGACTGCACAGTTCACTGTAATTTGTATACTGCTGGTTTAGGCTCATTAGTCTTAGCGGCATAGCCCGTAGATACTATATAGTCAAGTTTATTAGAAATTAATACCCTAATTCTTATATATAAGTAAAAGAAGATAACAATAAAATATTGACATACAAATACGAGAGATAATATACACTGAGTCATGAACTATACATGTGACGCCATATTTTTTCTATCATACTTTCGAGTTTCGATCAGGACACTATTTTTTGTTTACATTATCGGCTGATATTTGTAAACATTGCAGTTGTAGGTAACGCCATCTACCGGGCTATCGCATAACTTCATAAGCTTATGTTAATTAATAAAAAACCTATTTTCTCTTAAAATACTGTGAATTGAACCGAAATATTTCATATCGGTAACTACTTAATGTTTATCTATCATATTATGTTAAAATATTTCATATGAAAATTAGACGCACCCCCCCTTTAAAGGCTAATCGTTTTCTTTCGTAGCGTCACTCATAGAAAACGTACTGAGTATGCGCTATGCGTATCTATATTATATAGTAATATACGCACAATCTCAAGAACTGATAATAACTAATATTACATAATTATAATGAATACATTATTATTATTTTAAGGCAATGTTATATTTAGTATACATTGTTAATTAAATATTTGCATGCAATGATATGGTAAGTAAGATAAGAATTATAGAGTAGTAAATATTCATTATATCATGACTGATAATATAATAAGCTGTATTTATAGATGGATGAAATTATATATTTATACTGTACCCAATTATTGGGGATGATGAAACTGAAGATATTGTGCTGTAGAGGTAGCAACGATGTTCAGTGTTCATAGATGTGCGTCAAGAGGGTAGGTATATATTATGCATAAGTTTGTATAACCGAGCTAGTATTTTACTGACAATTAATAAGTTTCCTAGGTCTGTAAAGTAAGAATATGTTATCAACTTATCACAAACGTAAAGAAGGAATTCTCAATGAGAATAAGACTATAAGTATATCAAATAATATATGTCTATGAAATTACGAATCACAAAGTTTAAGAACTAAACACAGGTGTTTATTTAACTAGTTCAGCGTCTATACTGACGGTTGGCGTGGAATATTCCAATGAGGACTTTGTTTCATTAGGCCTATCGAATGTATTGTTTACAAACGTTCTGGTTTCGCGAGGGTTGTTACTATCGGTAACAAATATAAGGTGTGCGTGTGATGATGGTTGTTTGAAAATAAGATTATTTGTATTACAATTAAGAAGGAAATTCTATTTATTATTTAAGAGAATTAAGTTAATTTTAAGAAAGAGCATGCTGTTAAAATAAGATAATTAATATATCAAAGATAAGGAGAATTATGATTAGTATTTTAAATTTAAGGATTATATATAAGAAAGTACTACATCTGTATGCTCCTTTACCATGTCTGTATGGGCTCTTTTAACTTAAAATAATTAATTAGTGAGGTTCGTACATACTGTGATAACTAAGGGATAATAACATAAATCACAGTGTTATTCAATAACTGTATTTTCTTATATGCTCAGTGACATCGATGTAAGATTTTTGTGTTTGGTTCTCTCTCTTCTTAGAAAGTGTTTTATTATACAGGCAAGCCTCGCTTTAAGTAAAACTCACTTTACCAAAAGTGATACTTATTTCGAGTCATGTTTCGAAATGAGAACCATTCGTAGACATAGAAAACGGAGACAATTTTTTGTGATTATTTCACGGTAACTAAACAAACATCAAAATTTTAATCCAGATGAGGTTATTAGAAGCAGTTGGTTCAGAAATTCAACATGTCCTATTTTAGGGTTTGTTCCGTGTTATTACACGGTTCCATATTTTTGAACACGTGAAAATCTTTATATAATAATCATTATTTAACTTTTATTTCAATTGGTATCCATGATACCAATTAGAATAGAAGTTAAATAATAATTATAATATTTTCTTTTCTGACGTGTCCGAAATTGTAGAACCAACCAATAATTTGGAACTTAGTACCTACCCAACTACCAAAAACATTTCACAGACCATAAAATTGGTGGTTGTTAAATGTAGAACAATAATTATAGAAATCTTAGTAAGTACACAGTACAGAGAATGTATAGTATCCCAAAGCTATAGGGGGGATATTACGAGTGTCCCGGTAGGCTGTGACGTCACATGTCAACAATGGTGCGTACGTTTGTACGTACAGTTCAAACACAAAAGATGGCTACAACACACCCGACTTTTGTTAAATAACGTTTTCGGTGATATTTTTTTAATTCCATATTACCGCATGCTATTATACAATCTTTATAGTCATGCAGACGAAAACTAAAAAAATGACTGTTGATGAAATTGCTACTGGTCTTTTTACACCCAAAATAGTAACAAATTTTTAGTCTTGAAGACGATTTATTCAAGATAATTAGATCATTAGTCAGATCGGTCGCGTTGGCCGCCATCTTAATTCTCTATTCCACGTGACCCACAGCAATTCTGTTTACTATGACGTGACCTGTTGTTTACATACATGACGTCACAGCCTACCCAGAATAAATTTGAATAATACATGTAACTGGGGTACTATACTATTCTGTTTACTATGTGGTAAGTATCTATTAATTACTACTCATCTTAGTCATCTATACTGAGCGAGTTAAGCTATGGATGGATTTTAAAACATTTAATAAATGCACGACTTTAAACTTTTTCATCACAGTCACAAACAATGAAAGACTGTATATTATTATTAATATGCTTATATACGTAGTACTCTAATAGCTATAAAAAAATTTCTTTCTATACCTCATAGAAAATGAGATATATAATCAAGGAGTGACAACTATAAATTTCTTGTTACATGTAATCGCTTTAGTTACCGTTTGGTAACTAATCTGAGTCGTGATTTGGTAACTAAAGCGGGGGATGCCTGTATCCACTTCTAAGCCAAAGTCTTACTTTCTTAATTAACTAAATATATGGCCTACATCCTCTTATTTTCTTCTTTTCCAGTTCTAATTAATATATAAAACAAATGATGAAATAATAAATGTGACAATCAAACAAAAGAATTAGTTTAATCTATTTTATTTTTCTTGTTACTCAGCTTATGTCATGAGTCAGGTTGGTCCGTAGTGTTGGCTTGGGTACTCTTGACTCTCGAGTGCGGTTCCGCTGCAGTGATAATCTTTGGTACTTCCTTCGTGCGTAACAATCTGTTATCGCTTATGTAGCCAAGATTGATGTTTGCTGCGTCCGTATGCTAGGATTGGGATCTTCGGTGAGTCTCGATCCGTAGACGTAGTAGCACAGTTTATAGAAGGGTAGTTAGGACAACGCTATAATATAAATTTCGGAGCTGTGAGGCAGTGACGTCATTCAAGATGGCGGATGTTTCTACCAATCATGGAGCTCAGACAACTGAGCGCCAAATTCTGAAACAAAAATGTAAACAAAGTGTGATGTAAACTTTGATAGATTGTCCGAAAAGCTAATCAACTTCATAATTCTTGATCAACTATTAATAAAACTATACAATATGATATTATTATTCTATAATGGTGCCTAGAATATAAATATGCAGTTTTTAAACCGTAATTATAAAGATAAACAACCTAAGATACCTAGGTAATCATGCTAATGGACACTTGCCTAATAAGATCTTTCCAATTTCATCAACATGACTTCAAATCTTAATCTTAGATTACTGTATGTGTTGGAAATTTGAGAAAATTGAATGAAAAAGATAATAACTTAGGTTGCTACTACCTACCTATTTGTGAAAAATGAAAAGTGATTTCACTAGAATTTTGTCTCTAGACTCCACAGTCTCCACATAGGAAGAATTTGAATAAGGAAGCATTTCCATCTGTTGGTGAGTACCTATTATAGCCTTATAGGTAAACTACTAAACTAGACGACGTAGGCGTCGCCGTCACGTAGTGAGGCTAAGTGAGCAGTCGATTTAGCCTAGGGGCTAGCCGGCAAGGTCTAGGTAGCAACGCTACCTAGTCCTAATCGGCTGACCGCTGACGCTACCGTAGCGTCAGCGGTCAGCCGATTAGGTAGGTAAATTGCGGCACTCAAACCAACTGCAGCCACTAACCTCAGTACACTAAAATCTATGATGGCTTTGATTTTCAAGCACTCTGGAAATAAACAAAATCTAGAATGCATTGAGTTTCAACTCGATATAAATTAGTTTAAGAATGTTTTTGAGAGTGAGACATTCATAACAGATTACAGTGCCGTAATTAGAAATTAAAGGACCGCAATTAGAAATTAAAGGACCGCAATTTACCTGAAGGCTGTGTGACCCTACTGTCTAACTGACTGTTAGCCAGTCTTTATTTCATGGTAAATTCCATTATTCCACCAACATGTCCAGATTGTATCATTGTATATGTCATATGATAGTAAATTCCAATGATTTGTCAACAGATATTCAATTTCTCTAATAAATTTAGCTATTAATTCCTATATTACCATACATTTTTGGAGAGGAAACTGGTAAAATGTTGGAGGACTAGACAAATTGATGAAAAATGTTAGCAAATATTTCTCAGATTTTTGAAAAAGTCAGATGAGTTCAGTGCACCAAATACAAAGTTACAAACTGGCAAGTGGCAACATGTTGATAAAAAAATTTCCCCTGTGAAAATAATGTTCTGCTTTGTCAAAGTTTGTGGATTTTTAGCTATTTATTCCTATGTTACCATTAATTTTCCGCCTTTTCGGTGGATAAATTGGGAAAATGTTGGTGGATCGGCCAAATTAATGAAAATTTATGATGGATTTCTTCAGCTTTTTGAAAAAGTCAGTGGGATTTTGTGCACCAAATACAGACTGGGTCTAGCTAAATGAATTTTTCAATTTGAAGCCTATAGTATTTTGGTTGATATATTTGCACCATATGATCATACAAAGTACAAACCAGGTAATACAGTGTGTCCTTACTTACTAGCTAATATATTGGTGAGGCAGTCTGAAATGAATGTCTCTACAGACCCAGGATTTTCTTACAGAAAATGGGATTTAGGTGCAGCAAATAACATGGAAACATAGGAATGAAATAGCCAAATATTTCTTGATTGCATGAATAATCCACAAATCCAGCTTCTGAGACTGGTTTTCAAGTTCGTGATTGTAAATTTGAGCCTCAAGTCCTTTAACATCCAAGTTATTTTATAAGGGTAGAAAGTTCTTTTTAGTTTTATCACTATTTATTTGTTTATTACTCATTTATTAGAACCTCATCAGTCTCAGACAACTTAGTAAATTGTAAAATTACTAAACTAATATTAGTATGTCTCTTAAACTCCAGTTATCCTCAAAGAAGCTAAATTTCCTCAAAATTCTTTCCTAAATAATATTGTAGCATAGCCAGACTGCAAAATATGGAACATTTTTCTAAGACTCTCTGCAACAAAATACAAATCTGAGGCTCTGAGTCCTATTTTATAAATTTCATATCTCTGCAGGAGATCTTGAATTAATTCATATGTAACCATTAATTTAGCTGCGGGAGATTTTGAATTCATTCCTATGTAACCCATGTAATAAATAAAGCAGCACCAAACTTGCCATTTTAATGGCGAGTTTATGACAGTTATTTTGATCTATGTATGCTACAATGTTATTTTGGAGAGAATTTATGATGCCTAATTTCATCATTTTGATAAATTAAAATTAAAGAGAAATTTAGTTTCTTTTGGAGAGATAAATGGAGAGTTTATGAGCCATACTATTTTTGTTGGAATGTAACCATTAATTTAGCATAATTTACCATTAAAATCCATCAGAATTGTCAATAAATTCGTTAATCGACCAATTTTTTTCTCTATTTAGCCACCAATTCACCAAAAACTAGATGAAATTTAGGAATAAATAGCTAGCTAGAAAATCACAGACGTTGCTAGAATATTATTATTTTCAAAGGGAGAAAAAATCCACCGATATGTCTGCTTTTATAATCTTACAGAGTTTAACTATTTTGTTTAATTTGTCAAATTAATTACTTCCTACTTTCAAACAGGAACTCCAGTCAGTAAGTCTAAATTCAGAAAATTATTTGATTCTGACCAAATTTCATCTGAGAAGAGCTGGTTGCTACCTCCCTCATTGGAAATTTTGAAGCAGCGCAAGAAGAAAATGACCATATGATTCATCTTCTGAACAACGTAAGTATATTACCATATAGCTTCATCTCATTATTGCTTTGATTGCACTGAC
The DNA here is from genome assembly GCA_947561585.1 of Caprella mutica. NCBI lineage: Eukaryota > Metazoa > Arthropoda > Malacostraca > Amphipoda > Caprellidae > Caprella > Caprella mutica. The sequence goes on along the minus strand of CANNZV010000344.1, from coordinate 189,115 downwards.
TCTTAGTAGGTGAAACAATTCATGAATTCACTAATTGCTCCTTATTAGTCTTTTTTATAGACTTTTTATGTAGTCTTTTTCGTAGACTTTTTATGTAGTCTTTTTCATAAATATTTGAAGCTAACAATTTATGGATGTTAAACTCTAACTGTAATTAATATTTTATGAAAATTTTCATAGGACCCCTCGCCTGAACTAGAATCGGAGGAAATGGGCTTTCTAGAAAGTGAAGTTAAAGCCGCCTGCAGTGACCTATTCACAGTCACCAATAACACCAGTTGGAGGCTTCTTCCATTCCATCGCATCTGAAAATGCTTGCAGCTACTTTTACAGAATAAATTGTCATAAAAATTGACAAAAAAAAACAGCAAGAATCTCGAATCAAAACTGGCTGATTGTGAAACATGCAGCAGTATTTTAATCTCCCATGATCTGAATATAGATTCATCCTAGGGATTAAAATATTGCTGCCCATCATTTATATCCTCTATTAAGGAATTTCTTCTCATTTTTTCTTAAATAAGAACTGCTATTTTAGAATTTACTAAATAACTATCAGAATTGAAGTACAATTAATATTGTATGCTCCCTCAACTATGCTGTGATCAAATGAACAAATATTTAGTTAAGTTTTATGTCTTATAACGTGGAATCAGAAGCTTAGACATGTAAATGAAAAGAATAAATTAATGATAATAACTAATAATTAAATTTGTCCATTAAGTTTCCAATGACCATTTGAAAGTATATTCAAATAAGCGGGATAGTTTTAATTTTTCATTTTGATTGAATAGAGTTAACAATTAAAACTATTCTGCTTCAATGAATTTTAATTTTTTTTTCTATTATTAAATTTGTTTCTGGATCACTGGACGATTCAGCTGAAAAATTATGCTTTAATCTATAAATTTTGAAATTGTATCCATTGTATCATATTAAAATGGATACAATTTATTCTATATAGTGACATGAACTAGTTTAGTAGTTTCATTTTTTTTTTCATACTCATAAAAATACTGTTATTATTAAAGTTATTTATGTGTGGAATGAATTATGTCTGTCAATGACCAGTAAATGGTTCAGACTTCATTTACTATCACCTCTTCATTTTCCTCTTCCATCCGTGAGTGAAGCCACCGGTGCTTGTTTCCCTTTTCATTACATTCCTTGGTAAGTGATGGAGTAGCTTTTCTTCATCCATGAGCATTGTCACTGAAAGTGGTAGGTGACTTTGTTCATTGAGCCACTTTCTTTTCTGACTGCTTCTTCCAGTCCCTTGTATTTAATTCACTCATTTTCCTGTTGGATATTTGTTCTAGGTAGCCAAAGGAGACCCTATAAACATCGGTCTGTCGATTCGATAGAACTATCCGTCGATTTGATATCCCAGAAATCGAATCGATATACATTGTTTATAGGGGAGACTTAAATCAACCACTAAAATTCGAGTTTTTTTTCCATTTTTTCAAACCTTAAATGAACTATAATACTATTGTATGATTATATTGTGTTTGTGATACAGCTCTTTTTTTAAATGATTGTTCCTATACTTTAAAGAATTCAAAATTTAGTAGAAAATAGTAATGGAAATGTCAGTTTTGTTGATTCGCAATAGTCTGTGGTAACCTGTGGTAAGTTCTAAATGTGGATTATAAATATTTATCATCTATTTAATGCTGAAAGTTAAACCATAATAATATTCGGGGTATAAATGATCCATCCAATAAAATCTGTGAATATAATTACTATCCTTTAAAAATAATACCTAATTAATGTTTTTATATCAAGTTCAATGTAGTCTATCCGTATGAATATAAATAATATTTTTAGCTTACATTTTTGAATACAACCATCTTACATGCATAGTAATCTAGTATCAGTCTCAATAAGCTGAAATTGCTTCTTAAAAAATTGGTTTCTAGTGCTGTAAGTTACTAACGAAAAATGCTTAAATAAGAGTTTATTATATGATCAGAGTGCTCTAAGTAACTGAATTTCACGTAAATAATCTATAATGGTAATTAATAACCTCACTATGAAAAGAAAATAATCGAACTAACCAAATAATTAAATTTGTTCAAGTATGCTATTTTGATTTTTTAGCTAAGGCATCGCGCGATAAAAACAATACTTGGCAACTGCCTGTTACGTCACTGGGTCCATGCTATTTTGACCCGAATTTGTACCCGTAGACTTGTCCTAACTACCTTATTCTATGAACTGTGCGTAGTAGACTTGAAGTACGGAACTTGGACTCGGCTGAGTTGAATGTGCTGCGTCTCCACAGACTGGAATGTGGTGGTCTCCGTAGACTAGAACCACAATGTTTCTTTAGTTTTAAGAGGATTTGGGGAATTGATTTTTTGTTGTTAATCATAGGCTGTTTTATTGACTGTTTTTGAGAACCATATGCTTATTCCATTGTAAATAGTAAGTTGTATATAAATTGGAAGGTGTTATGTCTGCAATAAAGGTTTTGCCCAAAAAGTTTTTTTTTACTTATACCTATAGGGGCTTGAGTTAAATGTATATTTGTATACTTTTTTTTCTCAATAAATATTATCATTATTATTAACAATTAAATAATTGGTAAGAGTTTATAATCTAACTTTTGTTCACATTCACTAGCACTGATTAGGGCACTGTTCACTCTGTTCAATCAGCTTGAAATGGCGTTCAAACGGTTAAAATTTCCCCATTACAATCTGTGGGCGGAAACTAAACAAAGAGTAATTGTTTTTAGCGCGAATGTATCTGAGGGAAAACTAGAGTGTTGCCATAAGGTTTGGAAATACCTTTGAACTTAATTGCGTTGTATTTCAATTTTCAATCAGAATTGAATGTACCGGATAATTAAGTTACTGCCGTAGTTGTGAATGGATTATGTAATAGTTAGTTGTTGTTAATTAATTATGCAATAATCAGGTTGCAATATAGATAAATATTAGTGAACTAAACTTTTACATTTGGTACTACATGCTTCCATTTGGTAAATAGTTCGGTAAACTCTTAGTTTAGTTGACCATTGGATAGGGTCAACTAAACTAGGAATTAAGCGGGTATATAATATAAATGGATATTAATATTTAAATCATATATTACATATATTTATTGAGATTAAGGATCCGTTAACAGGACTATTCTTGGTGTTCAAGAAAGTGTAGACAGTTGCTCCAGTCTTCCGCATACTTTTCTACCTACTATACTTGTAAAATGTTCAAATGGCACGGTTTACAAATTAAAAAAATTTCTTGAATAATTGAAAGATGGAAAATATTTCAAAAGTTCATATTTTTTCAACTATAAGACATTCTCTTGAATAGTTGATCGGTAATTAGCCTATATATATATAGATACAAATAATTACATCCAAATAATATTTTATTTTCATTTAAATTTCAATTGTAAAAATCATAATAGCTCAATAGTTATTTAACTTATTTTACAACTGTCATAATATCATACAATAATTTGAACTTTTTTTTTTTTTTTATTGTTCAACGCTATACTGTAATATAGGATTTATATACCTACATACCCGCTTCCTAGTTTAGTTGACCCTATCCAAAGGTCAACTAAACTAGGAGTTTACAAATAGTTCTAATGACTTAACAATAGCCAATTATATTGATAAGTGTCAGTGATTAATATCCTATTATGTACGGTAAATAGTTTTACACACAGTTTATAGAATTATATAAACTGTGGTCTTACCTGTTGATTAGTGTCGTCCGCAAATTAGATTATTATTTACTTCCAAAATGGTGAATTTATTGACCGTCTGCAGAATCTTCAAAACATCTCGTACTTCAAGTATAAATCGTATTGTGCCGAGTACTACTAATTTTCTTCTCAATACACGTCACTTAGCTACCATGGAACATTCTAAAGCTAGTCTGTTATTCAGACAGGTGAGTAAATCAACCATCTGGCATCCATTGTTTGTATTATTAAGCCCATAGTAATAAGTAATTAGCTTATAGGTTCGATCAAATTATCAATCGGTGATAAGATAAGGTACCTAATTTAGTAACTAGCTAATGCACTTTACAAAATGTGCAGCTAGATAGGTTCAAAATTTACCAAATAATTTGATATCTTTTATTGCCCAAGTCCTATTTAATTCCTATGTTCCCATGTTATTAGCTGCGCCCAAATCCAAATTTCTGTAAAAAATCCTGTGTCTGTGAGACTGTGGAGACATTCTTTTTAGACTGCCAGACTAATAGTCACAATCTCTAATTTCCTTCTATATATAGGTACATGTATCTTACTGAGAACAGAAGCTACAAGCTGAAATAGAGGATTTCTTGGTCCCTTGGAGAACAGTTTACCAGTTCCTGCAGTCTGGTAATAGTGCATGCTTTGCAAACTGGGCCACAGCCCTGAGCCCAGTCTGAAAAGAATGTCTCCACAGATCCAGGATTTTGTACGGATATTGGAACTTTGGTGGGTGCAGGCCAATTTCAGTCTGTATTTCGTGGTAAATTCCACCGACATCGAGATGTCGGTGGAATTTTTCTCCTTTGAAAATAATATTCTGGCAAAGTCGGTGGATTTTTAGCTGTTTATTCCTATGTTACCATTAATTTTCGGTGGATAAATTGGGAAAATGTTGGTGTATCAGCCAAATTACTGGAAATTTATGGCAGATTTTTTCAGCTTTTTCAAAAAGTCAGTGGAATTTTTTGCACCAAATACAGACTGGCAGGCCATGCAGCCCAGTCTGTATTTGGTTCACTAAATCCCACTGACTTATTCATAAAGCTTTTTGCAGTCTGATAATGAAATACATATGCCATACCTATTGGTTTTGACTTTAAATCTAAAAAAAAATGAGCTAGGATTGGCCTGGAGGCATTGGACTCTTCACCTTTGGATATCAATTTTTGACAAACTTTGGCTCAATAATGGCAGAAGTAAATGGCTTACAGTCTTACACTAACTATTGATGTCTATTTTAGTAATTCTATACCTAACTATATTATTAGCTTTTGAATGATTAAACTAAAATAATTACAAATCACAAATGAGTCTTTAACTATACATAATTTCACTACTTGGAATTTTGGAAAGTTGTATCTATTAACTAATAGCTATGTGATTTTTTCATTTGCAGTTGTTTGATAGAGAGAGTTGCACATACACGTACCTGTTGGCTGACCCTCATTCAAAAGAGGCTGTGCTGATTGATCCTGTAATAGAACATGCTGAGAGAGATGCAGAATTAATTAAGAAACTTGACCTTTCCTTGAAATATGTTGGTAATTATCAAATCATCATTAAAATAATATATATAACAATGTCAGATTTTGTCTTGACATTATACAATTTATTAATAGGTAATTGGTAGTCTATTTATCTATTGATTAATATAATCTCATCAGCTTCATTCTATTCTCATTTTATCTAGCGGATAGTTTTCATCCTATTATAACAAATTAACAATGGATTATTAATTACACAAGTTAATTGTTACATGAACACAATGTTACATGATTATTTAAACACCTCACTATATGATGCATGTAGAGTAAATTTTAATTGTATGTCCAAATGTCAATTGTATTTTAGCTAACTTAGCCTACTATACTACTATTTAGAAAGATATCTATGTAATTCTTTGTAATCTATTCCTATAGCTATGTTAAATTTTCTTTTAAATCTTGTCCACAGCTAATACTCATGTTCATGCTGATCACATAACTGGCACTGGACTGCTGAAGAAGTTGGTTCCAGGATGCAAATCAGTGATATCTGAAGCTGCTGGTGCAGTTGGGGATGTCAAAGTGAAACCTGGCGATGAAATTACGTTTGGCAATCAAGTGCTTGAAGTCAGGAGCACACCTGGACACACGGCAGGTATATTGGTGATCCATCCACTCTAGTAAACAGGTGGTTCAATTTTAAACATGTAACAGACTGTAGCTATATTTAGAAACATAAAATTACTGTTGTAACTTGGTTGAATTATGTTTTTTTGTAAAAAGATGTGCGTTGGCTATTATAAATGTACTGACTTATTAATTTTAATGTTTCCTTTGACTATATAATAATTATAGTTACATGAGCAAAATTCTTTAAGAAATGAATAACATTTTATTGAATTATTTTTACTGCTTTATACAGTCTATTGTTAACTTGAAATTATTAAATGTGAACTTCTAATGTTTCTTCTATTCTAGTTGATTCTATTATAATCTATTATTCTTTTACTTACAATAATTAATAGTTTAACTCTCTATTATAGTGTGTATACATTCTTTTCTTCTACAGGTTGTATAACATACGTCAGTCACAAGGCTGCCTTTGCGCTCACTGGTGACGCCCTCCTAATTGGAGGGTGTGGGAGGACAGACTTCCAGGAGGGGAACTCGCAGACCCTCTACAACTCTGTTCACTCCCAGATCTTCTCCCTACCTGACGATTTCAGCCTTTACCCTGCTCATGATTACAAAGGTCTCCTATTCAGTATTTTGGGGAAATTCAATGCCTGGCATTAGTTTAACTAATAATCAAAGTCTGGTATTAGACAGACATCAGACTAATATTACAAAAGACTCTTAATTCTAAAGATTTAATTTTTTGTGTTTTTACATTCACTGAATAGCTTTTCTGCATCCATGAGCTTGTCACTGACAGTGGTAGGTGACCTTGTTCATGGAGTCACTTTTTTTCTGACTGCTTCTTCCAGTCAATTGTACTTGATTTCCTTTTGACGTTAGCGACATAGCCAATGATGTGGCTGAAGCAGATATTAAACCCCTACTAAAAAAAATAAAAATTACAGGCTTATTATTTTTACTAATTTTTCTATTTTATTTCACAGGCTTTACTGTCACGAGTGTTGGCGAGGAGAAGAAATTCAATCCAAGACTGTCCAAATCACTGGAAGAATTTGTCAAAATAATGGACAATCTTGGTCTTCCTTATCCCAAGAAGATAGGTAAGATGCAGCTAAGTAGGGGAATGTTGCATGACTCCTTACGCTCACAGTACTTGGAAAGTTAGGATTGGCTTAGGTCATGAATGACCTTTACAAAATTTTTATTTAACAAATAACATAGTTCTGTGATACCCCCTCACATATTTAGATCATCTTGCATTGTAATAAATAGAATAGATGTCATATATTAACAAACTAACATTGTTAGATCATTCAATGAGATAAGATTTTACCCAATTATATGTATTTTCATTTTCCAGATGTGTCTTTGCCAGCCAACAAAGTGTGTGGACTTTACAATCTACCTGATGAACTTTCTTCAAAACTGCAGTAGACTCCAATCTAAAATATTTACCTTGTGTACTATAGGAAAAAAAAAGTCACTGTGATTGTGTACTATCAGGTGAAAAAGTCACTTTTCGTGTAAGTTTCACAAAGCACAGTTTTCAAAAATTTTCATTATGTTCAAATTTGACTGAATTTTCTTATGTACCCAGACAAAATTCGAAATTATAATTTGTGAAATTTCTCTTTTAAAAACCTATGCAACTCTTCCACTTCATTGTAATTTTGTAGCTATTTCTAAGCCTTATCTATATAGTTAATGATTAATGAAGAAGATATATATTTTTAATCTTATCATGTTATCTAATTCTTACCTGATTTAAATAGTGTTGTTAATTTTTTTATGAAGTTATTTAATATTAAATGATTAGCTTACACAGTAATTATTGCATTATAGTTAGATTTAAATGTTAGTTTCACAAAGATTTTATATATCTATATTTAAAGTATTTTTATACTCTCATAATAGTAGGATAATGAATATTTTATTTAAATAATCATATTCTAGACTAGAATATACGAATGCGAAATTTTGATGTTATTTCACGTTGGGTCAATATTGTGATTACTCTACTCTTAAGTAACAAATATATAATTTAACATTTAAACTTGTTACTTTATTTCGTATCCATGACGCATAGTGGAAGAATTTTCTTAGAAAGTCTCCAGCTGACTGATAATTTAATCCACACTTTAAACCATCGAGGCCTGAACTGTTGTAATTTTGCATGTTTTTCCATTTTAGAATGTTGCATTACACATCTTAATTAGTATTCAATTATGACCTTTATTTAGTTATAGTTTTCAAGGATAGTGCACACCAAAAATTAATATAACTTAGTTAGAACAATACCATTTTATAAATATTGAAACTGACGTCATTCAGAATGAAGGAACATTCCACTTATCAGGTAAGGCTGATATATAGTTACGATTTTTCTCTTCTCCTAGTAAACACCCTATCCTAGCTCTGAGATGGGTAGGTCAAGGCGCTGTGAAAGAGAAATTTTCCTGTGTGTGGTTTTCTCTTCTCCCAGTACCTACACATCATTTCTTGCTGTGTGTTGGATACTGCTCCTGGACCCTATCTATTTGGTATGTATATTTTTTTCATGCATTTTAGATGGAACGATAATAATGTAGCTTTTAATTTGCCTGAAAATGGAATATTGATTTTTTTTACTTGGCTTCAAGACTAAATACGTATATAACAACTGCTTTTCATTAAAATTTGAAAGATGATGAACTTTTTGTATGTACTCTGATTTTAATTTAGCAAACCTTTTATTTGCTACAAAAACAATACATGGCAACTGTTACAACGTCATAAACGCCAGCTTCATTTGGTGCAAATTTGTACCTCATAGACTTTTCTCTGATTTCAGACAATAGAAGAATTCTAGTAGGTAGGTACACTTACAAAAGTTTCCATGTTTCAGATTGTAGCGTTAGGTGATTCAAGATTGAAACCAATTTTTTGGTTCTAAAATACCTGTGTTTGCTAACTAGGTAGGTAGTCTGTCTAGTTATTCAGATTTTCAGTCTAAAAAAAGCAATTATGAATTTCAATTTAGTTATATGAGTTCTAATTATTTTATATCCAAAATTTGACCAATGGTCCAATACCCAAACCCAGGGGCCAGGTAGGTATTGGACTATTGGATGATGGATATTGAAAGGTATAGAATAGGGATATATACAAAAAACTTTAAAAGCTCTAAGTCCTCAGATATTGCAAGAATATTCATTTTTAGTTTGATGTGCTCAGAAAAATGGATAGTTCTTGCCATTTGCATTTCAAGGGCTCAAAATAACTGTCACAAAGTTCCCAGTCTTTTGAAAGGGTCTCTTCTCCCGGAGAGACTTTAATTTGAGAGAGAGCTACTCTCTGACTCTCAACAGCAGATTCTGGATCTTCCGCAGCTAAATTAATGGTAACATAGGATTATAGGAATCAATTCAAAATCTCCCGCAGCTAAATTAATGGTAACCTAGGAATTAATTCAAGATCTCTCGCAGAGCCATTCTGCAGAACGTGGGACATTTTTAACATTTTCTGTGCGAACAATCCTTAATTTCCTCCTATAAAATATATTTACATGTATGTTACTGAGAACAGAAGTCAAAATAGAGGATTTCTTGGAGAACACTTTACTAGTTCCTGCAGTCTGGAAACTCCTGCAGAGAGTCTTGGAAAAATGTTCCATATTCAGCAGACTGATCACAAACTCGTCATTAAAATGGCCCAAGTAAAATAGTATGTCTCATAAACTCACCATTTGTCTCTCCAGCTCTCTCCAAAATTTAACAAATTCTCTCCAAAATGACCAAATTATCATTAATTCTCTCCAAAATAACATTGTAGCATAGGAGAAAAATAGATAAAACTCGCCATTTGCAATTGATGGGCTCAAAATAACTGTCACAAACTCGCCATTAAAATGGCGAGTTTGGACATGCTTTATTACCTGGAAAATGGCGAGTTTGGACATGCTTTATTTCCTGGTAGGCCAGTCTGTATTTCATGGTAAATTCCACCGACTTGTCGGTGGAATTTTTCCACTTTGAAAATAATATTCTGGCAAAGTCGGTGAATTTTTAGCTATTTATTCCTATGTTGCCATTAATTTTCGGTGGAAAAATGGGTAAAATGTTGGTGGATCAACCAAAATACTGTAAATTTATGGTGGATTTTTTCAGCTTTTTCAAAAAGTCAGTGGAATATTGTGCGGTGCTTAGAAACACCGAAACGGACCGGAACGGACCAAAACAGAGTCAAATGTTAAAGAATTGTTTGCATCATTTTAAATGCTTGATGAGGTTATATATTGCCAAAGAACACTTTGATGAACACCGGAACCGACCAAAATGAACCAAAACGTACAGGAACGGACCGAGACGTACCAAAACGGAGTCAAATATGGATGCTAGAATACTGTTTGCATCATTTTGAATGCTCATGGAGGTTATTAAAGAATGAATAGTTGCATTAACATATAAAGAGCTTAATAAGAAAAACGTACTTATTACATGAGTAAAAACGTACTTAATTATTAAATAAGTACAAACGTACTTATTACATGAGTAAAAACTTACTTATTACATAAGTAAAAACGTACTTATTCCATAAGTACGTTTGTACTTATGTAATAAGTAAGTTTGTGCTTATGTTATAAGTAGGTTTATTTATATTTCCAGACTACAGGAACTGTTAAACTGTTTCTCCAAAAAATCCTCTATTTTGGCTTCTGTTCTCAGTAAAATGAATGTAAATATAGGAGAAAATTAAGGATTGTTCGCACAGAGTCACAGACCAGTCAGACACAGTCTCACAGAAAATGTTAAAAATATTCCATATTCTGTAGACTGGTTAAATTTTAAAGAAGAAGTTTATGTTTTAAAATAACTCTTCTTCTTCAAAATATAAACAGTTTTTAGTATTTTCATATGAATTTGAAAATATATTGATATTTAGAGTAAAAAAGTTTTGGGTGGAATACCTTCCATCAGGAGTGAAAAAATTAGATGGTTTAAGCAGAAGTTTTTTCCTTTTTTTACTACTTGTTCTTAACTTCTTCACAACTTCAAAATGGATCTCATTTTTTTCATCAATTCTTTCAATTAATAAAAATAATTATGAAATATGCTAAATTAATGCAACATAATTAATATTTTCATTTATATTTTATAATGCTATCCATGTTACACAGTATATCAGCTAAAGCCAATTAATTGGCGTAGATTTCAAAAGGTCAAATTTCAGATGACTAACTGGTTTAAATTTAAAATTTTGAATTATTTCCTATGTTCCCATGTTTATTTTGGCTTGAATCCTTGAAATCATTAAAAAATGAGCAAAATTGTCTTGGCTCAGAATTTTTGTGAAATTTTGCCTCAAAAATTGGCTTACAATTTTCCACCCTCTGAAACATGGAATTTTGTATACAGGCATCCCCCGCTTTAGTTACCAAATCACGACTCAGTTTAGTTACCAAACGGTAACTAAAAGGAATAAAAGTAACAAGAAATTTATAATTGTCACTCCTTGATTTAGACCTCATTTTCTATGAGTTATAGAAAGAAAATTTATTTTTAGAGTAAAATGTATATAAGCATATTAATAATAATATGCAGTCTTTCATTGTTTGTGACTGTGATGAAAAAGTTTAATGCTGTGCATTTATTAAATGTTTTAAAATCCATCCATAGCTTAACTCTCACTCAGTATAGTTAAGTAATTAATAGAAACTTAGATTTCTATAATTATTGGCTACATTTAACAAACAGTAATATTATGCTCTATGAAATATTTTTGGTAGTACGGTACTTAGTTCCAAGTTATTAATTTGTTCTACAATTTCGGACATGTCAGAAAAGAAAGAAAAAAAAAGAAAAAATTCTAATTGGTGTCATGGATACCAATTGAAATAAAAGTTAAATAATTGTTATTATATAAAGAATTTTACGTGTTTGAAAATATGGAACCGTGCGATAACACGGAACTTATCCTAAAATGGGATATGTTGAATTTCTGAACCAATTACTTCTATTAACCTCATCTGGATTATAATTTTGATGTTTTTTAGTTACCGTGAAATAATCACAGAAAATTGTCTCCGCTCTCTAGGTCTACGAACGGTTCTTATTTTGAATCATGACTCGAAATGAGGACCATTTTTACTAAAGTGAGTTGTACCTAAAGCGAGGCTCGCCTGTATTTATAAAATACTAACGCAAATATTTATTAGAACTAAAATGAAGTTTTCTGGTCCATTAACTGTACTAGCTTCATTTCTGGTCTGTTAACTTTACCAGCTTCATTTCTGGTCTGTTATCTTTACTTGCTCCGATATTTCATATTTGGGATATTTTCTAGAATTTATGAGAATCTGAGACCATGAACAATTTTGCCAGTCTGCAGAAACTGGTAAAGTGTTCATAGAAATTTCTATTCTGTTAGTAGCCAAATTAATTTAAATATAGGAATTAATTCAAAAGTGTTCTTGGCAAAATGAATGTAGATATAGGAATTAATTCAAAATTGTTCAGAGGAAATATCCCATATATCTCCCATTATATTCTGCAGACTGGCTTACCAATACCTATAGCCATATACGAATATAACAAAAAAAGTTATTGTTACTCTTCAAGAATTTGACTGAATCTCAATTTTTTCTTTTAATTTTTCATTATTTACAAATATTTACTTTCACTTTTTATTATTCATATTTTCTATATGAATAATTAGGCATACTGCATATGTAATGTAAGAAATTATTTGTTTGGGCATACTTGTTGTTAGCATTAATCTAATTGTTACATTCAGTTTCAAGTTAATGGGTTCTACAGAAATTAAAATCTCGTCAGACAATTCTGACCTTGATGATAAAAAAATGAAATCTTCTGCTTATGACTTGTCCGGAGGCAGGAAACGAGTGGACATAAAAAAACATAGATTTCCTAATTGCATAGTTTGGACACCTCTTCCTATCTTATCGTAAGTAGACGCAATTTATTTAATTTTAGGACAAAAATAATACCTAGAATGTAATTTCAATTATGAGCTTCAACAAAGTGTGACTTCAGCGGTTTTAAAACAAGGAAGCTAACTTAATTTAGTTATCTTTAATCTGGTTGAAGCTACTTCATTTAACTAGCCACTTGTAATAGTGAAAAAATATTTGATTAAATAATTCTTCAGTTAGCTCAAAACTGACATATTATTACATGTTAATAGCACTTTAATATTTCTATAAACAGATGGTTCTTCCCCTTTATTGGACACATGGGAATTGCTAATACTTCAGGAGTGATATTTGACTTTGCTGGACCTTATTTTGTGAGTGAAGATAACATGGCATTTGGATGGCCAACAAAATACTGGATGCTGGATCTAAACAAAACAAAGGGTGCTTTGTCTTTTGATAGAAGTGTTGAAGAAGCGTCAGTGGAATATGGTAAAAGAATGGTGAGGCCTGATGTTGAGATACTTAATTGGAATATTTTCTGCTGGATTAGCTGAGTTGGATCAAATATATTTATGTGTATAATAATCTCTGCATATATTAATGGAATTTGTGAATTGTGAGATTTTAATTTGTTGAGTTTTGAGTCAAAATAGAAATGGAGATATTTTTCTTTATTCTAAAGACAAGAGTTTATAATTTTTTAACATTTTTTCAATAAATCACGTCTATAGTTGATTAAGTCCAACCCGGTTTGAATTTACTGAAGAATATATAGCTAGTTACTCCAACAACTGGTTTATTTTTTCCAGCACAACCTCTTTTGTGACAACTGTCATTCCCATGTGGCCATGGCTCTGAACAAAATGGAGTATGATGACAGCACTTCTTGGAACATGGTGAAACTCTGTTTTCTGACGCTCATACATGGGAAATATGTTGGGTAAGCATTATGACTGAATAGTGATTGAAATTTGATATATTTAATTTCATAAGTTTTTCAAAGAATACCATCCTTCTAAGAGACATAAAAACTATGAAAATTGTTGGTGTGAACAGATCTAAAATATTCTGGTAGCTATTGTAATCGTAAATTATTTAAGTTAAAAATAAATGATTGAAAATTGTTCTTTATGAATGTAGCATAAATAATGCTAGTTCTCACATTCCACCGTTCTTGAACTTGATACTAAATTAATAGACAATTTTAGTTTGAAATGTACAATTTTTTACTTTTTAAGTGTTTTGTGTGAAATTTCAATGGCCATATTTTTTGTATTTGTTTACAGTGTTGGTGGATTCATCAAAACATGGTTGCCTTTCTTCGTGATTTTGGGACTGTTCTGTGGACTTTTTGTGTACATGTCTTGAGAGCTTGAGAGAATTGCCTCACACACTAAATGTTTACAATTGAACATTTAGGAATTATAGAGAGAGATATCGTGATACCAACATTTGACCATATCATTGCTGTGTAGTTATTTATATTTGTTCAGAGCTAATTTCATTCTACCAGTCCCTTGTATTTAATTTCCTTTTGATGTCAACAATATGGCCTTTGATCCTGAAGCTGACGTAAAATTCTTTACTAATGTAATTTTTTTATTAATTTAAAAAAAAATTCCAACTGCTGTGAGTATGTGATAAGTTGTTTTGAATGATAACAACGCAGTTGACTACAGTAGAACTTCTCTATAATGAATGTAGAGTCCTGAGTAAGATAAATACCCCATATAATGAACAAATTTCCTTTAGTCTGCCATAAAATGTCAATTATTTTTTAAAACTTGTGGCCATTCATGAGAGACTAAAAGAAATTTGTTCACTATATGGGGTAGTTGGGACTATTCACTATAAAGGAGTTCTTCCCTATGCTATTCCTACCTAAATGCTGATCACATCACTCCTCTATGCTATTCCTACCTACATCACTTCTCTCTCACTGTCACCAAGGTAAAGTCCAAGGTAGTGTTAAGAGTGCACCTGAATGTTGACAATTAAATAGCATATCTTCTTAGTATTGTGTTCACTGTACTTAATCAAACATTGTGATTACTGTATAACCATATATTTTATCAAAGGGTAAGGTACAAATTATCGGTCAGTTTCACATCTTCGATCATATAATAAGAATGATATAATAGTTATTATTTTATTATTAGCTATATCATTTTTTAAATTATTTATTATTATATCGGCCGATAATTTGTAACTTCCCTACACCATCTATTCTGTAAATGCACAGAATTATATTTCATATTTGAAATCTGTTGTGAAACTTATAGCTATATAATATTAACTTATCCAATTAATTTCAGTGTGATATAAATATTTTAGTCTTGCAAAATGATGTGCTACTTTTTAGCCGAGACGAAGTTTCCGGCTCTAAAAATTATAGTTGATTGTGATTGTTGTCGATGTAACTCATAAATAATTAATTTAATTTTCCTTAAATTCAGTGAAGGTATTCAATGCTGCTTGGGGCATGAAACACCGAAAGTGAAAAGAAATATAAATATTTAATAGTAGCGAAATATCTAGTTTCATCCATTTCTACAAATTCCTGAATCAATAGTTAACTTAAATTCACACAGCTAGTAGATATGTGGCTATAGTTTGTATAGTTCCATGAAATAGTAAAATGGAAGGAATTGTGATATATTTTATTGAAGGCTCTGGTTATTTTTGTGTCCCTTATTTTTGTAAACTTTGCCTCTGACACTTATGTTCTGATTTATTTATTCAAGAACAGACTCGTTCCTTTTAGAACTAAATTGTGCTTTGGAGTCATTGTGGATTTATAATGGAATATTTTTTAACATAACATAAACCATTGAATATATAATAGTTCAGCTCAGCAATAAACGCCTGCCACATTTAACAAGACTAATATTTATTAATTTTAGCCGTTTTACTCGCTTATGTATATTTTATTCGCTTTTCATATATTTTATTTTGATTATTTATATTTAATATACTACTTTTAAGTTAAAAATTGTTTCATTTCACCTCGCACTGAATTCTCAAGGAAGATTGTGACGCACAATCTACGGGAGTTGCAACCCCGGGTTTCCTTGCTACTCCGAACAGAAAACTTAACCATTTAGGCAAAATAAAGAATAGGTTCATTCATAAGAAATTATATTAAGTGCTCTTCAAAACAAAGTCATTTATCTACTGAAATTAATTGGAATCAAATTTTGGTTGATTGGTATCTTTTATATTTTTTTCTAGGTTAACCCTTTATTATTCATCAAACAGGAGTTCATACTTGGTTTAACTGACTGAATGTGATCAATAAAATTAAGGGTTCAGACTCCATCACCCTAGGTGTCATTTGCCATATGCGAATTAAAATCCTGATGAAAATTTCAGTAAGTTCTTGAAAATTTGCATCAAACCGTTTTTTATTTTGGAGAGAATACTGTAACCTATAAACATTCCTGTAATTAAATTCACTTGAAAGTCTATATTTTCCATTAAAGGCTAGAATGATAATAGAATTATACAGAACAAATTTTAATGTTAAATCTTTTTCAAGCCTATTTAGGTAAATCATTTTAAAATCAATGTATCTTACTAAAATATATTTCATTATAATGTATTTATTTGAAAACTTTCAGAAAAGATCACTGGAGAATTCTACCGATGGAAGATCTCATTTATAATGATATTAGTTTTCAAGCTCCAACAGATTTAGACCTTGAAACTTTAGTTGAATTAATTTCCCCTGAAACATGGAATAATTATCTAGATGATGAAGACAGAGCGAAACTCATGGTAAGTGCATAGCTACCTAAAAAAGAAGAAACTATCATTGTAAGTGCATAGCTACCTAGAAAATAAACTGTCATGGTAAGCACATAGCTACCTAGAAAATAAAGAAACTATCATGTAGCTACCTAGAAAATAAAGAAACTATCATGTAGCTACCTATAAAATAAAGAAACTATCATGTAGCTACCTAGAAAATAAAGAAACTATCATATAGCTACCTAGAAAATAAAGAAACTATCATGGTAAGTGTAAAGCTACCTAGAAAATAAACTATTATGGTATATAAGTGTTATGCTACCAAGGAAATGAAGAAAACTAATTGTAGCTAGGTGACATGATGTTGAAGACTCATGGTAAATGCATAGCTAGCTACCTAGATAATGATGAACAAAATATTGGCAGGTACATAGGTAAGACTTAACAAAATGATGAGGAAAAGTGTTGTAAGTTCATAGCTACCTAGATGTTAATGATGACAAAACAAAACTCATAGTAGCTATAAACCACTTAGAATGAATATTTTTCTCAGGCACTTCTATATTTATAAGTAACTACAGCATGTTACCTCTGTTATTTGACAGCAGTAGAATGGCAGGCTGGTCATTTCTCTACCTCCTAATGACTTTTCTTGTCCGCAGTCTCTGCTGCCAGAATTCCCTGAGAACAACCTTGAGGAACAGACGCACACTCTTGAAATGTTCTTCATGGACATCAACTTCAGGTTTGGCACACCCCTCAGACAGTTCCATGCCCTCCTCACAAGTGGTTACTTCAACCCGGCTGTCACAAAGTACCGCAAAAATAAAGAGAAAGTCGACCGTAAGATAGCAAGGTAAGATTTTTTTTCAATTATTATAATGTATGAATTTCTATTTAATTGTATAAAATTTAACCAGACAGACCTTTATTTACTCATATTAGAAATTGAAGTTTTTTGGTGCCTAATGCTAAATTGTTAATAATTCTCAAAATGAAAGTTCCATATCCTTTTATTCTATTTCCAAACATTTTAACTAAACTAAACTGTTAATTGTGTAACGAGTAGCTTTTTTGCATCCTTGTGCGGGATATTTTTAAAATAATAAAAACATATTTCTTGATTGTTAATTGTAAGTTCCGAGTTATTAGAATTTTCTACTTTTTGAATCATAAAAGGAAAAAAATATAGAATGATTATTTAACTTTCATAGGTAGCTAGCTAGTTAGTTACTGGTTTTTCTTATTTGATTGATAATGTGGAACTCAGAACTTACCCTAGTGTCTGTTAGATTTGTACTCAATTGTTTTATTTTTCAGATTTAGCTAATACAAGTATTTTCTTGTATTAGCCCTTTTCCTATGGGACTGATAGTTAATTATCACCTATTTTCTAGGTAGGTGAGGCTTGTTAATAAACTTATCCCATAGGGCAAAATAAGTCTCCGGGTTCGTTACAATTATTTGTATTATCTTAACTTGAAGAGACTTAGAGGTAATTGATTGAATTCTATTAAACTGACAAATGACTAAATGGTAAAAGTTTTAGGAAGTAAATTAAACACAAGGAAGTTTTAAATGGGTGTACTTATAGTAAAGTTCGAATAGTACAGAGTTCTAAGACTTACGCACAAATCTTTAAAATAAACACAAGACAAGTTTTAAATAAACTAGCGGTTGAGTAAACTTAAGGGTATTAAATAAACAAGGGTTTGAGTTGCCAACTCACGAAACCCGTGGATGGACAAGTCCGACCAACCAGTCTTCAAGAGATCATCGCGAACTATGAACACTTTAGTTAGGTGCCAATGGTATTTAAAGGGTGAACTGGAGAGTCCAACCTTCCAGTGAGTGAATAAACTTCTGTTAAGGTACTGATAGTACTTT
Organism: Caprella mutica; assembly: GCA_947561585.1. NCBI lineage: Eukaryota > Metazoa > Arthropoda > Malacostraca > Amphipoda > Caprellidae > Caprella > Caprella mutica. Next base: position 170,719 of record CANNZV010000344.1, on the reverse strand, counting down.
TCAAAGATGTTTTTCTACTCACTGCAGATAGAAATAACACACAATGCATTATTCAAATTTAACACGCTAGTGGTAATGGCTTTCTATACGATTAACATATAGATCGATCAGAGTCACTAATAGTTCATTTTAGTAAAACCTGATTTGCTAATAAACATCCAAATTTAAGCATACTATTTCAGAGTCCTGTTTAACCCTATACATGATCAGAAATGTTACAAGTTCCTAACTATTAGTTAAGTATTTCAATTAGAATAATTGAAATACTTGCTTAATTCCTTTTGAATTAATTAAGTATTAATTTCAATTCTATCTATAGAAAAAGAACTCAATATTCTAAGTTGTATAACTGATTTACAACGTTCATGAAGTTATATAACTTAGTACAAATTATAAAGTTATATTCTGAATTACAAGTTATAGCTCTGGGTTACAAGTTATATTAGCAGCTTACATCAAAGCTATTCGTTTATAATTATATTCGAGCTCCTAGAAAGAATAACATGACCATAAATTTAAATAGCATTTCCTTCTAATGAACAGTGTACAAGATTAAAAAGATTATGTCTGATTAAATGATTATCAAATTATAGAAATTGAAAGAGTAAGTAAAGATACAAGTTCAGCGTATTAACAATCTTTCTATTGTTAATAAACTAATACAACTACATCTTTAGTCTGGCAAAGTATTTGAATAGTTACTCCATTAGACTCGCAGTACTTGGAAAGTGGAGCATAAATTATCAAACATAATTTCTAAATGTTGAATTTGTTTGTGATTTTTCTTTTATAAATATGAAATTTGTTCATGAAAAAATGTAATTTTATGCGTTAAATTTGTTCATGAAAAAAAATTAATAAATGTTAAATTTGTTGACGTCACCCACTTCCCAAGTACTATAAGTGTCTCCTATGTTAAATTTCCATTACTGTTTTTCTCCACAAGGTACCAGTACTGCAACTACCTACACAGTACTCTCGAGGAGACGATCATGAGACGTCAGACGTACCTAGACCTTGTGAGCAAACTGCCCCCCGATTCTAGCCTCCATGCCCTACCCCTCGGGATCAAACCGTCTAGTCAGATGTGCCCCTGCCCCACCACCAGACACCATTCCTACAGAAGGGAGACTGTCGATAACAGGGCTAGGAAAAGGTTTGCAAGAGAATTACACGCTATCAAAGTAGAAGCTGGAGCAACCAATAAATTCTCTGATGATGAAATATATTCAGGTAACTATACAGTGATTGTTTGTTATTATTTAGTAGGGTATGTTAAGAGTTATTGAACAGTTAAAACAAATAGGAATAAAGAATACAATATTATAAACTTTCTTATGGGATCGAAAATGCGGAACTGTCTTACTTATTTCAATATTTCCCACACAGATCATTCTTTGGTGCAAGGGTTCAGCAAGAAGCACCGGAAGCAGTTGTGTGCCATGGAAGCTTCTTTACCTCCCACATTGGTTCCCATCAAACACTCCCAGTCCTCGGGTACCATCGCAAGGGATGCCGTTATGGTGTACCCGGCCCACAAAAGTCTCATGGATTTGGGGGATGTGGATCTGAATGCTTTAATGTCTGCTCATTCTACGCACAGCAAAAAGGTAAAGAAAAAGTCCTTGCAATTGAATGCTTTTTAGAACAGTAAAACTGATGATTTTTTTTCAAATTAATTTAGTGTTTAGGAATATTAAGTATATAGTAGAACTCCTCCTATAGTGAACAAATTTTATTTTGTCTATGATGAATAGCCATCACTTGTAGAAAACTAAAGGCTATTTTAAGGTAGATGGCTACATTCTAACTCATTCATTATAGAGTTCAACCGTACAGTCAAACAACTGAGTTACGAAGTATTGGTTTCTTCATAACTCAGAGCCACTTCATAATTCGTGTGCAGTGATAGTTTTCTGTGATTAAAACCATAGAGAATTTTTGTCATTGATGGATAACTATGACAAATATTATTCTTATATGGATGTGCCGTGAGCACTAAATTTTATACAAAATAGAGGTAATCAAACAAATATTAAGTAAATGTTGTGAGAAATCAATATAGCTACTCATTATTGTACAAAAAATTGATACATGGCTAATTTATGCCTAAATTTAATTCATTAACAAAAATACACATTTAAATCTCAAACAATAAAGAAAACACAGTTTATACTCAATATATCCGATTTATTGATAACCTAAACTTTATAGTAAATCTTTGCCTTCCTGATTTATATTTTTATATATAGTACTCTATAATAGGATAATACACAATTACCTGTAGGTGGTATCCTTTAATTGGGTATTATCCTATAATAGAGTATTATTCTATAATAGAGTATTATTCTATAATAGAGTATTATTCTATAATAGAGTATTATTCTATAATAGAGTATTATTATACAATAGAGTATTATTATACAATACAGTATTATCTTATTATATGGTAGAGTCTGATGGAGAAGATTGCAAAAACCCACTATTGCATTGAAGTTGTAATTTTCATAAAAAAAACTTCTATATTGTATTTGCTTGTCATACTTGCATTTTTCATTTTCACTCCTGCAATACGACTTTCAATTCTGCCAATTCATTATTCACTTCTGAGAACTTGACTTGGAAAATGTATAGTTATACCTAAAGAAATATAGTTTTCTATGATTTAAACAAAGAAAGCTACTTCTTAACTCGGATCATTTCATAATTCAGGTCCTTCATTACTCGGGTGCTCCATAAAAAAAACTTCATAACTCAGGAGTTTTACTGTACTACAATTGAATGCTTTTTATAACGTTAAATTAACAGGCTTTTGAATGAATTAAGTGTTTATGAACATTCTTCAGGATGTTTCATTCAGTAAACTATCGAAACTGCTTATTTTCAACATATTACTTCTAAAAGGACTCCTATCTAGGTAGGAATCCTTTTAGAAATGATAGTCACTATTTTGAAAACTGAGTAGTTTTAATAATTTTTAGGTTTTCGTGGAACAATAGCTATTTGTTTTAATTTTCATGTGAAGTTCATATGTATGTCGTAGAAATTACCCTCAATAACGAAGCATTTTGTTATTCTTGAAAATATTTTTCATTTACCCTGTCAAATTTTGCGGTGCTCTTTATATTAACGGTACTGTATTGCCGTGTTTTAGTTTGATATGCAGTTTTTTACTATTAAATCGGATCAGCAGGATATAGACTTTCTTCAGAAAAGTTGTTTAGCAGAGCCGCAACCTACTTAAGTATTTTTTCCAACAATGTATATTTTTTTTACTAACTAACTCCCATTTTCCGCTTTGTAGAACTCTGCGCTGTTGTGGCGGGAGTTGGAGAGCACCAAACTGAATGAGGTGGTGGAGAGGGTGACGGAGGGGTACTCCTACAGGAGAAATGTCTCCATGGAGGAGAGACAGCCAGTGAGGAGCAGGAGAGACAGGAAGAATAAGAATCCTCCAGATAGACAAAATACTACAGAGGAGAAATTGAACATCAAAGAAGAATTTCCTTAGGAAATTTATGGTCTATCTAATATTATATATTTATTAGGCCTAAATTAAATTGACCTAATAATTTGTAGCTTAAATAGGCCATGAAATCTGATTTTTTTTTGATAATTTGATGTTTAAGTATTTCTCACTGTACATATTTTGTAGATATCATCCGTGTATGTGTTTTAAGTAACTGACAGAAATTTAGGTAGCAACCTATGTTTGCTGAACTGTTGTAATTTGGATTATCTATGTATTGTCTTTTTTCATGTATACCATTTTTTTAACACTACTTGTAGTTTGAGCGAATACTGCTTAGAGTTGGGTTTCACGTCAGGGGGGAAAAAAGGTGGAACTGCATAAAAACGATGTGTGCAAACTTTCAGACCTCTAGGTCGATTTCTTGATGGTTCGTGGGTCGTTTGAAAATATGAACAAATAGCATATTTAAAAAAATCGTAAAATTATATTTATAGTTCTTAAAAGTCAACATAGATTAATATCGTAATATTAACCCATTGAGATTATATGACCAAAATTTCAAAGCTCTATCTTATTATCTTCACTGTTCGAGGCCCTGAAAATTCCTCTTGTTAGAGGTAATTGTAGAAGGTCTTGGTGATTATGTTTTCATCAATAAATCCTTATAATATTCAAATGGGCCTTGAACAATGAAGATAATAAAAAAAAGAGATTTTTGGCCATATAATCTCAATGGGTTATTATTACGATATTAATCTATCTTGACTTTTAAGAAAAATGAATATAATTTTGGATTTTTTTAAAATAATATGCTATTTTTTCGTATACTCAAAAGACCATCGAACCATCAAGGAATCGACCTAAGGGTCTGAAAGTTTGCACACATCGCCTTATGCTGTTCCACAACTTTTCCCTCCAAACGTGAAACCCAACTCTAAAAAGTCGAAAAACGCTCCACCTTTTTAGGGAGGGACTCTTTTACACCAGGGACTCTATCCTGAGGCTGTCTGTGCGCTACAGAACCCCCAAACTGCTGTAATTTGGATTATGTGATTCATTTTTACCATGTTAATATTTTTATTACTACTTGCTATGCATTTCTATCACCTTCATTTCCTCTTCCATACGTGAATGTCACATTCTGACTGCTTCTTCCAGTCCCTTGTTTAATTTATTTTATACTTAATAACACCTCTTTAAAAAAATCACACTCTTCACAATAAACCACATCTCAATTTTTCTCTACAAAAAAACAACGTCTCATTCACTCTGAATTACATTAAGACAATGAATTCCTTGCAACTATTAAACACAGGAACGAAATTATTTATTCTTAAAGCAAAATAAGTAATTATAAATAAATAATGTATATTAACTTAAAATACCTCGCATTTTGTTGGTACTTTTATGTATATATTATGTATTAAAAGTCATGACAATATATAAATTGATGGTTTTATTAACCCTAAAATGCTATGTAATTTTAAGCCAGGATTTTACACATTAGTGTAGGTTAGACATCTGCTTTGCAACCAAAGGCCAAATACAAGGGACTGGAAGAGGCAGTCCGAAAGGAGAGTGGTTTCTAGAGCAAAGTCACTCACCACAGTGAGTGACAATGCTCATGGATGCACAAAAGCTGCTCTGCAAAATTAAATAGAATGGAACAGTACAATAGAAATGAAAATGCATCAATAATATTTCGAAACTTCTCACAAAATAACCAAAGAAATACCTACCTTATACTCACTATTGTGATTTGTGAATCATCATTTTTGTACAGGTTTAAATCAGTCATTCTTTTTGTGTAAATGGAGCTTTCAAGTTCTTTACAAGTTAAAAAGACATTACAGACACCTTAAAACAGGAAAAAGGTGAACCCTATTAACAAATAATTAATTAGTTGGGCATTTTAAGACTGATTCGGAAACCAAAGTATTAATTTTAGAAGGAGTTAACGTCTGCTTTGATAATTTCTGATCGTATCACTGGTATCAAAAGGAAATTAAGTACAAGGGACAGGAAGAACAGTCAAAAGGAAAGTGGCTCAATGGACAAAGTCATCTACTACCATCAGTAACAATGCTCATGGATGCAGAAAAGCTACTCTGTGAGACTGTGAATACTGTCACTTACAAAGCAATGAAATGAAAAGGGACACAAGCACTGGTGTCTGCATTTACGATGGAAGAGGTGATTTGCTGATTTCTACATGAATCCTACGAGTCTATCTAACACAAAAATCTAAGACCTCGTAATTGGACAGCATAACCAACTACAGGTAGTTTAAAAAAAATAATAAACATGATAAAATTGACAAAAGACGATCCTAATCCAAATTACAACAGTTCGGGGACCAGGGAATGTTACATCCCTTCTCTTCCATCTACCTCAGGCAGCTTCAGGATAGAGCCCCTGGGTACATTAATTCCTTCACCAAATTGATTAATTTTGAACCCTCAATATAACTAGCTATCTGAATTCTGATTGACACTTGGCTATTCATTGTCAGGAAGTTCGTTATACATAGGTATAAGTATAAGTAACATAAAATTTACTCACATTTAAAATAACTAAGTAGAAATAGATAATGAACAAATATATGGCAAAAACATACATGCAATTTGTATAGCAGTTTAATACAAAACAACTCCTTTAGTTATAATAGACAGATTTGAAAGATTGTGATTGTAAGCTAAATAACTAGAATATTAAAAAACTTTTATTATATCGATTTATTTTCTATTACAAAATAGATATTAAAGATCTTCACACATGTATTTATAAGCATCCTCTTGAACAGCTTTGTCACTACTTTGTTTGCACAAATATTTATTTTCGAATCCATTTGATCTGTCCACACCATCCCATCGATAACCAGGTCTGATATTGAATCTGTTTGGTGGGAAAGGATGTTGGTAAATAGGTTTCTTCGGTCCAGTTGACTTTTGAGATCTCTCTGCTATATATTGCAGCATAGGATCTTCAGCACGCTGCTTAGATTTGTGATAGTCGTTATAGTCTTTATCTTGAGTAGAACGAGCAAATTCTTTACCCATTTCATGGACTATTTCATTTGCCCTTTGTTGTTGTTGCTCAGCTTGGTATGATCCTTTATTCCATTTTTTATGAGTTTCTTCAGCAAGAGATTGTAATTTATTTTCACGTTCCTTCTTGGCCAATTCATCATCATCAATCTTTTTCAATTTATTCTTTTTACGAGCAGCAAGAAATTCACGAGTGGACATATGAGCAAATTCTCTCTTCTTGGGTTTTTCTTCATCACTAGGTACAGCTTTTTTGCGAGGTGGAGAAGAGTCCGAGTCATATCCCTTGCGAGGAGGTGAGGCATCAGAGTCATACCTCTTTCGTGGTGGAGACTCATCCGAATCATACCTCTTTCGTGGTGGAGACGCATCCGAATCGTTTCTTTTGCGTGGTGGGGAGGCATCAGAATCGTTTCTTTTGCGTGGTGGAGAGGCATCTGAGTCATATCTCTTGCGTGGTGGGGAATCATCCGAGTCATATCGTTTACGAGGAGGGGAGGCATCAGGATTACTTTCATCCTGATCGTTTTGTGCTATTGGTTTGAATTGGTTTCTACGGTTTTCACTCTTCACGGTTTTCGATTTCTTTAGGTCTAATAATCTTGTTTTTTCACAGTCGTATGTTATTTCAGCAACAGTAGGTTCTTCATCAGATGCAGCATAGCCATAGCCTATGTTATTGAGGTCTCCCAAATCATTGTCCAAGATGACTATTCTGTAAGCAAGATAAACAAAGAGTAAGGAGAATTCTGCAATTTAATCAACAATTTAGGTAATGAGAAGCTAAGAAAAAGATATAATTAGAAATACACAGATGGAATTGGTAGCTATTGCATAAAGTATCTGAAGATATATTTCTTATAGGTATCTTGTAATTGGTATCGGAATCCAATAAATAGTCTTACAGCAGATAATAAGAGACCTAGATAGATGTAAACTTTATAAATTATAAGTAAATGTAACTTTGGATGCCTACCTAGAAATAAAAGCCTTCATTGTCATGGCCTCACTTTACATTTTAAAGAAATTGGTAATGGAATCAGTTAAAATAATTTAGAAGTCATTGTAATTGTTATTAATGCATCTCTAAATATAAAGTATAGAAATTAGCTAACCCTAATTCTATTTCACTATTAATTAATTAGTTAACATGCCGACTTTCTGATGAAACTTCCAAATTACCTAGAGTTTGACTGGTAAATTGACTCGTCAGGCCACTTGGTTAATATTGTATTATCTCACCCTTTCTTTTCTTTCTTCTTACTTTTCTTTTTCTTCTTTTTATCTCCACTTGACAAATACTTTTTCAAATACTCTTTTTGACTCAAAGATGTCATTGTTCAATATATAATTAAATATATTGATAATTTCTGAAATAATTTAAATAGATTAAAAAATTTGCTATTGGAGTAGCTATCTAATTACCACACATATTTTAGTTCTATGAAAAAAGATAAAAACAAAAAGATTGGGTTTCATTCATGGACACTGAAAAAGAAAAACAAAATTAGCAAAGAGCGAAGCAAGTCTAGATAAAGAACCTGGGTCCATTATCTTCAATTCTTATTATTTAAACAGTAAGTGCAATGATATTTTATAATTATAGATACCTATTATTAGCATATTTTAATCTAGGATTGAAGCAGAAATTATTTTATATCAATATCTAAATTAATTGATCCAATTAACTCCTTTAGCTACCTGATCTAATTAGACTGATCTAATTAACAGATCTAAAGATATTTTTAGAAATGATCTAAAGATGTTATTAGAAATGATCTAAAGATGTTTTTAGAAATGATCTAAAGATGTTTTTAGAAATGATCTAAAGATGTTTTAGAAATGATCTAAAGATGTTTTTAGAAATGATCTAAAGATGTTTTAGAAATGATCGAAAGATGTAATTTTATAAATGATCTCAAGATGTTTTTAGAAATGATCTAAAGATGTAATTTTATCAATGATCTCAAGATGTAATTATGATCTAAAGATGTAATTTTATAAATGATCTAAAGATGTAATTTTATAAATGATCTAAAGATGTAATTTTATAAATGATCTAAAGATGTAATTTTATAAATGATCTAAAGATGTAATTTTATAAATGATCTAAAGATGTAATTTTATAAATGATCTAAAGATGTAATTTTATAAATGATCTAAAGATGTTTTTAAAAATGATTCAAAGATGCTTTTAAAAATGATTTAAAGATCTTTTTAAAAATGATTTAAATATGTTTTTATAAATGATCTGAAGATGTTTTTATAAATGATCTAAAGTTCGGGAGATAATTGCTCTTAAAAGGAACATTAGGCCCAATAAACTTTCGCTTCTAGGGCTTCCAAATCTAAATATATTTAAAATTTTGTAAGCACAGTTAAATCTAATACATATATATACACTAAAAGGGAAACTAGTGAGTCAGTGACTCTTATAAACTAATTTAGTTGAAAGTAATATAATTTGATTTATTTCGACCAATTTGCTGATTATATCACCGACGTTAATAAAAAATCAAATACAAGGGATTGGAAGAAGCAGTCATAGAAAAAAGTGGCTCCATGAACAAAGTCACCTATCATGCAGAAAAGCTACTCCGGGAATACAGTTACCTACCAAATAATGTGAGGAAAACGGACACAAGCACCAGTGACTGCAGTCAAGGATGGAAGAGGAAAATGAAGAGGCGATAGTAAATGAATTAAACGAGCCTACCTAACACAGAATCTAAAACCTTTTAGTTGAAGAGCATAACCCTAGCGCTATCCTCTAAAACTGCAAGTAGCATTAAGAAATTATAAACGTTAAAATGAAAATAATAATGAGCAACTAGTACAAGTGATAGACAATACTACATACTACAATGAGTATTTTTCTATAACGACAAAAATTATATTACAACAAAGTTATTATAAGTAAGTTCAAACTATCACCAAAGTATACATATGATCGCAATGGCATGTACAAATATATTCACTACAACTTCAGCTATAGTAGTAAAGATATAAGACCTCAGAGATTTTATTAACTGCCTCAGAGATCCAGCATTATTAACTTCAACCAGCAACTCATTCCACATTGCCACACCACTATATGCCATGGCTGCCTGGGACTTTGAAAGTCGAAACAAAGGTAAAACGAAATTATTATTATTTCGTGTTTGATGATTGTGCAGCTGATGAAATGTTAAAAGTTTTCGTCTGACCATGGGGTCAAATTTATCTGTATGAATGGTTTTGTAAATATATATCAAATTACTATACATGAACAACTCACTTAAAGGTAAAATATTCATTGATTTAAAATAGCTGGTTGTATGGTCAGTAGGTCTGAGAAAATTGTTGCTCCTGATTGCTCTCTTTTGGAGAACAAGAATTTTGTTTGATACATAAGATGGAGAGTGATACCAAGCTTCAATGCCATATGTGATATAAGGATGAACTAGAGCAAAGTAAATAGACCTCAATAAACGAGAAGGTATCTGATCTCTGATTCTAAACATAATACCTAATGTACGGGAAATTCTAAAACATAAATATTTAACATATTCACAAAATTCAGTCTGCTATCTAAAATGATTCCCAAAAATTTAATACCTTCAGTCTTGTCAACTACTTCACCACCAAAAATAACTAGGGAACTGAACTCATAACAATTTCTGTTTGAATAGATCATGTACTTTGTCTTATCTGTGTTTATTTTGATTTTATTACAGCAGAGCCAGTCATATACTTTAATTAATTCAACATTGACAAGATTATGAATGGTATTCAAATCTTTTCTGGGGAAGGAGTACATCAGGGTACAATCATCAGCAAACATTATAGGCACAAACAAGTCACTACACAGAGGAAAATCATTCAAATATACAAGAAATAACAATGGCCCTAGGTTGCTACCCTGCGGAAATGATCTAATAAAATAAATGATCTTCTAAATGATCTAAAAAATATTTTCATAAATTATCTAAAAATATTTTCTTAAATGATATTAAGATGTTTCTATGTATGATCTAAAAATGTTTTTATGAATAATCTAAAGATGTTTTTATAAATAATCTAAAGATGTTTTTATAAATAATCTAAAGATGTTTTTATAAATAATCTAAAGATGTTTTTATAAATAATCTAAAGATGTTTTTATAAATTATCTTAAGATGCTTTTATAAATAATCTTAAGATGCTTTTATAAATGATGGAAATGGAGAGATTATGAACCACACTATTTTACTTGGCCAATGGCCAGCTGAGCACCTATTTCATAACTTTCACAAGTGATTTAACAGTTAATTACAGTTTTTCTCAACTTATTTCACATCTCAACCATGTTTTCAAGTGTGGCAGGAAAGTTGCCAGTTTAGTGAGAAAATGGATCCAGGTCGGCATCACCACATTTAAGATACTTCAAAGAATAAAATTGACTTCCTAGTGAAGATTTTACACTTGTAAACATCCTGGAGCAAGTAAAAATAACAGACCAGAAATGGACCAAGTAAAGTTAACGGACCAGAAATGTAGTTGGTAAAGATAACGGACCAGAAAACTTTTTCTAATTTAAAAAAAAATTTGCTTTAGTATTTCATAAATATACAAACCTAAAGAATGATGATATTAATGATTATACATTAATTTTGCATATTTTATTAATTAAAAGAATTGTTAAAACGTGATCCATTTTGAAGTTGTGAATAACAAGTAGTAAAGAGATGGAAAATACTTCTGCTTAAATCCTTTAATGAGGTATCTATGATTCAAAAATTATATTATTTTTTCCAATAATTGGTCAAATATGAAATAATTAACTAAGTAAAGTTAACGGACCAGAAATGAAGCTAGTAAACATAGTCATAACGGACCAGAATTTAACCAAATAAAGATAACGGACCCTGGTCCAACAGGTCCGTCATCTTTACAGACTGTAGTCCCTTTACTTGCTCCAAGTTTCCAACATCCTTATACTTCATGTCTGAGGTCTCATGATGTCTGATGCATATGTATTTCTCGAGATTATTTTATGAGTGATTTACTTGTAAAATAGTCCCAAGTAAAATAGTATGGCTCATAAACTCTCCATTTGTTTCTACAGCTCTCTCCAAAAAAGATCAAATTTCTCTCCAAAATGATCAAATTATCATCAATTCTCTCCAAAACAACATTGTACCTAGGCTACCTAGCAACCAGTCTGCAAAAGATGCATGAAGATTATCCGGCAACTATTGAGGCCTTGAAATTGGTCTCCTGAATTATCCGGCGACAATTTTCTAATTAATTCCTATGTTTACTGTTTACATGTAATTATGTAAATTTTTAGCCATTTTGGAGAGGAATTTGAAAATCTTTGGAGAGAAATTGTCTCAAAAAGTAAATATCTGGAAACTGATTGTGCATGCTTTGCAGACTGGCCTAGCAATTAGCATAGGAGAAAAATAGACATTTCTCGCCATTTGCAATTGAAGGGTAAAAATAACTGTCACAAACTAGCCATTAAAATGGCAAGTTTGGACATGTTTTAATACCTGGTTATTTACAGGTTTTTCAACTTATTTCACCTCTCAAAAGTAGTCAATATACTGGCGACTTTGTCCATACTATGATGATACTATCATACTTCCAAACATGGCCTCTCAAAAGTTGCCAATATATTTAATCTTGTCGACTTTGTGCATACTCCAGTCTGCAAACGATGCATGAATGATGAAGCCAGTCTGCAAACGATGCATGAAGCCAGTCTGCAAAAGATGTATGAAGTTGTGAAGTTTATCCGGCGACTATTTAGGCCTTGAAATTAGTCTCCTGAATTATCCGGCGACAATTTTCTAATTAATTCCTATGTTTACATGTAATTATTGGAGAGAATTTGGAGATTTTTGGAGAGAAATTTGAAAATCTATGGAGAGAAATTGCCTCAAAAATTAAATATCTGGAGACTGATTGTGCATGCCTAATCCCCTAATGCCTCAACAGTATCTAAAAGCTGAGCGGTGCACCACATTACGGCGCACCACTGTACTTTCTATCAATGACCTCAATGTGAAAAACTGTTATGAAGTTTGTTGTATCTGCTAGTTTGTTGTTCTGCACATTTCATGATTGTTTGATGACTTGACAGGGGGGTTCCCCCCGATAGCGAGTGACAGTCTGCAGAGTGTGTCTCTTCTCCCGCAGAGACTTTAATTTGAGAAAGTGCTACTCTCTGACTCTCAGCAGCAGATTCAGAATCTCCCGCAGCTAAATTAATGGTAACATAGGAATTAATTCAAAATCTCCGTAGCTATATTAATGGTAACATAGGAATTAATTCAAGATCTCCCGCAGAGATATCCAATGTCTAAAATTCAATCAAAAACTCCCGCAGAGAGTCTTAGAAAAATCCATGTTTCAAAGTGTGGCAGGAAAGTCGCCAGTTTAGTGAGAAAATTGATCCAGATTGCCACATTTAAGGTACTTTAAAGGAGTAATTTGACTTCCTAGTGATGATTTTACACTTGAAAACATCCTTATAATTCATGTCTGGTGCATGTGCATCTCTTTAGACTATTTTGTGAGTGATTTACTTGTTATCTACATGTTTTTCAACTTATTTAACCCCTCAAAAGTTGCCAATATACTGGCGACTTTGTCCACACTTTAAAACATGGGGGAAAATGTTCCATATTCTGCAGATTGGCCGGCCCCGATACATCTACCTAACGGCTAACTGATAAGATTTTATTTACACCTCAGACTGAAAGTTTACAATAGTTACCCCATAAAATTACAATTACAGTTTTCTATGATTTTCTATTCCAAATTAAACATCTCAATCAAATAATTAAACTGTGTAGTATAAACATTGGATAATTGGATTCAGGTACCCCAAGTAATAAAGCATTTCCAAACTCGCCATTTTAATGGCGAGCCAGACTGCAGGAACTGGTAAAGTGTTCTCCAAGAAATCTTCTATTTTGCTCTCTGTTCTCAGTAAAATACATGTAAATATAGGATTGTTCGCACAGAAAATGTTAAAAATTTCCCATATTCTGCAGACTGGATGGCGAGTTCGTGACAGTTATTTTGAGCCCTTCAATTGCAAATGGCGAGTTTTATTTATTTTTCTCCTATGCTACAATCCATGTTTCAAAGTGTGGACAAAGTCGCCAGTATATTGGCGACTTTTGAGGGCCCATGAGAGCCAGGGTGGAAAAATAACTCTCTTCTGATTGACTAGTAACTCCGTTGGATGTTCAGAATCAACTCCGTGAAAATAAATCCTAAAGACAACTCCGTGAAAATAACACATTATATGTTTAAACAACGCAGAAATTGGTTATTCATTTGAATAAACTCAACTCCGCAAGCAAAGATCAAAGAATAAATTAATAGTCATAGCAGATTTTCGATAGGGCTTACTTTACGTAGTCTAATCCATCAAAATTTCTCCCCAAGGTCCAAACATTACGGCCTTAACTATTACATATAAAACTATGTACAATATTTGCTATACGTCATCAAATCATAAGTTTGTAAATCAACACTAGTAATGAGAGCATTTAAAACGGACTGTGATTGGTTGAAATTTGATGACGTAATAATAGCAACATTACTAATTGAAGTGCCTAAAGCAATCTATAGATATCATTTATCATATCAATAGAGTAGATACTAATTATCGGACAGGTTCTCATTTTCAAAAATATAAAAAAAATTACACAATTTAAAATTTCAACTTTTTAATTGCTATCCATGATGCCTATAGGTATCATGGATATCAATCAAAAATAATGAGTCGAAATGTTAAATTATATATTTATTAGCCTAATTTACTACCTTCTTACATGATCCGGATCGAAAATGTGAACATGCCTGATAATTTGTAACTAACCACTACCAGTCTTTCCCAAGCTATTTTGATTCAATGAAATAGGTACTTAAATTGATTATTTGAGCTTTAGAACTGTTGTAAGCTCTTCATTATTCAATTTTAGTGTGTTCCTGTGATGATGTCACAAATTGATACATAGACTCATTTGTTTTAAACATTATTAAATTTTATGTAACTACCTAGGTATTTACGATTCAAAAATTGTAGAGAAAACAAATGTACCAAGCTTATTTAGAAGTGGGGAGTGAATTACATATTCTGTATTCAAAAAATTATTTAAGCCTATATAATTAATTTATTTAATAAAGCATTATCAAAACAGGCTAGGGTAAGTTACAAATTATCGATCAGTACTGCATCTTCAGTCATTTAAAAAAATGATACAATTTTTATTATTATTAACCATTTTTATATCGCTTTTTTTATATGACCGATGATTCGGAACTTACCCTAGAGCCAATTAGATCACGCAAGACAACAGTCTTCCATCAAATCCAATCAGAGGCTTCGTTTCAAAAGTTCAGTAAGAGTCCATTATTTTAAATGCGTAGTACTAGCAAAATGGTGTCAATTTGTTGCAAAGAAGATTTAGTTAATTATTGCGTAGTAGCTGGGCAATAGATAATCCTGTACATAATTTCATAGGTAGATAGGGCCTCTATTGAAAAAGGTCTTTTTTAATTGACAATCAACCAGCAAAGATAATAAGATGTTTTCAAGAGAGCGTTTATATTGACGACTGTGACGTCAGAGATCTATGGTCAGTACTATATTCAGTGTTCTGTGGCCGGTACTATTAATATACCTACCTGCATTCCTTCAGTTTAAAATATTTACAATTTAATATTTACGTGATATCTAGGTATACATAATTAAATGAACAGTAATTTTTTAAATCTCAATTTTCTGAACGTATTAGGTATTTCGTAGTATTAATTGTAAATAATTATTGAGCTATTGACAAATCGTTAAAGGTAAGTTACGAATTATTGTTCAGTTTCACATCTTCGGTCATATAAAAATACTATATAAAATGATTATTTAATTTTTACTTTTACTGATATCCAATTAAATATTAAAATTATTACTAGGTAGCCTATAGGTATCATTTATTCTTATACGATGAAAGATGTGGAAGTAACTGATAATTTGTATGGTACCTAGTACCAACATTACTTCAGTTTAAAATAATAGCAGAAACTATTCATATCGACTAACTAATAGTTTAAAAAAAAGGAATTAGGTAAGTACCTACCTACAAATATTATTTATGCAATAGGGTCTAATACGATAGGGAAATTTATATTTGAAGTTGTTAAATTTAATAAACTGCAAATCTAAATTTCCCGATCGTATTAATTTGTACTTGAATAATATTTTTAGGTACCTAAATAATCCTACTTCCTCAAAACTACCTATTAGTTAGTATATAAAAATTTATGTTAATCTGGACAGATCGTTTTGTCTAGAACAGGTAATTTGTGTCAATTTTGTATTCTCTATTATTAAAGTATTCATATAGAAGTGATATCTGAAAGAGCTCTTAGCTGCCTATAAATAAAAGTTTCTTTGATCGAAAATGTGAAACTGTCTGATATATAGTAACTTACCCTAGTCCCTATATACCTAACAATGAAATTATGAATTGGTACCTAGTTAACGTATGGAACAGTGCAGAAATCAGAATAAACTTTGAAATGTACCTATTTTTCAATGAAAGATCTATAAATTAGGTAGTATCAATTCAAATTTGAATGTAGACTATGTAGTATTATTAAAAATATTAAGCAAATGAAATTGCAAAGAAAAAAATATCAGAGGAATCATCACGGTGGATATGGCAACACTGGCCACTGCAAAATTGGAGGGAAATCATGATACGTCATTGAAACACAGTTGCTTTTAAAAAGGATATATTGATTCAACTTTTATTTGATAGCATTTAATGTAAAAAATAGTGAGAGATAGGTATATGGCTATATGCCTAACATATTCTGTTAAACAAACATATGCAGGCTGCTTAACATGGTGTGGGCTGTCATTTTTCATCTAGGTAGTGAGTGTTTTAAGTGACATTACATTACTAAGTTTAGTGAGTTACTATTGCAATTTGCATACTTTATGAAATTCCTATTAAGTTGTTTAAACTGATCACCTTTCCTGTAAGTAGGTATAACAAAGTAATATAAATGTTTGTTACTACATGGCAAGGTACTGGCATCAGGCATGGCAAGTTTTCTATTCATTATCTCTCATAGAAAACTTTTCAGGGATAAGACCGGTAACTAAAGTATTTTAATTACTGTGCATAATTTCAACTCCGTAGTAGAATAAATAAATTTATTTTAACATTGATAACTCCGCAGAATTGATAAATAATTGAACAACGCAGTGATTAGTACTCAGGAGTCACTCTGTTAAAATTTGACTTTTCCAGTCTGGCATGAGAGGTGAAATAAGTTGAAAAACATGTAAATAACAAGTAAATCACTCATAGAATGGTCTCAAGAGATACACTTGCATCAGGCATGAAGCATGAGGATATTTTCAAGTGTGAATTCTTCCCAATAAAGTCTAATTTCTTCTTCAAAGTATCTTAAATGTGGCGACCTGGATCCATTTTCTCATTAAACTGGCGACTTTCCTGCCCCACTTTGAAACATGGGCTACAATGTTATTTTAGAGAGAATCCAGTCTGTATTTGGTGCAAAAAATCCCACTGACTTTTAGAAAATGCTGAAAAAATCCACCATAAATTTCCAGTAATTTGGCTGATCCACCAACATTTTACCCATTTATCCACTGAAAATTAATGGTAACATAGGAATAAATAGCTAAAAATCCACCGACAATGCCAGAATATTATTTTCAATAGAAAAAAATTCCACCGACATGTCGGTGGAATTTACCATCAAATACAGCCTGGGAGAGTATTAATGATAATTTCATTAATTTGATCAATTTGGAGAGAATTTGTTGAATTTTGGAGAGAGCTGGAGAGACAAATGGCGAGTTTCCAGTCTGTGTTTGGTGCAAAAAATTCCACTGACTTTTTGAAAAAGCTGAAAAAATCCACCATAAATTTCCAGTAATTTGGCTGATCCACCAACATTTAACCCATTTTTCCACCAAAAATTAATGGTAACATAGGAATAAATAACTAGAAATCCACCGACATTGCCAGAATATCATTTTCAATGGAAAAAAATTCCACCGACCATGAAATACAGACTGGGCGAGTTTATAAGACATACTACCTGGCAGGTACCGTCAGGCGTCAGACATAAATTTGATACAACAATTACCTATCAAATTCACTCCATTTATCATTAATCTGTATTCAAATTACCTATCTAATAGAATGTACAGTGGTGCGCCGCTCAGCTTTTAGATACGTATCTAATGCCTTGCAGACTGGTGCATACTTTGAAAATTGAAAGATGGCCTTACCGGTCCTGGGGCCTGAAAATTCAATTTGAGCTCTGTCTCCGAGACTCTTACTCTCAGCCACCTCAGGCTGACTGGCTCTCAGCAGCAAATTTAATCATTTGGACTGAATTTCTCTCTAGAAGTTCCCGAATCCCAATGTTAATTAGGTATGATCCAGTATAAAATTATTGATTTTTTATTCTTAACTAAACTCAGTTAGGAAGGGTTATCATTAAAATTGCATAATGTTAATATATTCTTTATGGAGAGAACATTGGACAAGCCTATAGGCTAAAAAGCTGCTAATGAACGTTTGAAATCAGCCAAAACATGTAAAAAATATAGAATGAGGTACGATTCAAAATGTTTTGAAATTGTTACGATAGAGAACAACGGTTCAAATTAATTTGAATGTAGTATTGTGATATAGTTCATAAAAAACTAGCTTTTCCAAATTAACATAACGAAAAAGATAGTTTCATTAAGATACCTAATCAATTGAAAATTATTTTACAGTTAATGGACAAATTTTGAGGCAATTCAAATTACAGTACTGTAAAAATGTATAAAACTAAGAATCCTAAAACGAAGAAATTTATTAAACACAGAAAATCATAAACAAGAAATATTTAAATCAAAGAAGAACGAAGAAGAATTTCCCTCAAAGAAGAGGGAAATTATTGACAAATTAAAATGTGGAATAAATATTTGAAAGCTGGTGGCTGACTACATATGAGATTTGAGCGTCAACTATCAACAAATTTACAATTATAGAAGGAGCTAATTATAGCTGCAACCAAATCCGCCATCTGGTCGGGAAGAATTAAACTAAAAAAATTAATAAGGTAATTATTTTAATTAAATTATTTAAACAATTCTGTGTTATTTTTACTTTACATTGTGACTATAAGGGTAATCTCTGTAACGTATTTACATTCATGAATATTTTAGTCATTCATCAATCATTTTCTCATCTAATTCTGAGACAAAGAAAATGCGACATTGTTTGGCATAACTTATGTAATATTTGTTACAGAAGAATTTAAAATGTTATATTAATTTCATTTTTTAATACTGAATATTCTATTCTTAATTTCTTTTATTTAGTTGCCGGTATCTAAGATACAATCGTATTAAAAATTGTCTATATTATACACAACTTATATTACAATTGTTACAAACTCTAGGAGTTTATAACGTCTAATCTTCACATTGTAACTAAATTGCAATAATGATTGTACTAAACTCATCGTTCCGTGCACTACTGAACTTCTTGTCAGCCCTGATATCAATAATAGGAATAATATTAATATCCGCTGTAACCTGCCTTGAAATCAACGGTTTGAAAGATATGGAGATGATGATACCACTTGTGAATCACCTACAAAATACATAAAACAGTTCGAGGTTCAACATCTAACCTCCAGTTCTCTAAACTTCTATCAAAATGATGATTTTATTTATAGCTATAACATCCATAGCATCTTTTCTAGCAGTGATAACGTATCTGCACTGGTTTTCGTCCGATAACAGAAAACAGTGGCTGAAGCAGAAGTATTATAGTTTCATCTTGAGTTCAGTTTTGGTCTTAGAAGTCTTGGTGACGTTTATGTTAAGTGGAACAGTTTATGGGCTGCAGTAACATTTATTTAAACACTCCTTCGGTACAGCATTCAAGGACCTACTACATATCTACCCCAACTCATCTAAGGCGAGAGACCTGGTTCACCAAATACAGACCCGATACTAGTGTTGTGGTGGCACTAGTCATAGAGACTGGTAGAAGATAGAGTGGTACAGTAGAGACTACGTCAGTCTAGTAGCTCTTTACGGTTCAGATAGCGTGCCATTTTCTTGCTGTAAACCAACCACCTCCTACCCTTGCAGAAACAACTTCATCAACACTCAGATTCAGATGATGGCGGAAGATCCCGACTACCAACTCCTGATCAACACTGAAGGATGTGTTCGGAAAGTTCCTAGATCCTACAAGGACAAAATTTCTATCCCGCATATTATAGTTTGTACAGGCTGCGCTCTTTTGTTGCTAATGTAGTGCGCTTTTTTGCGATTGGTGGCCACTGCGAGATACTTTGCCGCGACAAATATTCTAAAAAAGGCAAGTTTTGCCGTGTACGACTGCGCTGACGGTGTACCGGCTTACGTGTTCATGTCGTACAGTGACGACCGACTGCGTGAATGGCATAAGAAATACAAACGGAGTAGGAGTGTCGAAATGGCGCAGATGAATAACCCTAACGCATGAACAGGAACTCTTCTGCTTACTTCTTAGAATTATTAAAAAAAATGTCAATAATATATCTATTTCATATTTCTATGTTACAGTTGAGATCAAATTTTTGCTAAATGTCTACAATAAGGTGATTTATAAAATGTAATAATAAGCTCATACTTTTTTTTATAAATAGCTATATGATATGATTTTTTAGATATAAAATAACCTGAAGACAAAACTACCAAATTTAATGATTCAATAATTACAATTAACTTGAAATATATAAATTATAACTTCCGATTGTCAATTCCCATTATATACATATGGCAAATATTGTCTTACATTTACGACCAAATAAGGAAAAAAATTATAAATTATAAAATTATAAATAAATAAACATTGAGACTGTCCGATAACTCGGAACTTACCCTTCTAGATTATTTGGATTTTTTATTTTTAAAT
The DNA here is from genome assembly GCA_947561585.1 of Caprella mutica. Taxonomy (NCBI): domain Eukaryota; kingdom Metazoa; phylum Arthropoda; class Malacostraca; order Amphipoda; family Caprellidae; genus Caprella; species Caprella mutica. The sequence goes on along the minus strand of CANNZV010000344.1, from coordinate 150,212 downwards.
TTATTTCTACGTTATAAAATAAATATTCTCAGAGAAAAAAGAGTGCGTATGTACTTACACTTCTTGTCAATGCACACAAAATGAAAGTACCTAATTAATAAAAAAATAATTGAAATGAATACAAAAGTGAAAAATTATTGAAATTGAATATAAAAATTAATTGAAATTAAATACAGAAAATAATTCTAGGGTAAGTTCCGAATTATCGGACGGTTGCACGGTTGCAAGAAAAAAATATTTAACTTTTATTATCTATTTTTTCCTATATGATCGAACAGTTGGAACTGTCCGATAATTCAGAACTTACCATATATAAAAATCTGCGAAAGATATTTTTATTACCCAAATAAATCCATGTGTATACCATGTGGTACATATGCATTTAAAACATGTGTAATTGCGTTTCCCTTGTATATTTATTGGAAATGGATACAATATGTGCCTAAAACATAGAAATATGGTAAATCAAGTGCGGTTAACATATGCTATAGGTATGGTATTTGACATGTTGCTATGAATGTGGCAAATTACATATGGTAAACACCTGTTGTAAGTATGGTAATTGACATGGATATGATCTATCTTTAATATGGCTTCTATGATATAGTTTTAAAATGGGGTAACTACATGTTATTAATCTCTACTTATCATTTTTAGATTGATTTAATGCGTATTACTCACATTTATACTGTATTGCCACATTATAGCCATCAGTCCACATGTTAGTCATGTTTATGCAATATGGAATTTTTCGCAGGGTAATGCATTATTTTTCTGCAAATAATCTGTATTTTATTAATTATTTTCACTCAAAAAATATTTTAAATACATAAAATCAATTAACCATAATATGAAATTTTTAATACTATCTTTATTTCCTTTTATGTTTATAACTATCTTAAGTATCTTTACCAAATAAACTTTATTCTTTATTGTAAACTAGAGCGTGTATACTTATTCCCGTAGACTTTTTAGCTGTAATATTTATTGGTACCTAAAACTATTTGGTACAGACTGGGCGTGGCTAAGACGAATACATGCGCACAAATCCTGCGCACAAAATAATAACTAAATCATATACGAGAACTTTAATGCCTTTAATATATATCACGTTTAATAAGTAGAGTAATATTGTTATTCATGAATTGAAAGTATATTCATGTATGATTAGATGTAAATAATAGCCATAGCGCATGCCCCCGTCGATCAATGAGTAATACTGCAGTGAGATGCCTAGTTATTTACTGTACAGACATTGTAGTGACAATTCATGTGGTTTCTGTACGTGACGTCATCAGAACATCACTTTACCATTGGATTAAAGATAATTGAAATAATAAAATATATACAAACTCATTAGTTATTAACAGTACATGTAAACAGTTACATATTTATTCATTTGTTGTAACATATAAATGTATAAACTTTATTTTAGTTCATTGATATGATGACGTCATGACCACAAACAGGCGATTGTTAAAGTGAAATACTTTCGCCTTTATTATTTCACAATGAAAATGAACACTCATTTAACCATTGAAAACACATTTTATTCTTATTTATAAAGTACCTAATTACACATCACTTAGGCACCTATGTGCACTTTTCAGAAACTAAGTAGCAGTCAGTTACCTAGCAGCGTATAGCTGCAGTTAGTAGAGTGTTCGGTACTATGTCAGAAGCACGGTACATAGGCTGCTATGGCGATACCACAGGCTTCACCTAGGCTTCTGTACATAGTTTTTGTGTTTAGGGATAATATATAATTGGTTGTGAAAGTGCATACAGTCTCCATTATCAGTGTGGTGTGATTCTGGACAAACCTTTAAAAGAGTAAATGAAGACTGACGCTACAAAGAAAGGTAAATATTACAATAGGGTATGTTCTAAATAATCGGACGGGTACAAATTTTCGATCATTGAAGGAAAGAAATGATAATTATTTAACTTAATTGGTATCCATGATACCTGCAGGTATCATGGATACCAAATAAGTTAAATAATAATTGCTATATATTTTTTCTTACATGACACTATCATATTTACAAATAGACTATTTATTAGTTTTAAATATGGAAACTAACAGACTATTAGTAGTAACTAATATGAAGTGATGGCTAATTTAGTAAAGCAAGATTTTTGCGTTTCATACTTATAATATAGTGTATCATATCCTTTAAACTATGCATTTAATATGCATAGCTAATAAACTATATAATATGTAGTATAGCCACATATAGCTTATTTACTATATAATATGTATAGTATAAAAACTACATAATATGAATAACTTATAAAATATAAACTTTATAATATGTATAGCCTATAAACTATATAATATGTATAGCCTATGATTAAGCTATATAAAGATGTAAGGGTTATTATTCTATAATAATTATAATAGATTAAACCTTATGAAAGGTAACAAACATTAATAATTTGAATAGAATAAAAAACTCTTTATTTTTGTTCAACTGAAACAATTTCGAAAAATATAAAACGTATATATTTGAATAAATAGTAACTGAAATATTAAAAGTCTTTACCGTAGATTTATTGTTAAGAATATAATTATGTGTATATTTTTCAATAATTTTCCCATCTATCAGTTTAATCGGGTGACACACTAGTTCAACCGATCCTTCATTAATTTAATTCAAATCCATGATACCTGTAGGTATAATGGACAAGAATTAAAATTACAGTTGAATAATAATTTTTTCTTACATGATCGTTAATGTGGAATAGTCCGGTAACTCGAAACTTAGCCTAGTTGTTATAATTTAAAAAAAAATAATCAAAATTCACATCGTGTGATTTATATTCAATAACATATTGAAATAATGTGAAAATGACACGTACATAAACTATCACAGTGTCAGTTTACCACCCTGTCTGTCACAGTGTCAGTTTACCGCACTGTCTGTCACAGTGTCAGTTTACCGCACTGTCTGTCACAGTGTCAGTTTACCGCACTGTCTGTCACAGTGTCAGTTCATGTGTCACCTCATCATTCCAGTCGTGCGATCGATGCATTACAATTTACTTTTTTAGGGTCACGGTCCAGTCAAGCTTGTAAGTCTGCGGTAAAATAAAAGATTGATTTCAAAGGTCCAGATTATTATACCTACCTATATATGTTATTACTAGGGTTGTGATAATATGCTTATAAAATAATAGTTATTAGGAATATCATAGATGAAATGGGATGGTATCGGACACTATATACCGTTAGTGCAGAACGATTCAATACTGTTAAATTCTCTCTGTTTATAATGTTTTCAGGATCTATGATTTCAAAAGCCTATTGTCACGACCCTGTTTATAACTTTATGAGAGAGGGGAGGAGGGAGGGGTGTCAATTTTTCCTAATGAATATTTCAACATAATATTATAGATGACATTGATTAGTTAGTCACTGTATTTTTAGAGGAAAAAATAGGGTTTTTATTTGTTAAAAAAGTTTGAGCAATCCGTTGGTAGATGGCGTTGTTCACATTATTTTCAGATAGATGACCTTGAACATTTAAGGTTTACAAAATGTTGGTAAATCTTCGTAAATAAGCAATAAATTATATAAATTTGAGATTGAACATGCACTGTAGTACCTAATAAACTATTTATATTGTAACAAATATGAATATTCTCTGCGTAACGTTTACGGAAATACCAAAACATGGGGTCGATGACTCACGGAAAATTTTACCTATTTGTCGTTAGATAAAAGTGCTTTTTTCAAAATAATTTACATTTTCTTAGATGAGTGTTATTAAACTAAGTATATTATATTAAATATACTGATTCCTTTAAGAAATATATTACCAAATGTTTGATTTTATTCTCACTCAATCCAACGATAGTTGATAATTTATTTAGGTGTCAATATTTACTATAGTTTAATTTAAATTACTATAATAATATATTTGCATTTTAATTTAATTAAATCACACCAGCAGATGGCGAGACAGTCGTGCACATTCGAATGTTGAAATAGTTTTTGAAGTGACATTTTCTTTATCTATTAAACAAAAAAATATACTGCGAAGAATTTTGAATAGTTATTTCTTATTAAGAAAAGTTTCAGGTAACTCTTGCTGACTTTGGATCTTTTCCATTTTCGCAACTGAAAAAAAAAATAAAGTTTTAACTTTCATAATGTTTGAACTATACTAATTCCGATTATACACAGTTAAATATTGATAATTAATTTAAATTTAAATTAGTGAGGATTGTTTTTATGGCAATAAAATCGTGTGATAATTATCATTTCCGACTTTTAGTTTTTGCACACTTGCCTGGACATGATGCACACTTCATGATTGTTTAATGACCTTGCCTGGAGTCGGGAGGCGGCACACCTACCTAATTATATATAATTGTTGTCCATGCTAATCGTTCTTTTGAATTTAAATAGGAATATTAAATTCATTATGAACCTCTTACTTAAATGATGAGCCAAAATTTTGTAACAACTTCACAAGACGGAGGAATATTCGTGAATATTGTAGGGGAGAACCGGGAGCATTCGGACAGAGGGATGGTTCGGACAACTCGCTTAAACATGTTTTTAATTGTTGGAACTACGGCATATTGCAACTGAATGTGTGCGACGTGTTAAGCGTCAGCTATTTGAAAGATCCAATGTGGAGATGTAGTATTTCGCCCCATAGGGTTAATTTACTATTTTCTTCAATATTGATGTAATTTTTCGTGATTCAATTAGATCGTGTGTGGACTATATGAATACGAAACTGATTCTCAATCTCATAGGTATGAATTATATCAATATTTCATGTTATGTTTGGTGTGTTTGGACGGTGTCCGAACCTTCCCTCTGTATCCGATTCAGTCCACCATTACAATTTATTGAAGTAATTCTTATGAAAAAGGACATTCTAAACTTAAAGTTAATTATTTTAATTGGCATAGCATTCGTTTATAAGATTAGTTGCAACTTTTAATACTAGTGTCTTTATTTAACAGTTTGACGATCGTATTCATGCCTTTTCATTATAAAAGGAAAACTGATAGAGGACGTAATAAAGAAGGTATTCAAATAACTTTTCATGAATTCAAAAAATGTTTATCTGCCAGAAAAGCTGCTGAAATTGGAGGTGTAGCAAGATCTACGCTTATGGACTATACTTTAAACATTCGATGAAATATTTATGATGTAATTTACTAATTTTGGTGAATTCCAAGAAAAAGGAAATAGTTATACCCAAAGTAAAAGGCAATAGTTATACAATTTGCTTTTGTTATATAGCTATTAAATATAAGGATAATTTCACAGTGATTATTCATGGGCTATCTATATTTTGTTGGAGAAAATGTTCAATCATTACAATAATATTATTATGATAAAATTTCAAATACGATGAATTATTACAGTGAATAACAAGTCATTATGGTTTATTTCAATTAAATTAGTAGATCCAAATTCAATCCTATCGTTTAATTGGTAGCCGGTAAATTGCTCGAAAACAATTGCTCGAAAGACAATTGCTCGAAAACAATTGCTCGAAAAACAATTGCTCGAATGAACAATTGCTCGAATGAACAATTGCTCGAAAAACAATTGCTCGAAAAACAATTGCTCGAACGAACAATTGCTCGAATGAACAATTGCTCGAATTATCAAATTGCTCGAATGAACAAAATTGCTCGAATTATAAAATTGCACAGTTTTCGATTTTTTTAAAGTCAGTTATTTATGAAGTTGAGCTGCACCTAACAATCCTCGTTTCTTTTTAGTAATTGATCACACACAGAAAAAGGATTAGTTGAATTAAATCAAATTTGATTTTTTTTGACTCATATGAATGGGTTATTTTTGCATCTACCTACATGGTGAGATGAAGGTACTACTTAAAAGTAGTAAAATTTACGTGGGTTAAAACAAATCAGTCGTTTTCACTCACTCGTAAACTTAAAAAAAGTAGCACCAACTCGCATAGTAAGTTAATTTATACACCAGATACATTGGATTAACAATATTTGTGAGTTACTACAATACACTCTGTCATAGTAAAATTTTCAAAAAGGTAACTTTTAACTCTCATAGTAAGTTGATTCAATCTATAAAATGAATTGAATTAACTAATGTTTGATGACACACCACGTCATAGTTGTTTTAACACACATGAAAACATGAATAAAGTCCAACCAAATCACGTAATAAATTGATTCAAAGCATAAATTGATGACCCATTAGATATGAGTATACTTTTTTCTCTGTGCAGTAATCATTCTATAAATGATTTTAATTTTTACCCATTCTGCATAATCTATTTTTTTAGACCGTTTGTGTCATCTCGTATGTAAAATATTGGAATCATGTGGTGAATCACAACTATCCATTTTTTTAAATTTGTAGATTTATTAAAACTCTGCCATAACTTTGAGAAATTTCACCGATTGAAGTGCCACATACAAATAGGCTAGTAATAAATAAATTTTCAGGTTTTATGATAAAAAAACATGAATAGTAGTGATTCACCACATGATTCCAATTCACATGTTACATACGAGATGACACAAACGGTTTATAAATAGATTATATGCAGAATGAGTTATAATTAAAATCATTTATAGAATGATTAATGATCAATTACTGAAAAGAAACAAGGATTGTTAGGTGCAGCTCCACTTCATGAATAACTGACTTTTATAAAATCGAAAACTGTGCAATTTTATAATTCGAGCAATTTTGTTCATTCGAGCAATTTGATAATTCGAGCAATTGTTCATTCGAGCAATTGTTTTTCGAGCAATTGTCTTTCGAGCAATTGTTCTTTCGAGCAATTGTTCATTCGAGCAATTATTTTTCGAGCAATTGTTTTCGAGCAATTTACCTAGAACCCGTTTAATTACGCAAATTTTATGGGTCCAAATCATCCTCACAGCTAGTCCGAAGTCTCCCTCTAGGAAAGAGCATTCGGACACTTGAATATCTCTTGCATATTGTCTTATAACTTTCGAATGAAGGTTTAAACTGAAAAACAGTTACAATACAAATTGAAGTAAAATGATTTATCTACATACAAAAATCTTTATATAGTTAAATTCGAATTAGTTTACGAATCATTCATATTTCCCCAAAAGTGTCCGAATGCTCTCGGTTCTCACCTATTCTTAGAAAAAAATTAATTTTTTGTAAACAGGCAATATTTCATAATTTATGTTCCAGATTAAATATATACAGAACACGTATTACCGAAATACTGCTCTTGCCTTTTATGGACCTTTGATTAATCTTTATAATTATATACGGAGAATTATTATAATATTTCATCTACCATAATATTATAATAATAAGTCTATGGAGAATGAGTAGAATATTTCATTTACCATTACTTTATAACAACGAGTCTACGGATATAAATATTTGATATAAATATGATATAAAATAAGTTTATCATTTTAACTTGTTATTCAGAATTTCAGATACTAGGGTAAGTTCTTAATTATCGGTCAGTTTTACATTTTCGGACACGTAAGAAAAAATGATATAATAATTTAATTTTTATTTTAATTGGTATTTATAATAGCTGCAGGTATCATAAATACCAATTAAAATAAACACTAAATTATTATATCATTTTTTCTTACTTTGATATAAATATTCTACGAGTAGAATATTTCATTTACCATAGTATTATAATAATAAATAATAATAAGTTTATGGAGAATGAGTTGAATATTTCATTTACTATTAAATTATAAAAACGAGTCTACGGAGAATGAGTAGAATATTTCATTTACTATTACATTACAACATTGAGTCTACGGAGAGCGAGTAGAATATTTAACTTAACCGGAACATTACAATAACGAGTCTTCGGAGAATGAGTAGAATATTTAACTTATTGACTCAATATAATAACGAGTCCACAGAGAATGAGTAGAATATTATATATTTACTATCTAAATTATTAAAACATCATCAACTTACATCGACATACAGTAAGTAAAATATTCAACTTGCGAAGAAGTATATAAATTTTTAGAATATTTGTTTATGTGCAATACTCATGAACGTTGGAAAGCTATATTAATTTTGTCCTATACTACCTTACTCTTTGACTTAATATGTGTTTTTTTTTCCATTTGATAATCTAAAAGTTCTGGATAATATTAAATTCACAATCGTGAAAAATGTTTGTAAAAATAAGGACCTCTTTACTTTTACGGCCCGAAAATAAATTCCGACCATAAAAGTAAATCATTTCTTATTCAGATATCAAATCTGCTATTCTTCATTATTCAAAATGTTTATCAAGATATTAAATGTTCGTTGTTTAGATATATTATCTATAATATAAATAAATCATGATAAATATTCAGAAGTACAAGTATTCCGGACCACCAAAAGTAAAGCAAGAAAAATTCGGACAGTAAAACTAATGAGATCCGACTATTTTGTACGTTCTATTTTATTATGGTCATTATATAATAAAATACATAAATCGCATTCCATTAGCAGGGAAAAATGAAGGGTAAACTCTACATTACCGTATTTAATTATTATATCAATGCTATTGATTGAGTTTCGAAGAAAGTAAAATTTTAGAAGAGTTTCCCCTTGACATGAAAATTTTCTTTAAAAGAAAGAAAGAGAGAGAGTGAGAGAGAGAGAGGGATGATAGTGTAGTTAAAGAGAAAAGTTTCCTGCCGATGTCTACTGCAGACCAGCCCTGTCTATTGATCGCTCTGGCAATCATTGGTGAGAAAGTAGACCTAATTGTAGCTTGTTACTATATTACTGATGTTAAAATGAGATATTGACAGCTATTAAAGACGTTAAAGTAATAAAGCAATGTGGTTTAACGATGATTTGATTAGTAAAAAGGAAAAGGAAATTGTGTTGCTGAGTTAGCGCATGCGCAGTAGCCTCAATCGCATTTGCCATTTGGTCCTACAAAGAAACAGATCAGTTGACCTTTAACATCTGTTCCGAGAGCATCTTCTTACTTTGCTGTGGTTTATAGTTAATATTTAATCCATTGTATTGAGACATCAATTTAAATTGTGATGTGATATCGGGGGAAATGGCACGAGTAGCTATTATGTTCAAACTGTATATACTGGCTTGAATAGAGTGCAATCCTTAATTAAAGATGACTATTCTTATCTTCTACGTAGGATAAAAACTATCAATTGTGTTCAATCGAATTAATTAACTAATAATGACTTCCGATAAGGCATTGTGTGCCAGCATCATGCTGTGCCAGATGACCGCCATACTGTCGGGTGTTTCCCTCCTGTATTTGGCAGTCATTGTGGTCATACCGTCCAAACTGGAGCTGGAACTGGGGTTTTCGACGACGCCGATAATGTGTACGACGGTAAAGGCGGAGGATGTCAATTTGAGGGAGCCCAAAGGGGATAAGCGGGCCGAGTGCAAGTGGGGTACTTGTGGGGAATGGTGTCTGTCGAAAAGCACTGCTACTTGTATGCAAATCCACGTCGCTGCAAGAAAAAACAGCTCCAAAGTCACTTTCAGCGACTGTGTCGACATTGAAGATTTCGAATGCTCGGCTTTGAACGTCAGTCTGTCCTACCCGTGGAAGTGTAAGAAGGGCCAGTGCGCTAGTTTGGATCAAGGGATCTACGACTGCGATAGAGAGAATGAAAATGTGTGCCGTAAGATTACTCCAGCTTACGAATGCTCGCAGAAGCCAGAGGATACACCGATTATCTGCATGGAGAAGTGTGAAGAGCGTTTGCACGGCGTTTACTCGTGTAATAAAGGAGAGTGTTATAAGATAAAAAAAGTTTCAAAATACTACGAAGATTGCACTAGGAAGTGTACAGATTTGAATATGAAGGATAGAAATACAGTCATTTTCAGTAAAGATCGACTAGTGTATGCCAATTGCAAGTCTGTTTCGTCATCTACTGAAGACCAGGACAACAACACAATTTCAACAATAAATAGCGATGTTGAATGGTCACAACATAAATCAAAAGTTGTTTTCTTATTCTGTACCTACGTGACTGAAAAACTCGGAGTGCCAGCCAATTACGAACTTGTAATGGAAGATTGCTTCAACGGAACTCTAGGAGATGCTAATCGAGTTATCAACGCTACTGATTATAGAGACCTACTCAATTACCATCAAGAGTTGACAGCACGGGAAGACACAGAGTTGCTGATTCATACTGAAGAATCACTCAGTTTGATGAACGTAACCAGGCTGCTGATTAACACGCAAGGTTGTTCCAACACTTTGAGCAAAGTGTGCGAGAAATTCTTCCTCTCTCATGCGTCAGACGGTTTGAACGGACAGACAGCAGATAGGTTCCCTTGTTATTACTCAGAGAAGGACTACAGTTACGTAATTGCGGTTTACAACCCTGAAATGACTTATATTTTCCTGATGTTGGCCTCCATAGTTCCTGGGAGTTTGTTTTTCTTTGCCTGTATGATGCTACTGGTTTGCTCTAAATCTGTGGGAGTTAACGACGAAGGACATCTTTACGTAAAGCTATTTAAAGGAGCGGGCGGGGGAGGTAAAACGACCATTTATTACATTTAACCTCAATAAACTTCAAATTATATTTCATATAATAATGTACTCTTTTCTTTCTTTTCAGTTGCCAAAGAACCCGTCCAGTTTGACGAACTCTTGTGACGAAATAAACCAGAAAATTCATCGAATCTGTCCACCCCGAAGACCAAGTCTGCACAGTCCACAGAATATTATCCAGAGAAAACCTTCCATGTTATTCACGCTAATAGTCACTTCACATCTGATGCAAAGTACATTAGAAAAGAATTGAACCTAGAAAACCCGCTTTACTGCTTTTATCTGAAGCTTGTAGACGTTATTTTCAATCGTAGTTAGTAGTTTGATATATAATCCGTCTGCACTTCGTAATATAATATAGTAGATTTTTATTCATTTAAAGCATATTCGTAGACTGCGAATTTATTAATCATGGAGGATGAACCGAAAGAGCCTCTTTTAGTTCGTTTAAAGTACTATACCACACTAACGTTAGGTCTCACAGCATGTTTATCGTGCTTCATTTTCTTTTTCCTCATACCCTTCATATTAGACCCTTCTATCTCCACATTAGTGGCTGATTTTGCCCCAGATCCTGTGGTATGTAGGACGGTACACACAGTCAAGTTAGAGGGAATGAAAGAATGTTCGTGGTCTTCTTGCAAGAGAGGATGCACTGTGGATCAGTATAAATGCGACCAAATATTCGTCAATTACATGCACAAGAAGTTTGAAGATTTCAACGATACTGACTACTATGATGATGAAGATGATATTTGGGTGGTGAGAGGTGTTCCATTTTTCGTTAACATCAAAGGTTGTGGTTATCCTCCTACCACAAACTGTACCACTTTCGCTGATGAGTTCGGACCAATAGGTTCGACATTCCCTTGCTACTATTCTCGAGCAACACCCAACTTGGTGATAGCGAACTATTCGTGGGAGAGCGCCGTGCATCCCATGATCATGGCCATCATTGTCCCAAATATCATCACCGGTGTATCCTTGGGCATCCTCAGCTACTGGTGGTACCCTGGATGCCAGAGTGGGGATGCTAATTACCAAGTACCGCCAGACCAACAGTCCAAGGAGGGAGAGGACGAAGATGACCAAAGTGTGTCTGGGGCTTCACAAGCAAGTGGTTCCAGCAACAAGGAGGGCACGCCCAGTGAGACCAAAGTTAACTTGTACAGCAACGAAAAGTCGGGAAGCATGACTGTTATCCCGACAGAAAAGTGAGTGGAGACGATTAGAGAGTCACAGACACTTACATTAATCGGATAGTGGGCGTTACCATAGGTCATGAACCAATATGACCTTAATAACTTCATAATAGATCTATGTTAACACCCACTTTCCGAGGACTGTTAGATTGTGAAGTGACCATAGGTATTTTGGTAAAAACAATTGAATTTCATTTTTTAAAACAATTGATTTTTTTTTTAATATAATTTTATATTTTAAAACAGATGATTTTGTTTTTGTAAAATCCATTACTGATTCAATAGAAATTCATTATATATGATTCTTATGTATGAGAGATCAAGGTAATTCAAACTGTTAAAATGCAGTCAAGTTATAATTCTTTATTCTTTTCAGATCCGTGTGACAGTAAAGAAAAAGGATGGAGTGAAAGCAGGAGGAGAAACTTGTCAAGATTCAGCTGAGAAAAATGGGTTGCCTTTCACCAGAAATTTCGCATGAAAATCACTTATGAACTGAAATGTTGTGTGAAATCAGTTTCTGAATCTAATCTATTTGTATCGACTGAATTTACTGGAAACATTCAAAGTTTGTCAACATGCTAGAAAATGTAAAATTTGTTTGAAAATTGAAATACAGTCATTTGACAGTATATTTGAAATAAATACTGACAGTGACTGTATGGAAAATTCTTGCTCTATTCTCGGTACTTTTGACTAACAAGTAATTTTACTTGAACAAGTGAGGTTAAATTGACCTCTAAATTCACGGTGTTTATAGGTCACTTTTATTGAATTGTGACCTCTAAGGTTATTGTGACCTCTAACGTTATTGTGACCTCTAAGGTTATTGTGACCTCTAAGGTTATTGTGACCTCTAAGGTTATTGTGACCTCTAAAGTTATTGTGATCTCTAAGGTTATCGTGACCTCTAAGGTTATTGTGACCTCTAAGGTTATTGTGACCTCTAAGGTTATTATGACCTCTAAAGGTATTGTGACCTCTAAGGTTATTATGACCTCTAAGGTTATTGTGACCTCTAAGGTTATTGTGACCTCTAAGGTTATTGTGACCTCTAAGGTTATTGTGACCTCTAAGGTTATTGTGACCTCTAAGGTTATCATGACCTCTTCTTTAGTCTGCCATTAATTGCCATCAGTTTAAGAGAACCAATCTCCCATTCATTGCAGACTAAAGAAGATTTGTTCACTATACGGGGTAGCTCTCTTACTGAGGACTCTACATTCACTATAGACGATTTCTACTGTAATTATGAAAATACAGTATTTAAAATATCATTTTAAGAAGATTCTGGTGCATTATACTTGCCTTTGTATAAGGTACTGGTGCATTATACTTACCGTTAATACTGTCCCGTATCATTATAGGTGGCATCACTTCACCTTATAATCTTTCACCTTTTACCTTGTACACTAAAACAGTAACCATATTTGAGAAGGGTAAGCTTCTAGTTATCGGTCAGTTACATATTTCCGATCATATTAGATGCTTATAATATTTAACTCACAATTTTAAATATATATCTTTTTCTTGTATGGTTGAAAATGTGAAACCGTCCGATAACTTGGAATTTTACCCTGGTTATAACCGTAACTGATTGATTATAGATTTAAATTATTTCTGTCTCGTCTTCTCTGCAATAAGTATCATACGCCAATATATAATTACTTGTTTAATTTAATTGATATTCGAAAATATATCTAATAAATTAATTGATTAACTTATGCTCAATGTTATTTTATAATAGATTATTTTTAAGCACAAAAATTAAAAGCATAAATTTTATTCTAGTTTCTATATTGACTAGATTTCCGTGGTATAGTATTTTAAATGTAATATTTTGCAACATATAGAAAATAACAATATTTATTTTCCATTTCATTTTAGATTTTTTTTAATAAATGCACTTATATAAATCTCTATAAATAATTAACTTCGTTCTATGAATTGGTATTAGGTACAATATTATTTATTTAAATATAAGGAATTTATATGATATTATCTGTAAGATACTCATTTCTATTAAATAACTAAGAAATGTAAGATAATTATTGAATTCAAGCTAAGGTTCGCAAAAAATATTCGATCAATTTAAATAAATGCTTTTTATTTAGTATATCAAAACTAGGTTAAGTTACGAATTATTGGTCAATACTAAAAATTATTATAATTACACAGTGCTATCTAATAATAATAACTTTATTATATATATATCCGAAGATGTAGTACTGACCGATAATTCGTAACTTACCCTAGATCCGTTTAAAAATAAAGTAAAAATCGATTTCAAATCAACAGTTTAGAACATACCAAAGCTTGCTGTAAGAAAATACTATTTTGCCTTACTAGGGTAAGTTCAGAGTCATCGGACGGTTCCGCATTTTCGATCATATTTGGGAAATATGTAATAATTAATTAACTAATATTTTAATTGATATCCATGTTACCTGTAGGTAATCGGAAACCATGATAACTGTAGGTAGGTATCCATGATACCTGTAGATATCATAGATACAAATTATAATAAAAGTTGTACACTTTTTTTTACATGATCGAAAATGTGTGACTGTCCAATAACTCGTATCTTACCCATTGTCCCTAGCTGTTAAATTCCGTTCTATTTTGCCTTACTGTCCTATAGCTTCACTCAATAGAGTTACTTGCCTCTCAGCACCTAATGTATTCAACGGACGAGACTTACAATATGATAAAAAGATTAGGGTAAATTTCGAATTATCGGTCACTTTCACATCTTCGGTCATATAAGAAAATGCGATATTATAATTGTTTTTTTATTTTCATTTTAGTTGGTATCCATGATACCTGCAGGTATCATGGATACCAACTAAAATTAAATAACAATTATAATATCGTTTTTTCTTATATGACCGAAGATGTGAAACTGACCGATAATTCGTAATTTACCCAAAACTGAAAAAAAAATATTGGCAACATTTTTTAGTGGGGATGAACCTAAATTTTTGGCAACACTGTTACAGCTTTTAAACTTTAATTGGGTAATTGGCACAATTTATACAATTCAGCTTTCATTCATTAAAAAAAATAGATAATTCCGAAAGTTTGTTGTAATAAGTCTCTGCGCAATTATTCCTATTTAATTCCATGTTCCGAAATATTATACACGATATATATATATATTTATATAAGCTCGCTTAATGAAATTTCTATTCCACATTATTTGCAGTAAACACTTTAAAATGAACAATTGAGTTATTTATCCTTTATATTTTATAGGGAAGTTTAGCGATGACTATAATTTAATCTAAAAATGAAGGAGAAGCTAAAGATAAAGTGAATTCTTTATTATTTACAAAAACCCTTATTTATAAATTATGAAAACTTTATTTTATTTTTAGCCTCCTCCATTTTAGATTATGCAGAATTCCTTTAAATTTCATTCAGTAATGTCAGTTTATTTTGGTGAAGTTTTAACTAGAAAAATCAAGCATTGTAAGATAAATAAACCTTTTTAATATAATATAAAGGGCTTTAAAGGTCCCCTCCAAACAATTTTATTTTATAATATAAATCAATAAGGCTTATTATCATTTTGCTGATAATCCCATGAAATTTGATAGCATATTTATAATTTTATATACTTATACAGATTTTTATAATCAAACTCTACAAAACCCGTTTTACTTCTCATTTTCTAATTTTCAGTCATAAGAAAAAGAATGTACACCATTTGTTTTGATTGTGAGCTATGTAGGCATCATCAATTCATTATTAAATATTCCTACAAAGATGAAAAGATAAGATAAACTTATTATAGAAACGTTTTTATACTTTAGGAAACAATTTAAATCATGAACAAAGGTATACTGCGTTTGTTTAAAAAAATCAAATTGGAAATCAATACAAAGAGTGTACATTCTCTTTCTTCGGCGTCAGATTAGTGTTTCAGACAATTGTTGCGCACAGAGTATGAGAAACTTTAAAAGCATATAAAAAAATATATAGCAAACGGAATACTATGAAGTTTGCAGATTAATGATAATAGACGATACTATATTATGTAATAAACTCATTTTTTTCTCGGAGCCTGGAGAGGACCTTCAACGTCTGTTTCGGAACCAAAAGCCATATATCGCTGATGATAATAGAAAATTAAACACAAGGGACTAGAGGCGCGGTCAGGAAGGGAAGTGGCTCCACGAACAAAGTCACCTACCACCAATCAGTGACAAATATGAAGTACGTCAACTAACTGTAATAAAGTATCACCCCAAACATAGCTTACCTATTAGAGGTGGCTCATTCCTTTCTGTCTTGCGTCTCTTCATCTTAGTTCTGGCCGGCACGATGGCATAGTAAGACTCCTGAGTTATGAAGCACTCGAATAATGGGGACTTGAATTATGAAATATGCTTCTGTTATGAAGTGCTTTTATGTTTTAATTATAGAAAAGGATATACGTCAAGAATTGCGAAATAGTTATACCTCAATGCCCATCATTTTCTATTATTTTAATCATAGAAAATTATCTAGTACACCAGAGTTATGAAACGGTTTTGAGTTATGAAGGAACCAATACTTCAGGACTCAGGAGTTTCACCTTTTTAACATTGGAGAGGTTCTTCACAGACACAGGTC
Source organism: Caprella mutica (assembly GCA_947561585.1). NCBI lineage: Eukaryota > Metazoa > Arthropoda > Malacostraca > Amphipoda > Caprellidae > Caprella > Caprella mutica. Next base: position 133,861 of record CANNZV010000344.1, on the reverse strand, counting down.
TGATAAACCAGAATTAGGATTTAGTTCAAAAACCTAAGCACTAGTTTCAGATTGTCCATAGTAGATATTTTGAAGGTATCACTTAGAAGCTTATAGTACGGAGAGTCGGAAACTGAAAATATTACACAAATGGCAAAATATTAAAAATATAAAACTTCAAATGGTTACTACATAACACTCAATTAGTATATTCTTAAATGTTACAAAAACTGAATGACAAACCAATGGAGAATTAATCTAATTTATTAGATACTTTGCTCAGGATACAGTAACATAGGGTATGGTAATCAGCTGATCAAATCTAGTTTGACATGACCACCGAGTGACTGGAAATGGCGACTCTAACCACACTTTGAAACATGGGAAACCTACTTAAACTTAGTCACCTCCAAATTTAATTTTTTAGTTATCAATTACTAACTAGGCATTGGCTAAATTATATTTCCAATTTTTTTCCTTAATGGTTATTCATAGGATCTACAATTTAGCAGTTAACTAGCACTAGTTTAAGCTCCTAGGTAGCATATGTTCAAGACCTTATTTTTTATAGAGATGTTAATGAAATGAATAATAAAAGCACACCTGAATTATATCTATATATTCAACTTTGAGGTTCAATCGACATTTTTGCTTTTCTTTTGCACAAAACCCTTATAAAATGTCTATAAAATTCTCGACATTAACATGCAAATACGAGGAATTAACGAGCCGATCGGTCACAAACAAGGAAGGTGTTGTTGTGGTGAAGTCATGTTTTTGTGTCGTTTACAATGTACTCTTCAGTATCCTGAGTTTGCTATACAGATAGAATTCTGGAACTAATTTATAAAGAGTATCACCTATAAAGAGATGCAATATTTAAATATATATATGAACTTACCATATTGTGTAGAAATTCAAATCAGTAAGTTAAAACAAATTGATGACTGAACGAAATATTGGAAAAAAAGATTCATTTCAACTTTTAAATTCTTTCGTATCTCTGAATTTTGTAGACGAGTACAGCTACGCATTCTCATACAGCATATTCACTGGAGGATAAATGTTTCTTTATTAAGATATTTCGTAAAGTTTACAGCCATTGAGACACGTTCTATCAAACTGCCTCTATATCTATATTAAAGGTAGCAAAATTACAATATCCTTTATGAAACTTAGTTTTTAATAGTAACTTCTCAAGCATCAAATTTCTAGGAAAAATATTAAGATAATGAAACCATAGTTGTTTATAAAATATTTTATTGATAAAGTATAAACCCTAGTTAACAGTCTTCACCCTATTTTCTTTGTCTTTAGTTTATTTTAGGATAGAGTAGAAAGGAGGCACGGTATGTTTTTGGGGAGGGTACAGAGAGATCAGGTGAACGGTTGACAATGTAAACCTTAGAGTGATTATCTTTAATTCGCTATGTATTGAGTTCGAGTCCTGTAAGTCATGTATTCGAGATCAGTTTTCACATTAGTTCTATACGTACCTTGTTAGAAAATAGCAGGGTTATTATGATTTTAACTCAACGCTGAAAGTTACTAGGTAGGGACTAGGGAGTTCAGTCACGTTTAAGTTTATTCTTTCAAATACGTATAAGAGGTTAACCACCATGATCCTGATCTGGGATAACCTAATAAAGTTTAAACTCGTAGAAAATATGTTGGCATCTGGCAGCACATTAATGCTAAATGACCAAAATTTAAGGATATTTTAAACAAGTCATAATGTATAATGTTGAGTGAAAGTTTTCTGTTAGTATTTACGCACCACTCTGGGTGCATTTGTTCCCACCAACCACCCGGAATCGCAGTAACTATGATTGTGACAGTAAATCATAAATCCTGAAAATATTATAAACAGAGAATTAAAGAGTATTGAATAGTTAGTTCACCACTATTTAATTTCGTCGATGATAGTCTTAAGATTTAATAACCATATTGCCACAATCATAGTTATCGTGACTCCATCCCGTAAGTCTATGAATAAGACTTAACGACATCAGCAAACTGGCCTGGTGCTTCTGACCCATACAGATGACACAAACATGCAGATTAATGCAGTTTGGTTTCAGTTTGTGATAATTTCTATATAACACTATTAAAGGAAAACCCGGAAAGCTTTCATCAGAAATCCAAATCAACCTCCGGTTCTTCCTTTGCTTCTTCAATAATATCATAATTCGTAGTTAAAAGTTTTATCATATCCATACCAGGTTTGACTAACAAAAAACTTCACCCATCATGTTTTATGGATATAAACATTATTTAGAGTATCAATTTTAGATTATGTATTGCAATTTGACCTACACAGTCAGTCTGTTTACCCATGGATAAGAGACCTACACAGTCAGTCTGCTTACCCATGGATATGAGACCTACACAGTCAGTCTACTTACCCATTGATAAGAGACCTACACAGTCAGTCTGCTTACCCATGGATAAGAGACCTACACAGTCAGTCTGCTTACCCATGGATAAGAGACCTACACAGTCAGTCTGCTTACCCATGGATAAGAGACCTACACAGTCAGTCTGCTTACCCATGGATAAGAGACTATCAAAAATGACCCACAAGACTCGAACCTGCTAGCTAAGGTAAGTTCTGAGTTATCGGTCGGTTTCACATTTCGGACACTTGAGAAAAATAATCAACTTTATTTTAATGATTGTATATTTTTCTCAAGTGTCCGAAAATGTGGAACCGTTCAATAATTCTGAACTTACCCTAAACACTATAAGGCTGTAAGTAATAAACCTGATTCATACCTCAACAGTATATACATAGTTTAATTTTAATGGAGGAACATTTACTTTTTACGTAAAAAATTAAAGTTTCAAAATTATGAAAATATTATTACTACTTCCTTCAGGATTAATGTACGTTTAAAAATTACATGAAACTAACAGTCTTATATTTATTTAAATAGAAAAAATAAGGAAAAAATAATAGATTAGAAATTTATGACGTTAATAGGGTTGGATTTAAAATAAAATTAAGATGGCACATCAATTAATCCATCTGAACTTTTCAAATCAAAGAAATGGCGTAGTATTCGAATAGTGAATTTGTACAATTTCTAATGGATTGTTTCATTATATACAAAGTAATGGGGAGCTAAATTGTAATCACCAACAATAATAATATATCCAGTAGTACTCCTCTATAGTGAATGTAGAGTCATGAGTAAGAGAACTACCCCGTATAATGGATAAACTTTATTTAGTCTGCCATGAATGGCCATCAGTTATAGAAAACTGATGGCCATTCATGGCAGACTAAAGAAAATTTCCTCACTATACGGGGTAGTTCTCTTACTCAGGACTATACATTCACTATAGAGGATCTTCTACTGTATTTCATTTGAAAGCTAAGAAAGTTGAATTTCTTCTATCTAATAACAAGAAGACACGAAGTAGTAAATTTCATGTCGTATACACTAGTAATGGCCCTCTGAATCTAAACGAGGGTACGGACTCTTCCAACTTGCCCACCTGGGAACACGGGGATAACCAGAGTCGATGTAATGGGCGTTGTACGGAATAGGAGCAGCTCTGCTAGAATTACTACGGTTGACACCCCTCCTATTTTCCGCATTATAGTTATTGTAGGCGTGCCACTGGTTGGCGTACATGGCGTTGATATCGTAATAGTTATTAGGATCATGCATAGCATGGGAGTTAGGTTGATACAGCATAGACTTCTGCTTTCCACCTGTTGTCTGCTGCCGATCACCGCTCCGTGGTTGTCATTCCTTCTCCATACCGCGGTTCTCGTGACCGTAAGAGTTAAGTTTGTTATTCCTGGTATCGTGATGAATGTTCACCTCGCCAGATTTTCCGCAGAGGTTGTTTCTGATGCAGAGGGAAATGTTGAGCATGAACAACGAGAGGAAAAGGACGCCGACTACAAAGGAGAAGCTCAAGATTGTGGTCTTCATGAGTTCTGGGAGGTAGGCGGATAGGTAGAGCTGGGTTTGAGTCTCAGAAGGCATTTCAGGGACGCCATCTTGGAACCAGAGCACGGGGAACAACATGGGTCTCACACCTGCGATGGGCTTGATCTCACTGACGTTTGTCAGCATCATGTTGACCTGCATTCTGCCCCTGGCTTGGAGGGGGAGACCAGTTTGGGGAATGAGATCGATGAAAAATTCGTGTTTATCTTGATCGGGAGACAAGCCTTCAAATTCATCTCCGTACTGAAAAGGAGGACATAAAGTTATAAATTTATTGGAACTAAAGAATAAATAATGGTGGGGCCATGGAAGATTGAGAGGAGACTAAATCTTCGATGACTTCATCATACATTTTTTAAGGGATATAAATCAACACGATAAACCGATATCAAATTTATCTCTTAGGTTGTTTGCTTCCGCATTTCCGATCATTTGAGGGACAAAATAAACTTTAACATTTATTTAATTTAAAAAATTTAACAAAAATATGTAAAAGATCACATTTTTTCTTGAATGATCGAAAAACGTGGAACCGTCCGATAACTCTAAACTTTCCCTTTAGTCTCTAACTTTACCTTTGGATCTGCATTGTAGAAATGAGGCCAAGACAACATTGTGGGGGAACCGAATTTACAGGAGCTGATGTTGAAGACTCCTCTGCCATCGCAAGTGTACTCGTCTTTGCAGAAGCAGGCATTCTCGGGGTTCATCGAAGGAGGGTCGAACACATCAACAGGCGGTGCAAACCTGAAGTGCGAGAAAAATATTAGTAAATAAACAATAACCCATATCATGATAGGACACAGAAGCTATGACACAGTAACTTATTGGAAGTTAAAAAAATGTTCAGTTTTCGATAGGATCGGAATCTTTGGAGTAGTGATGCACAGATACCATAATTAATTATTACCGATAGCAGTACCGATACCTGGTGATGGATGGTAACCTGCCGATTACGATACACCGGTACTCAAAAATCACATATAGTCAAGCGGGGCAAGAGATGAAACCTCTACTTGTGGGGTAAAAAGTGAATCTACCATAACTCACACAAATTACAATCAATTTAAACATTCTATGTCTCATTTTGAAGCTACTTTTATTATGCTTATTTGTATATGTGAATGAATAAAATCTACCAATAAATAAGAATTTGACATAGCTTAATGTATAGGTATACCAAAACAAGTTTCGGAAAACATTTTTCAAGTTTCACAAAACATGTGCTCTGAAGTTGAATTTTCTATTTGAAGGTCCAAAGTGGAATGAAAAATAAACTTTGGGATGTAACTCAACTACTGAGCTATTTATATGCAATATAAAACAATTTGGAGAGCGGGGAGAGGTGTTCAAAAATAGGGCTTTTTTTGAACGCAAATGGGGTAAATTATGAACAAAGAATATTTCATTTTATGCCCCATGAGGGTAAAAAATAAATTTATTTTTTGCCCCAAATTTTATGTACTTAGTTCTTTGAGCTGAATGTGGAAACTGCTCTGGGAATTATACTTTTTGGCAATGATACCTTTTTTTTACTAGGTGTACATGTAGATTTAAGTAGTACTTAAATATGAATATTTAGTAATGGTTTACAAAATATATATAAAGACATGAAATGAATCTACTACTGTAGTAGCTCTTCAAGATATAAATGATGGTGCTAATATAAAACATACTGCTGAGAAGTATGGCATGAATGTGGAATTACTCTGAAATAAGCTACAGCAACAAAAGAAGAATGAAACCAAGGAGAATTGAAAAGGTGAATGCTTGCTAAGAGTGGACAGATTATTGTTCAATAACAGACATACATACTACATATATGTCAGCAAACATACATAGAGCACGGTGTATATCTCTATATTTGCAAGGAAAGAAGTGTGATTTTATCACAAGTACTGGAACAAACATTCTTGACCATATTTTAGAAAATTGAGAGAATGATCGTTTGCGTATACATTACAGTCAGGTATGTTGTCTTTGAATGGTACAATTGTTTGAAACTAAGCAACTAGGCATTTAATAAAGTAGGACAACTGCAGCTAGCTAGAAAAGCTGTAACTGCTGATCCTTTTATTATCTTTGAATATTTTGACAAATTAGAAAAAATGATAAAAAAACCTAGTTGGTGAAGATCGTCCAACTGATCCTTCAAAAAAAAAAAGGACAATAGGCATAAAAGGCTCAAAAACAGTTATGCTTCCCATGGTGTAACAGAGAAAACATAACCGTTCTTGAAATTCACTGCAACTGATTTTGAATGGTCATCTCAGTAACACCTCTGTGAAAACTGTTGAGCTAGCCATCTTAAGAAGATATTAACATTCTGGAACTGCCTCCTCACTGTACAGACTTGCTTCAACCCCTAGATGTTGCATGTTTTTCTCCACTTACAAAGAAGTAAGAATCTGAGTAGGAGACTTCGAGCACAAAACAGCTGCATGAGAGCTTACCAGAAAGCAGACTTTGTTAACATACTGTGTCATGTGTGGAAACAATGCCTATCAACTGATGTCAAAACTGGCTGATGTCAAAACAGAAAATGGGTGAATAGCGGAAAATCTGAAAATTACAACAATGAGCCTATGATACATAACCAATAGGAAAATGACACGCAACTTGACTTAACTGTAGAAATCTGGTCACCAACTTCAAAACCTAACTTCTTTTCAAACATCAAATCCTACTCCTCCTCCATTCCCACCAATAAAACAGAATACACAACCTGGATATAGTACTTGGACCACCACATAGATCAGTGTGTATGATGACCTTTATGAATTGTAATTCTAGTGCAGTTCAGTCTCAAAAAAGATAATTTAAAAATGAAATTATTATTTACAATGTGTGGGGTAATAAAAAAGTTTAATTTTGGCCCCTGGGGCATAAAATGAAATTTCATTATTAGCCCCATGCAATTTTTTTCTTATCCCATTTTCACAAATTTTGGGGGTAAAATATGAACCTCCATTTTTTTTACTTCTGTAGAAAATGTATCAAGTGCTTCAAATAAATGTTTATTGCACTAAAATAGCACAACAATTCCGCATCTTTTGATAGGTTTGTTTTGACAGTACCATTCTTGGTTTTTGAAATAGATAGATGTTTATGAAGGTAGCCGGTAAATTGCTCGAAAACAATTGCTCGAAAGACAATTGCTCGAAAAACAATTGCTCGAAAGACAATTGCTCGAAAGACAATTGCTCGAAAGACAATTGCTCGAAAAACAATTGCTCGAACGAACAATTGCTCGAATGAACAATTGCTCGAATTATCAAATTGCTCGAATGAACAAAATTGCTCGAATTATAAAATTGCACAGTTTTCGATTTTATGAAAGTCAGTTATTCTTGAAGTGGAGTTGCACCTAACAATCCTTGTTTCTTTTTATTAATTGATCATTAATCATTCTATAAATGATTTTAACTATTACTCATTCTGCATAATCTTTGTTTTAGACTGTTTGTGTCATCTCGTATGTAACATGTGAATTGGAATCATGTGGTGAATCAGTCCTATTCATATTTTTTATCATAAAACCCGAAAATTTATTTATTACTAACCTATCTGTATGTGGTACCTCAATAGGTGAAATAATTCAAAGTTATGGCAGAGTTTCAATGAATCTACAAAAAAATTCGGGTTTTATGGTAAAAAAAAAAACATGAATAGTAGTGATTCACCACATGATTCCAATTCACATGTTACATACGAGATGTGACAAACGGTTAAAAAAAAAGATTATGCAGAATGAGTAATAATTAAAATCATTTATAGAATGATTAATGATCAATTAATAAAAAGAAACAAGGATTGTTAGGTGCAGCTCCACTTCATGAATAACTGACTTTTATAAAATCGAAAACTGTGCAATTTTATAATTCGAGCAATTTTGTTCATTCGAGCAATTTGATAATTCGAGCAATTGTTCATTCGAGCAATTGTTCGTTCGAGCAATTGTTTTTCGAGCAATTGTCTTTCGAGCAATTGTTCTTTCGAGCAATTGTTCATTCGAGCAATTGTTCATTCGAGCAATTGTTTTTCGAGCAATTGTTTTCGAGCAATTGTCTTTCGAGCAATTGTTTTCGAGCAATTTACCTAGAACCGTTTATGAAATCTTTCATTTCTTGTCCCGCTTGACTATATATATATTAAAAATACTTAAACAAGGACAGCTATAACGAGTACAGATACCGATAGTATCGATACACCGCTACTTTTGAATGTTCATCTTCATTTAGCATTGAAAATATATCTTTCGTAGAAACTTCCTATTTAAAATATAACATCTTTTTGTAACTTTCCAACGGCTATTGTGAATTTACCCATTTTTTTTATCCCACTTATAATGGAAAAGTTATATTTCTTCAAAGATATCCAATATGGTGGATAGTACTATCTTCAATTCGATATTTAATTTCACTAAGAATTCCTGAATTTTGTGTTAGGTACACAATCTTGTTCAGAAATTACGAAAATATACCATTGTGTTGCTGTTTACTAACCTTTTACCCAATTTTTTTCTATTTAATCTCGATGCTAAATGTTATGATTAATTTAAACGGATGAAAAATATTACGAAAAACGTCCAGTAAAAAATGAACATTTTTGAAATATGCCGTTAGTGAAATTAATGAGTGATATTTTCATCTGTGATTTTATACTTAAAAAAAAAAAAATTCAAAGAAAAGTTTCTAATTTAGGGAAAATATTTCACCTGTAGCCATCTATTCCGTATTTCTGGATATCTTTTTTGTACTCTAGAGGCAGAGACCGGCACATCCCATCGTTGAAGAGGAACAGTTTTCTGGCCCTGTTGATGGGTGGACCCCAGCCGCTACCATCCGAACCCTGGGGGTGAAAAATGGATATTGAATCTATAATATTAAAATTCAATAGTTTTCAGATAAAAAATTAGGGTATGTTCTGAAAATTTTCCATATTTTCGATAATAAAAAAAATTTATCTGCAGAAATCCACAACCATTGGTAGTATTTTTAAAGAATTTTTTTCTATAGAATCTTAAAAATCTATTCTAATTATCAGTTAGAAGCTTAATATATTCTTTAATAAAACCACATATGACACACTAAAAAATTCAGGGTTAAGATGACTCATCACAAAATACACCACAAAAGACAAAGTGGGACAATTTGGAAACTATTTTTATTGGAACCAAATGCAGTAAAAAATGCAACATATCTCACAGTTGAAATCCACTTCAGACAGTTAGAAGTTATTAAGAAGATGTGGAGAATGACTAAGCAAAAATTATGAAGAGTCAGGCGCTTGGAAAAAAGACAAGAAATATATGACTGTGATAAAAAAGATACAAGAAAGGAAATTAATATCATGCCACAGGCACGCACACACCTCCTAGCGCAACACACTCGCCTGCTCACGCGCCGCACGCCACGCACTCTCGCCTCCTCACACACGCCACGCACTCTCGCCTCCTCACACACGCCAAGCACTCTCGCCTCACACACGCCACGCACTCTCGCCTCACACACGCCACGCACTCTTGCCTCCTCACACACGCCACGCACTCTTGCCTCCTCACACACGCCACGCACTATCGCCTCCTCACACACTCTCGCCTCCTCTCACACGCCACAGGCACGCAAGTACTCGCCTCCTCACGCCACAGGCACGCATCACTCGCTTCCTCATGCCACGCGCCCTCGCCTCCTCACGCCACTGGCACGCAAGCAGTCGCTTCCTCACGCCACTGGCACGCGAGCAGTCGCTTCCTCACGCCACTGGCATGCAAACACTCACCTCCTCAAGCCACTGGCACGCAAACACTCGCCTCCTCACGCCACAGGCACGCAAACACTCTCTTCCTCACGCCACATCTGCTCACCTTAACCATGTTGCATTCATCTCCTTCCCACCACTTCATCATGCTCTCTCCGTTGAGGTTCTCCACTTGCATGTATTTGCTCATATCGTCTACTGTGCCGATGTACTGCGTTAGGAGCGTCTTAGCCGTGTTGTTGAACTGTAAAGAGGAAGATAATAAGAGCGTGTCTTTGTAATTAAGAGTGTAATTGAAGAATCGTGAGCATGACTCACTCCGTAGAAGAATCCGAAGATGTCGTTTGGGGGTCTCGACTCGGGTGGCATGATGTCCTTAGCCATTTTGATGAGGGGGTCCTCGTACCCCCAGACCAGTTCACTGACGTTATGGGTGGAGAAGGGTCCTAACGGAGAAAAATATATGACAAGTCTATAGGAGAATCAAAGAAGAGTAAATGTAGTAAATGACTCGTTAGTTTACAAAGAGAATTTCAAATTGTACTTCAGGTAAAGAAAACTTATACAAAATATAAATATATTTTAACTGATCAAAATATTAGAACATAACCGTAGTCTTTCCACCAGACTTTTTGCTAAGCTGCTATTATTTTTTCACCAATATTTTTAAATCATTTAAGAAAAACCAAAACCAAAATTTTTCTTAAATGATTCAAAAATATTGGTGAAAAAATAGGAGCTTAGCAAAAAGTGATTTTAACTAAAGAATCAGGATGATAAATTAGACTCTCAACAATTATTATCTTGAGGATGATTGGACACAATCTGTGGGACTCTTTCCCGAAAATATTACGTAAGACTCAACATGGGAAATACCGCTAGATTTCTATTCACTTTTATCATCTTCACCCAGAAAGATTCCTCTTTTTACTCAATGGAAAATATAATGACGGGGTATTTCAGTTTCAGCTAAAATTTGAAACAACTTGACGATAAATAGTTACGAATAATAAGAGCCATCTGGGGGATAACACAACCACGGATAACAGAGATGTAGCTATATTTTACTTGAGATTATTCCTAGTAACAACGTTTAGATTGGATCAATTGTTGGAAAGAATAGTTAAAATTTAAAAAATTATTAAACATAGCTATGCTCTTTTATTTAAATTAGTTGATCGATTTACTAAATTTGGCAACACTAAAAAAGATGATTTGGCGGATGCGGATTGAGAAACCGAAATATCAAATATACAACATTATAACTATTTACCATTCTATAACTATTTACTACACACTACTATAACTATATCTGCACTATAAGTATAACAATAAACTGTTTACCTTTTTCGAGAACCTCCAACATTGAAGAGAAAATGAGTTGCATGAATCGAGGTGTGTTGCGGACTTGCCAGACTGCAGTCTGAGAGTAAGAAATATTGGTACAGAAGGTTATTTCACTGCATTTTAATAAATATTCAATGACTAGAGAATTAATAAACCCATTAATAATTGAATAAAGCAACTGAAGTCACTTCATTTATCAACCCTTTTAGTAATAATGAACCCGACCAAGGCATAACCTTCCACAATTTTTTCCTCTAATATGACTTTTTAAATTTATAAATTACGAATCTTTAACCCTATATTGCATAATGTTGCTTTCAGGAAACAACCAATTAATTGCTTTAAAGCATAGTATGCAAAGTAAGGATCATCAGTAACATTTTTCTAGCTCATTTTTAATGTTATACTTTGAAGCAACAATGAGAAATTTCAAGGATTTTAAATATTAACAATAAGCATATTATTTAGGGAATCATAAATAACATTATTTAATGAGTTATGAGTAGCTACAGTGGAACTCCTCTTTAGTGAACTTCAACTAGCTAACTATATAGGATTGATTTCACTGTATAGGATATGAGAGTTTTAAAGACTATAGAAACTGGGTCTTCATGGCTGACTGCACACATTATACAACATATTTCATTTCTCAGGAACAACCAAACATGACTTTTTTTACTGTTAGAACTCCTGTTTCATAAAATACAACTAATTTACTAGATGCATAGAAAACTTAGGCCATAGAAAACTTAGGCCTTTGTGGCAGACTAAACTAAATATGATCACTGCAGAGGTATGTTCACTATACTAAAAGTCTACTAATTAGGATAGTTCACTATACAGGAGATCACAATAGAGGAGTTCTACTGTATTGAGGAAATGGATCTGAAATAACTAAGTACTAATTAGATTCATCAGGACTATGGGTAAATATTGCTGACTCATCATTGCACATACCTGAGTAGGTTCCGTGTGAATGAAATAAAGGCAAGTAAATTGAATATGTTACTTAATCATAATCTTAAATGAGCCAAAAAAAGTTCAAGCATATTTTAATGAATGGTATATAAACTCGCTATTATTTTAACCTCTTGACTAACACGATTTTAATATAAAAAAACGCTTGAAAAATATAAAAAAGGGTTTAATTAATTAATTAACAAAATTAATATTTTTTTGCGTTTTTTCATAAGATAATAGTAATATTCTTCAGACATTTAATTAGCATCTGGTAATTGACTCTTTACTATTCAGTAAAAATTTAGACAGATATTATTTGTTAATCACAAAATTTAGCGAAAATGATATGAATTGTGCAAAGCTTGAACACATTGCCAGTTGAAAAAAATGACCATGTGGACAATAGTCCACACTATTAGCTATAATTTAAATTATATTTTTCTTGTAGATAATTAATATATTTGTGTACACTGTTTTACTAGCGTTTTTTTAATGCCGCAGCAAAGAAATGGTGTATGCGTTTTGTATGTAGCTACACTTAAGATTAGGCGATTTTGCATGCTGAAGTTTTGTTGAAAAAATTCCCCGTATGAAATATACCTTAGAGCCGTACACACGTAGGATTTTTTCAGTCTTTCCACCAGACTTTTTTCTAAACTCCTACTTTTTCCACGAGAATCCAAGAAAATACTATCATTATTTATTTTAGTTGGTATCCATGATACCTGTAGGTATCATGAATACCAACTAAAATAAATAATAATTATATCGTTTTTTTTATATTCTCGTGGAAGAAGTAGGAGGAGTTTAGAAAAAAGTCTGGTGGAAAGACTTGGAAAATCCTACGTGTGTACGGCTCTTCACAGTTAACTACCACCCTTAGCTTACCACGGTGGGTACATCGATGACTGTTATCATGTCGCTTTCAGAGCCAGCTGACAGAGACCTCTCGAAGGTGAATATTTTCTTGAGGGCAGAGGACACTGTACCGTTACCATTGAAGCTGATGTTCTCCCTCTCCCAACGTTGACTGAAACAGAAAAAGGATTAATGGAAAAACAATTGAAAGTAAAAGAGAAACCATGAAATTTAGAAAAAAATTGGTAAATATGTGTTCATCAATTTTTTCATGTTGTATCACGTAAATTAGTTAGATATTACAAGATTAGATGCAATAATATTTCAATTTGATTTTATGTTAAATTTCTAAACCACTTAAATTTGACGTCATCGAAGGTTAAGATTTAACATCCATTAGTATTAATTTAATTCACCTTATCAAACCCTCCAATTCACCTTTTCAAACCCTCCAATTCACCTTTTCAAACCCTCCAATTCACCTTTTCAAACCCTCCAATTCACCTTTTCAAATCCTCCAATTCACCCTAAAACCTCTTCATTTTTAAATTCTACCCCCATCCCACCTGTAGACGTAGGGCCCCATCTCGTTGAGTTTGGGTTTCTCCCCATCGAGGTACTCCTTGGGGTTAGTGACATTGAAGAAGTAAACCTCCAGCATTGGTTGCACTGGGGGGAACTGGAAGTTTTTACTCATCTCGTTACCATCCTCCAGGAGGAGGTGCTGTGGAGGGAAAGGAAGAGTTATTTCTATGGGGGGAGGAGAGGGGGGTCATTATTTCTAGGGAGGAAAACAGAGAGTTTTTTTTCAACAGTTCGGGTTGAAATAATTTTAATAACTATAGACGTATACCAATACTCGGATTAAAGTTCCGCGCTATTAGCCAATGTCCACAATCTCGAGAATGCTCTGCGCGTTTTAGATTCCTTTACCTCCCTAGTACCAAGCCATGCGTCAATACCTTCTTTAAATTTTTATGATATCGAATACTAATACATGTAAATTTATCGGGGGCGCGTATTAGTATTAAATTTAATTTAAAAAATACAATGAAAGTATTGACGCACGTTCGGCATTAGTGGGTTAAACGGGCTTAAAAACGCGTAGCGTTTTCTGCAGATTGTACAAATCGGTAAATTGCGCGGAACATATATACACACTACTTCAAAATTTAACTAGTTGATATGAAAAAATCTTAAGCACTATAAATTTAAATTTTTTCATTAATAATTTTACCTCACGTTGTTAAGCATACGACTCTATTTATCTAAAATAGATCACTAGATATATCTAGGATCTCTGTACTTTTTAATGTTCTTTTATGCTGTTCTTTTTTTCAATAAATCTATTATCCTATTATTATTATTATCCTATTATTATCCTATTATCCTTTTACCATCCGGAAACAAATCAGGAAAAATCGCACATAGTAGAGAAAATCAAGAAAAATTTCGGACCATAAAAGTAACGAGATTCCTATTTCTAGCATTCTTAGTTTTTCCATACGTCATACTCACGCTATATATCATCTTGTGGATGGACTCGACATATCCGTCAAAACTGGTGATGGTTAGTATACCGAGCACCAAAGCAGCTATGGCTATCACCAGACTGATGCCTGAAAAATGAATGACAACATTAGAAATTAAAGTATTAACTATAAATTTTTTATTTCAGCGTGTTTAACGTCTGTTTCGGAACCAAAGATATTGCTGACGTCAAAAGGAAATGAAAGTCAGAAAGTAAAGTGGTTCAATGAACAAGGTCAACTATAACCCCTCTGTGATGATGTTCATGGATGCAGAAAAGCTACTCCGTGAATGCAGTCACTTAATAAGAAAGGTGACGAAAACAAAAGAATCGGTGGCTGAATTTAAGGATGGAAGAGGAAAATGAAGAGGTGACAGTAAGTGAAGCCTACGACCCAACAAAAAATCTAAGACCTCGTAGTTGAAGAGCATAACCCTAGCGCTATCCTCTAAAACTACAAGTAGCATAAAAAATGGTTAGATTAATAAAAAATCATAATCCAAATTACAACAGTTCAGGGCCCAAGGGACGTCACCCCCCTTTCTCTTCCATTCACCACATACAGCTTCCGGATAGAGCACCTGGGGGCTAAATAAATAATAAGTTTGTATTATATTAGAAAGCTACAGCTAAAGAAAAGTTAAGTACATCAAAATTGTACCAATGCACAAAAAGTAATTATAAAAAAAAAGAACAGAAAACTGGAGAAGCCTGAAAATCTTTAAAAATTGTATTAACATTATGGTAAATGTCAAGACGATTATTTCGAAAGATAAGAATTTAAAAAATTGCAAAACATCTTTTGCTGTAATGATAAATTGCCAAAAAAAAGACTTCTAACGGTAAATATGTTTATGAGGTTGTACCTAGGTACTGAGATTGAAAAAGAAACATCTTGCCTGGGGCTATTTCGAAAATAATATGAATGATGAAAGTATGTCACTGAAAGACGGAAAATTGGACTGAACAGGATTCTAAATTTTTAGTTCATGAATAAATTACAATTTTTTTCTAAACTTTAAAATAAAGTTAGTGAAGTTCTGAAATATTTTTTGAGAAGCTTAGGAGGAAATTTCAAGAAGCTTAGGAGGAAATTTCAAGAAGCTTAGGAGGAAATTTCAAGAAGCTTAGGAGGAAATTTCAAGAAGCTTAGGAGGAAATTTCAAGAAGCTTAGGAGGAAATTTCAAGAAGCTTAGGAGGAAATTTCAAGAAGCTTAGGAGGAAATTTCAAGAAGCTTAGGAGGAAATTTCAAGAAGCTTAGGAGGAAATTTCAAGAAGCTTAGGAGGAAATTTCAAGAAGCTTAGGAGGAAATTTCAAGAAGCTTAGGAGGAAATTTCAAGAAGCTTAGGAGGAAATTTCAAGAAGCTTAGGAGGAAATTTCAAGAAGCTTAGGAGGAAATTTCAAGAACCTTAGGAGGATATTCCAAGAAGCTTAGGAAGAAATTTTATAAAGCCGAGGAGGAAATTTTATAAAGCCTAGGAGGAAATTTTATAAAGCCTAGGAGGAAATTTTATAAAGCCTAGGAGGAAATTTTTAAAAGCCTAGGAGGAAATTTTATAAAGCCTAGGAGGAAATTTTTAAAAGCCTAGGAGGAAATTTTTAAAAGCCTAGGAGGAAATTTTTAAAAGCCTAGGAGGAAATTTTAAGAAGCCTAGGAGGAATTTTAAAGAAGCCAAGGAGGAAATTTTATAAAGCCTAGGAGGAAATTTTAAAAAGCCTAGGAGGAAATTTTAAGAAGCCTAGGAGGAAATTTTAAGAAGCTTAGGAGGAAATTTTAAGAAGCCTAGGAGGAAATTTCAAGAAGCTTAGGAGGAAATTTCAAGAAGCTTATGAGGAAATTGAGAAATTTGATAAAAGATAATTTAGAGGGAAATCTTATGAAGTTTAAAACAAAGATTTTAAAAGTTTAAAAGGAAATTTTTTTGAAGTAACAATTTAGTTTTATGAAATTTGATAATTCTTTTTTAAATTTAATATCTTAAGTTTAACGAAGTTAAAATTTTAATTTCAAAAAGGTTTTTTTTATAAATAGGAAGATCTTCGATGCAATTGACTTCTATATAGGGAAACATCATAAAAAAAATTGACAGTTGTTTTTAGCACATACATTCTTGTTTTTCTTTAGTTAGACCCTGGAAATACCCAGTAGCGGTAGGCAGGTTGGTAGGTAGGTAGGTAGGTAGGTAGGTACTGTAACTGGTTTCTATAGAGGGTATGTTTTTTATAGGTTTACAGGTTTAGAAAACAATCAAGGTTACAAGAATTTAATAGGTATTACATTCAATATTGTGTTAATTATTCTATCAACAAAAAGTTATACTCGATTGGGGAAATTCTAAACATTTGCATCCACCTAAATTAGAACAGGATTTAGAAACTCTAAATGTGTTTAGATTCATGCAGTATTCTTGACAGATTTTTAGATTTAAAATAAAATATATTATATTTGATGGTTAAAATTCAAATAATCGAGTATATATTATTAAATGTCAGTTTTATAAGAAAAAATAATAAATATATGATTGAATCCATTAATTTTGAGATTATAAATTAAATAATTTTGGAGACTGGACTATCCAAGTCCTATTTACTTAGAAACTAGGGTACGTTCTGAGTTATCGCACGGTTCTACATTTTCCATCATATATATGAGGAAAATGAAATTAAGGTTCAATTATTATGAATTTTTCTTTTATGATCGAATATGTGAAACAGTCCGATAACTGATAACTTACCCTAAAAACTCCATTTCTCTGGATAGGTACATTTAATTACCGACCAATCAATATGACCAATTTGGTCTAATTAAATGATGATAACTTTATTGAAATACATTTTTGAACATAGAATAATGCAGATGCTTAAATGTACAACATATTAAACACAAAAATACATATTATTGAATAATTCGATCTTGCCGAATAGGATTGAAAAAAAAAATTGCAGCCCACGAATCTTAAGCTAAGTTTATGATTTAATTTTTTTTTATAAAATAATTAAGAGTAATTAAAAAGTAACAAAAATTAGTAATTTGTGTACAATTTTCATCAAGTAAATCCCCTAATAATATAGATTAGGGTAAAATATAGTTACCAAATGTGAATTAAACACCAAATGAAAATTCCAATATCTTATTAAAGTTCATGTTCCTATACATCTGGTAAGTGGTACTTTACCCTACTGTCCTAACATCTAAATATTATTTTCAAACTACGGAAATGAAGAATATAGACAGTGTCAATATATGACTTATTCATTATTTTACACAAACAAGTAGGAAAATAACAAGAAGGTGCTAGGGAATTATTGCGAGACTTGTGGATATTTTGTGGGATTTATCCACGAATTTGAAGTGATAAAAAATGGTTCCTGGACATTGACTAATCGTCCCACAAAATGTCATGCCATTTGGTTGGATACTATTTGAGTTAAGCGAATAACGAGATTATGTATATAAATAAACAAAAATATGATGAACATAACCTTCCAGAATTTTGTGAAGGTAATAAACTAACAAATAATTAAATTTCAACGAATTTGGATTATTGTAATTAGTATCTAGATAAGTTTACAATGCGTATCTATGTGTATTGTAAACCATGTAACACGGAAATGCGAAATGAACATCATTACGTCAATCTTTCCACACGACTTTGGTTATTACCTAACCGTGACTTGCAACAATTTAGGTACCACCAGCTAACCAGGAATGATAACCAGTGAGCCAGGAATGATCGCCAGGTAACCAGGAATGATCGCCAGGTAACCAGGAATGATCGCCAGGTAACCAGGAATGATCGCCAGGTAACCAGGAATGATCGCCAGGTAACCAGGAATGATCGCCAGGTAACCAGGAATGATCGCCAGGTAACCAGGAATGATAACCAGTGAGCCAGGAATGATCGCCAGCTAACCAGGAATGATCGCCAGCTAACCAGGAATGATCGCCAGCTAACCAGGAATGATAACCAGTGAGCCAGGAATGATCGCCAGCTAACCAGGAATGATCGCCAGCTAACCAGGAATGATCGCCAGCTAACCAGGAATGATCGCCAGCTAACCAGGAATGATCGCCAGGTAACCAGGAATGATAACCAGTGAGCCAGGAATGATAACCAGTGAGCCAGGAATGATCGCCAGGTAACCAGGAATGATCGCCAGGTAACCAGGAGTGGTAACCAGTGAGCCAGGAGTGTTAACCAGTGAGCCAGGAGTGTTAACCAGTGAGCCAGGAGTGTTAACCAGTGAGCCAGGAGTGTTAACCAGTGAGCCAGGAATGTTAACCAGTGAGCCAGGAATCTTAACCAGTGAATCCAGAGTTTGATAACTAGTAATTTTAATTTTACTCGTGTTTAACGTCTGCTACAGCCATTTCGTTGACTATATTCCTAAAGCCAAAAAGAAATTGAGTACAAGGGACTGGAAGAAGCAGTCAGAAAGGAAAGTGACTTTGGTCAAAGTCACCTACCACCAGTCGATAACAATTCAATTGATATTCGATAATGATATATAATGAAAAATAAAACACCGATGGCTTATAGCTTTTAATCGACCATTTCACAAAAAATTAGGCTTAATCCAAAATTAATTTTTAGATGAATTAAATTTTACATATATGCTCCGCCCAATAGTACTATTTTTTTATGCGTTCAAAAGTTGTCCCTATCCACTACGAGGTGATCCAAAGAGACATGAAGAGAAGAAGGCATCGTAGAAGAGGGGACTGTGAAAGTACGCTCCATGCATTGCTTACCCATGGATAAGAGACCTACACAGTCAGTCAGCTTACCCATGGATAAGAGACCTACACAGTCAATCTGCTTACCCATGGATAAGAGACCTACACAGTCAGTCTGCTTACCCATGGATAAGAGACCTACACAGTCAGTCTGCTTACCCATGGATAAGAGACCTACACAGTCAGTCTGCTTACCCATGGATAAGAGACCTACACAGTCAGTCTGCTTACCCATGGATAAGAGACCTACACAGTCAGTCTGCTTACCCATGGATAAGAGACCTACACAGTCAGTCTGCTTACCCATGGATAAGAGACCTACACAGTCAGTCTGCTTACCCATGGATAAGAGACCTACACAGTCAGTCTGCTTACCCATGGATAAGAGACCTACACAGTCAGTCTGTTTACCCATGGATAAGAGACCTACACAGTCAGTCTGTTTACCCATGGGTGTAGCAAGGAAGAGGAAAGATACAAAGGAAAGCTAAAGAAAAATGGCACAAGCTAAACAAAAACCTAAATATTACAATTTAAAAAACCAACCTAGAGGTAGCCTCGGGACAATGAGGGGAGGGGGGTAATGATTTTAACCCCTTAGCCTGATAACCAAACCCCCTGCCCCCGCTCTGCTTATTATATATCTTCAAATAGGTAGCAGGAGATTTTTCTATCAGGAGTTTCAGCTAACCTTGTATATACCCATTTTTTGGTAGGAGGAAAAACCCGATGCGCTCGAAGCAAAATTGGACGCTGCTTGACTAGTTTGCGATAGAGTGCACTTGTACTAACTTGCACTGAGAAATGATGTACTAAATTCATATGTTCTTATGCTTTGAAATTCATTATAGACTCAAAGAATTGAATAGTTCTACACCAGTGGTATATAGTATTCGATACCATTTAACTTCGTCTATGATATTCTTGGGATCTATGATTTCAAAAGCACATTGTCACAAGCCTATTGATATGCAATGTAGCTCAGAAGTGCTTGTGGCAAGAGCTGCTAATTTCAACAGGGAAGAATTATTTAACCTTGTCTAGGACTATAAGAGCAGCCAATTTGTTAGTTATTTTAGCAAAGGATTAACGGGATGGAGTTTAATGACTGGGGTAAATTATGAGTTATTGGACAGGTCCATATTTTCAATCATAAAAAGCTATAATGAGCAAGACATGGTGAGCAAGACATGGTGAGCAAGACATAGTGAGCAAGACATAGTGAGCAAGACATAGTGAGCAAGACATAGTGAGCAAGACATAGTGAGCAAGACATAGTGAGCAAGACATAGTGAGCAAGACATAGTGAGCAAGACATAGTGAGCAAGACATAGTGGGCAAGACATAGTGGGCAAGACATAGTGGGCAAGACATAGTGGGCAAGACATAGTGGGCAAGACATAGTGGGCAAGACATAGTGGGCAAGACATAGTGGGCAAGACATAGTGGGCAAGACATAGTGGGCAAGACATAGTGGGCAAGACATAGTGGGCAAGACATAGTGAGCAAGACATAGTGAGCAAGACATAGTGAGCAAGACATAGTGAGAAAGACATAGTGAGCAAGACATAGTGAGCAAGACATAGTGAGCAAGACATAGTGAGCAAGACATAGTGAGCAAGACATAGTGAGCAAGACATAGTGAGCAAGACATAGTGAGCAAGACATAGTGGGCAAGACATAGTGGGCAAGACATAGTGGGCAAGACATAGTGGGCAAGACATAGTGGGCAAGACATAGTGGGCAAGACATAGTGGGCAAGACATAGTGGGCAAGACATAGTGGGCAAGACATAGTGGGCAAGACATAGTGGGCAAGACATAGTGGGCAAGACATAGTGGGCAAGACATAGTGGGCAAGACATAGTGGGCAAGACATAGTGGGCAAGACATAGTGGGCAAGACATAGTGGGCAAGACATAGTGGGCAAGACATAGTGGGCAAGACATAGTGGGCAAGACATAGTGAGCAAGACATAGTGAGCAAGACATAGTGAGAAAGACATAGTGAGCAAGACATAGTGGGCAAGACATTGTGATCAAGACATTGTGATCAATACATTTATTTTAACATTTTATAACCAGATGTTATTATCAGATAGCCTACTAATACTTGATACTTCTTATTGTCCACCAATTATTGGTATATTAAATCTAATGAGGAAGTATAGGCAGAAGTACCTGACCAGGTAGGGTTTAACACAGTTATTGCAACAAAAAAATGGGTAGAGTATTTTTCATAATATCTACGAAGGTTATAACCTTCGTAGTTAAGGTTGAACTACTATAACCAGTACTAAATTGATGTTCCATCTTAATTTTGACATTTTAAATGTCCCCATATCGCTGACGTCAAAAGGAAATTACGTATATACAAGGGACTGGAGGAAGCAGCCAAAAAGGAAATAGGCTCCATGAACAAAGTCCCTTACCTAATTCTGCTCATGGATTCAGAAAAGCTTCTCTGTGAATGAAGTCATTAAAAAAGGAATGTGACGAAAAGGGACACAAGCACAGGTGGCTGCACTCACGAATAGAAGAGGTGATAGTAAATGAAGCCTACGAGCCTACCTAACACAAAATTTAAAACCTCGTAGTTGAAGAGCACAATCCTAGCGCTATCCTCTAAAACTGCAAGTAGCCTTAAAAAATGATAAATCCAAATTACAACAGTTCGGGGCCCAATTGGGACGCCACCCCTTCTCTTCCATTCACCACAGACAGCTTCAGGATAGAGCCCCTGAGGTGTCCAGCACATGCACAATCATTAAAAAAACATCAATGGAAGATATCCTTTATCGGAATAACATTAAATCAGTTTATAGGAAAAAGCCTAATAAAACTTATGTTTATATATTTAATAAAGAAGTATATGTAGTTATTTATATATTTGACAGGTTAGTAAGACAATAATATTATTATTATTATATTCAAGGTTTAAAAGTTGTCCCTATCCACTACGAGGTGATCCAAAGAGACATGAAGAGAAGAAGGCCTCGTAGAAGAGGGGACAGTGAAAGTACGCTCCATGCACTAGGTCGACTACTCGGCTACCACAGGTAACCGTGTCGACCCAGCGCATGGATGGCAAGAATAGACACTCATGGATAAGAGACCTACACAGTCAGTCTGCTTATCCATGGATATAGCAAGGCAGAAGGAAGAGGAAATAATAAGAAATTGAGGAAAGATACAAAGGGAAGCTGAAGAAAAAGAGCGCCAAACTAAACAAAACCTAAAACCTACATTATAACAAAAAGAAGGCCTACCTAAGGGTAGCCTCAGGACAATGAGGGGGGGATGGGCAATAATGTTTAAAACCCCTAGTCTGATAATCAGACCCCTACCCCCAGTAAGACAATAAAAAGTGATACGCTATAGGTAAATTAAAAAAATAATATTAAATTACTGTATTCTGAAAATCCTCCACGAACAATACTAGTTTACAGGGGAGAGGGGGGGGGGGGAGGGGGGCTAGTACGTCACAATATTTTACACGTTACAATGAACCACGTCCAACTCTTCTTATTTCATAGCATTGTGACGTCTGTTCCAAGGTTGGTAACTGACGTGACTTACGTCCAATGTAGCGATGTGCACGCTTTCTACATCGAACAAGAAGGTTGTCATTAATGCTATGGGTTACATTATAGTGAAGAGGAACACGCTAATGGTATGAATTAAAATAACTTTCTTAAACCTGAATAATGTTCTTTTAGACACGGTTTAAAGTCTGCTAAGCCATGGAAATAGCAAGGCAGAAAGAAGAGGAAGAAGTTGAGGAAAGATACAAAAGAAAGCTGAAGAAAATGCTGTTAAACTAAACAAAAACCTAAGTGCTACAATATAATAAAAAGAAGGCCCACCTAGAGGTAGCCTCGGGACAATGAGGGGGATACAAATAATATTCCACTAGGGATGAATCTTACAGTGAAGAACATTCATACAATATCTATTTACAGTCAATACAAATAATATTCCACTAGGGATGAACTCTTATGGTGAAGAACATTCATACAATATATATTTACAGTCAATACAAATAATATTCCACTAGGGATGAATTCTTACAGTGAAGAACATTCATACAATATCTATTTACAGTCAAAACAAATAATATTCCACTAGGGATGAATTCTTACAGTGAAGAACATTCATACAATATCTATTTACAGTCAAAACAAATAATATTCCACTAGGGATGAATTCTTACAGTGAAGAACATTCATTCAATATCTATTATAGACTATTTACAGTCAATATCAATTATTTGACGCGTCATGATATCGAAAATGAGGTAACGAAATCGTCCGTTTATGTTTAAAAAGATTTTTTTGTAGAGGTTTAACGTATGGTTCTGAACCAAGGGCCCTATCGCTGACGTCAAAAAGAAATTAAATACAAGGGACTGGAAGAAGCAGTCAGAAAAGAAAGTGGCTCCATGAACATTTAAACTGATAAATTTTATAATAGTAACGTTACACATCATATAATTTAAATGTACTTTAGTAATATAAAAGTAACGATCCATGTGAATATCCATTAAATTATCAAATATATGAAAACAGCGTAAAATGACTGAATTAATAGCGATTTATTACATGCTTATATATTACTATCCTTGAATCAATAGACCGATGTAAAGGTCACAGTTGACCTAGCATGAGGCTGATCTCTAGACAAATGGTCATATATTTTGTCAAAAATTTGTACATAATCAATGAGAGAAATATAAACATCAAGATTTTGATTTCTTAAATTATTTATATTTTCCAATTTTTTTTTTCGAAATTTGGTAATTATTTTGGATTTCTCCTTCATTAGATTTATGCTTTAATCATTTTTTTTAAATAATATTTTCTTTGAATTTAATCATCATTCAGAGAAAATAAAAGAAGATATGGTTAAGTTTTTTAAAATTCTATTTTCAATTAATCATCAGTCAATACAAACAATATTCCTAAGTAAACAACTCAGATTGCTCAAGAAACCTATAGTCTAAAGTTCAATGAACATTAGCTACCTGAAGACTCGGCAGTTAAATAGCTAACATAAAACTAGTTAATCAGAGGACAAGGTTACGGTCTCAGGTTATATAATTAATATTATACAATAAACTCCGGTGAACTCTCTACGAGTATTTTTCTTGAAGTGGGGTGTCCGGTATACCCCCTTTGGGGTCTGGATTGTTTATGGGGGGTGCCTGGGATGGATGTTTTTATGTGTTACTTATAAGTTCGGCTCTTGCTGGTAATATCCTGCAGATGGAGGAGGAAACTCACTCACGAATGGAGGAGGAAAATGAAGAGGTGACATTTAAGGAAGCCTTTGAGCCTACATAACGAAAAAATCTAAGACCTCGTTGTTGAAGAGCATAACCCTAGCGCTATCCTCTAAAACTGCAAGTAGCGTTAAGAAATGATAAATCCAAATGTACCTAACACTTCTGAAAAACGTTGTATATTTATACCTAAATTATATTAAGATATTATACTGCTATCCGATACAAAAATAAACCTCTTTTTCATATAATGTTTAATATGTTTTGGATTAAATAAAGCTTTAAGATATTTCCAAAAACTATTTTAAATGTGGGTGGATGACAGATGATAAAAAGTTGTCTTAAATTCCTTTTTTATTACCTCTAACAGATCAAGAAAATTACAGAGAAAATCACTAAGAATTTAAAAGCAACTTTTGGTTGAATTGAATAAGTTATTAATGAAAGAAAACTCGATCAATAACTAACTAGGGTAAGTTCCAATTCATCGGACGGTTCCACATTTTCGATCATATGGTTATATAGTGCATATAAAAAATTATTATTCAATTTTATTTTCACTGACATCCATGATACCATAAGGTATCAAGGATACCAATCAAATTTAATAATTAAACACTGTCTCATATGTATGATCGAAAATGTGGAACCGTTCGATAACTCGAAACTTACCCTAGTTATATAATAATTTCCATATAAGGTCACAAAAAGTGGTCCATTTGACCCACTAAGGCAGTCAATGGTATGACCATGAACCTAAGAATTAATATTTATTGTATAACTGTAAATACATAGCAATTTATTATGGATCAATTGAATGGAGGAGTATAATGAAAATGAATTAATTATATATCATTTTATCAAATTTGATTTCACTTTTATCTATTTTTTATTCATATATTGTTAAATTAAAATTTTCCATATTGAATGATTTAATTTTCCAGTAAACTTTTAAAATATTACTAGGGTAAGTTCCGAGTTATCGAACGGTTCCACATTTACGATCATAAGAAAAATGATTTAAACTTTAATTTGCATCAGTGATACCTACCAGATACAGGTATCATGGATACTAATTTAAATAAAAGTTAAGTGATAAATTATATTCATTTTTCTTTTTATGATCGTAAATGTGGAACCGTCCGATAATTCAGAATTTATCCTAATTGCAGAGTTCAATTGAATATTGATATAGAAGTAACTATGGAACATTAATTATAGTTACGTAATATTAAAATAAATGCGTAACTATCAATAAATAGTTACGCAAAAAAGAGATGAAAAAATTACAGTTTCTTAAGTATTTATTATATAATAGCAGTTTATACATACATTGTATATTAATTCTTATATAATAGCAGTTTATACATACATTGTATATTAATGCTTATATAATAGTAGATAATACATATAACCATAGAGAAAGGTGAAGAAATTAAGTAAAAACTTAAGTTCTACTTGCGTAACTAACCCTCACGACAGTGGCTCTACACAGTTCACATGATGTTTGTTATTAGAACTACGAAAGTGTATGTAATGACCTTGAAATAATGAAAAAATTTATTAATCAAGTATTTTATTTTTTAAATAATTGAAAAAGTTAAACAATGAAAAAAAAAACGAAAAAATGAACTAATTATAATTTTAACCTCTAAATAATAGGAGAAATTTTTTATGTTAAAAAAGTAAATTGTTTAAAAGTCTATTTCGCACAGTTCAATAATTGTTAACCATACTAACTTGTTAACAATTTAATCACCCCAATCAATTAAAGCAAGTCTAAAATGTTTGTGACGGCAGTAAAGCTACTGGGTGTTCTTCAGCTCTTGTGTTTACGCAATGAAGTGATCAAAAGAACAGAAAAATAGGTCTCTAGCCCCATTATTTTCTGGCTATTATAGACAAACAGATTATTTAGGTCTACATAAGCAATTCAACATGAAGGGAAAAGTCTTTCATAGGTAAAGGGAGCCATTTTAAGACGTTTTTCAAGCATACCATTTGTTGTGAAATCGCTTCGTTTTCGAGATATATAGCACAATTAAGTTTCCGATTGGTTAGGTCAATTTTGGTGGTCAAGAAAGGTACATTTACAGTTTATTTCAGATATAACATCACAAATACGTAAATATTAACTTGCATAATTGCACTACTTTAGGGTAAGTTACGAGTTATCGGACGGTTTCATATTTTCGATAAGGAAAAAGTGAATAGTATCTATATATGAATTAAATAATTTTTATATACTCTTTCTTACTTAAAAAATTAATTTACACTATTTCTCAAATTATAACTTTTTAACGTGTAAAGTCATCGTATCCGGTAATTCATACTTTACCCAACTAGGAATTTAATAATCAAAGTGATTATTTTAATTTTTGGTAATTTTTTGTACCTAAATGATCGTAATTTTAAATAAATCATTTTACTCAATAGTGTACAACCTCCTGTACGGACTAATGGTAGACTCTTTCACCTACCTACCAATAGTGAAAGTAAAAACAGTTAATAGCTACATTCACGGCTACTTTTGAACCTTTCTGTCAAAGAATTAAAATTAACAGAAAAGAACATTTTTAAAGATAAATAATAGATAAAGTATGTTTAAGGTAATATATAGTATTTAATATTTACCTGAACATATCACTCTACACAGCCTCATGTTTAATTAGAGCTCTCTGTCTCAGAGCTCGCTAGAACGGGAGAACACGCGGCAACACAACCTACCGCGACAAAATCTAAAAGTGAACTGGAAGAAAATGTGATGCGGAGCCTATGCTTCCATGCAG
This sequence comes from Caprella mutica, assembly GCA_947561585.1. Taxonomy (NCBI): domain Eukaryota; kingdom Metazoa; phylum Arthropoda; class Malacostraca; order Amphipoda; family Caprellidae; genus Caprella; species Caprella mutica. Next base: position 106,651 of record CANNZV010000344.1, on the reverse strand, counting down.
TTACTATTGTACTCTCCAGACTTGTGACCATGAAATCTATTAGATAAAATATATTTTAGCATCACAGATGGTATTTAAGAACTCACTGATATTGTAATAACTGTTATTTATTAACGTAAGCTTTGAGACGATGCCTCGTTTTCAATCATGTAATAATAAATATTGTAAATTTCAAGTAATTTGGTTGAATATTTTTATATTTATTGAATTATAAATGAGTAAAATGACTTTGACCTGATTGCTCCCAAAATAAAATAAACTGGGGTTTTGGATAATGACCAACCGTTCCATCAAATTTAAGACAATTTGGTTGAACACTTTATGAGCTATTAATGACCTTGACCTTTGACCCGATCGCTCCTAAAATTTACCAAATGTTCCTGGACATTGACCAATCGTCCCACTAATTTCCAAGCAATTTAGTTGAAGACTTTTTGAGTTATGCGAATAACCAGATGACAAATAAATAAATGCAGTCTATAATATAACCTTCCGCAATCTGCAAAAGTAATTATGAAATGCAATTGAGTTATGAAGTATTTTCTATTTACTAAAAGTTATAGAAAATAATATATAGTTAAAGCTAATACAGCGGACGAATTGTTATAGTTAAAGGACACAAATTGTTCGTTCTAACGGACTGCAGATCGCCACAACGATCTTTTTAAATTATATTTTTTAACATATTTTAATCGGTCTATCAAGTATCTAGGTAGTCAAACATTTATTGTGATCAGAAGTATTGCACTTTATCAAATTACAATCAACACTTTAATGTATAGTTTTTGAGTTTTAATCTAGTTACCCTTTCCTAATAAATTTTCTTTGATTAGAAAAGTTCTATAGAAAATAAAAAGAGACGTAACTATTCTGTATTAGTTAGAATAGTTACAGTTAAACCTATCGTATTATTTTGTTCATCTATATAAGTAAGTTATATAAATAATATAAGATTTTCATTAAAAATTTTCCTTTAATGATAATCGGAGATTATTTACTTTCATTATCTTTTTCTGAAATTCTGTTAAAGAAAACTTACAAAGTTCAAATCCCCAATTTAACTAATAAATGTGACATTACAAAGTACGCTGATATCATAGCGGACACTTTTCCGGTACATGCACCGGGCGTTGTACGAGCTTTAACTCTACGTAAAGAATTTCGTAATAGTTATCTTTCAATGTCCATAGCGTTCTATGATTTAAATCATAGAAAACCATCTAGAGCACCAGAGATATGAAGTAGCTTTCAGTTATGAAGAAACCAATACTTCATATTATCATAACTCGGAAGTTTCACTGTGAATAGTTTTATCGATGATTGTGGATCCGTTCAATAATTCGGATCTTACCCCATAGAAAAGAGATTCATTTGATAATTTCACTAGAGAAAAATGATATATTATTTAGTATTCCATGCAAGAGGTCTCAGCACAACCAAATTTTAACTTTTTTATTTTTACTGGGATTTGTAAGACTTGAGCAGTTGACTCATTTACTGTAGAAAACATATTGTAGTGTTCATAGTGAGTTTGTATTCGTGACGTCTTCAGACAAACATATCCAAATTTAGGAGCTTAATAATTTCAAAGGTTAAAACAAGAACTATAGTGACAACTCCTCTATAGTGAATGTACAGTTCTGAGTAAGAGAACTACTCAGTTTATTGAACAAATTTTCTTAAGTCTGTCATTAGTTTTCTAAAACTGATGGCGATTCATGGCAGACTAAAGAAAATTTGTTCACTATACGGGATAGTTCTCTTACTCAGAACTCTTCATTCACTATAGAGGAGTTCTACTGTAATGAGTTCGTAAAGTTTTATTCACTTTAATTCTAGTTCTGAAGTGTTGCACTCATGACGTCACGTACACCAAACACTCCAATTGTCTCTACAACTCGGAACTTACCTTACCAAGGCAATATTTGTTAATAACAATTCTTATTACTGGTTCTAGTTATATTCTACCCCAGTGAACAATTTGATTACTTTAGTAAAGACTAAAGAGGGTTGAACGTCTAATTTGGAGCCAAAGGCCACATCACTGACGTCAGATAGAAATTTAATACAAAAGACTATAAAGAGAAGCAGTCTGAAAGGAAATTGGATCCATGATCAAAATAACTTACCATCTGTCGTTGACAAAGCTCATGTATGCAGAATAGCTGCTCAGTGAATGCAGTCACTTTCCAAAGAATATGACTACAGTGAACCTGGACTCACGGATGGAAGAGGAAAATGAAGAGGTGATAGTAAATGAAGCCAACGAGCCTAACAAAAAAAAAAAAAAAAATCTAAGAACTCGTTGTTGAAGAGCAAATCATTATTATTAATACTTAGATGTTTAACGTCTGTTTCGAAACCAAATGCCATATAGCTGACGACAAAAGGAAATTGAATGCAAGTGACTGGAAGGAGCTGTCAGAAAGGCAGTCAGAACCATGACCAAGTCACCTAACACCTATCAGTGAGAAATGAAGCCTACGAGTCAACCCCTAACACAAAATCTAAGAAAATAACCCTAGCACTATACTCTGAAACTGCAAGTAGCGATTAAAGAATCATAAATATGAAAAAAACCTAATCAAAATTACGACAGTTTGGGGCCAAAGGGACGACAAGCCCCCTTTTCTTTTATTCACCAAACAAATTCATGATTGATTAAACTGATAAAGTGCATTCACACAACCTTTCTTTCTGCTGTTCTATTACATGTGTTAGCTACTACTTCTCTGCTGAATCCATCAAACATCAGGTACTGGTCTGCTAAATCGATCAAACATCAGGTACTGGTCTGCTAAATCGATCAAACATCAGGTACTGGTCTGCTAAATCCACCAAACATCAAGTACTGGTCTGCTAAATCCATCAAACATCAGGTACTGGTCTGCTAAATCCATCAAACATCAAGTACTGGTCTGCTAAATCCATCAAACATCAAGTACTGGTCTGCTAACTCCACCAAACATCAAGTACTGGTCTGCTAAATCCATCAAACATCAAGTACTGGTCTGTTAAATCCATCAAACATCAGGTACTGGTCTGCTAAATCCATCAAACATCAGGTACTGGTCTTCTAAATCCATCAAACATCAGGTACTGGTCTGCTAAATCCATCGAACATCAAGTACTGGTGTGCTAAATCCATCAAACATCAGGTACTGGTCTGCTAAATCCATCAAACATCATGCAATGGTCTGCTAAATCCATCAAACATCAAGTACTGGTCTGCTAAATCCACCAAACATCAAGTACTGGTCTGCTAAATCCACCAAACATCAAGTACTGGTCTGCTAAATCCATCAAACATCAAGTAATGGTCTGCTAAATCCATCAAACATCAGGACCTGATCTGCTAAATCCATCAAACATCAAGTACTGGTCTGCTAAATCCATCAAACATCAGGTACTGGTCTGCTAAATCCATCAAACATCAAGTACTGGTCTGCTAAATCCATCAAACATCAGGTACTGGTCTGCTAAATCCATCAAACATCAGGTACTGGTCTGCTAAATCCATCAAACATCATGCAATGGTCTGCTAAATCCATCAAACATCAAGTACTGGTCTGCTAAATCCACCAAACATCAAGTACTGGTCTGCTAAATCCACCAAACATCAAGTACTGGTCTGCTAAATCCATCAAACATCAAGTAATGGTCTGCTAAATCCATCAAACATCAGGACCTGATCTGCTAAATCCATCAAACATCAAGTACTGGTCTGCTAAATCCATCAAACATCAGGTACTGGTCTGCTAAATCCATCAAACATCAAGTACTGGTCTGCTAAATCCATCAAACATCAGGTACTGGTCTGCTAAATCCATCAAACATCATACACTGGTCTGCTAAATCCATCAAACATCAAGTACTGGTCTGCTAAATCCACCAAAAATCAAGTACTGGTCTGCTAAATCCACCAAACATCAAGTACTGGTCTGCTAAATCCATCTAACATCAAGTTCTGGTCTGCTAAATCCATCAAACATCATCTACTGGTCTGCTAAATCCATCTAGCATCAGGTACGGGTCTGCTAAATCCATCAAACATCAAGTACTGATCTGCTAAATCCATCAAACATCATGTACTGGTCTGCTAAATCCATCAAACATCAAGTACTGGTCTGCTAAATCCACCAAACATCAAGTACTGCTCTGCTAAATCCACCAAACATCAAGTACTGGTCTGCTAAATCCATCTAACATCAAGTTCTGGTCTGCTAAATCCATCAAACATCATGTACTGGTCTGCTAAATCCATCTAGCATCAGGTACGGGTCTGCTAAATCCATCAAACATCAAGTACTGATCTGCTAAATCCATCAAACATCAGGTACGGGTCTGCTGAATCCATCAAACATCAGGTACTGGTCAGCTAAATCCATCAAACATCAAGTACTGGTCTGCTAAATCCATCAAACATCAGGTACTGGTCTGCTAAATCCATCAAACATCATGCACTGGTCTGCTAAATCCATCAAACATCAAGTACTGGTCTGCTAAATCCATCAAACATCAAGTACGGGTCTGCTAAATCCATCAAACATCAAGTACTGGTCTGCTAAATCCATCTAACATCAGGTACTGGTCTGCTAAATCCATCAAACATCAGGTACTGGTCTGCCAAAACCATCAAACATCAGGTACTGGTCTGCTAAATCCATCAAACATCAGGTACTGGTCTGCTAAATCTATCTAACATCAAGTACGGGTCTGCTAAATCCATCAAACATCAAGTACTGGTCTGCTAAATCCATCAAACATCAAGTACTGGTCTGCTAAATCCATCAAACATCAAGTACGGGTCTGCTAAATCCATCAAACATCAAGTACTGGTCTGCTAAATCCATCAAAAAAACATCAGGTACTGGTCTGCTAAATCTATCTAACATCAAGTACGGGTCTGCTAAATCCATCAAACATCAAGTACTGGTCTGCTAAATCCATCAAACATCAAGTACTGGTCTGCTAAATCCATCAAACATCAAGTTCGGGTCTGCTAAATCCATCAAACATCAGGTACTGGTCCTCTAAATCCATCAAACATCAGGTACTGGTCTGCTAAATCCATCAAACATCAGGTACGGGTCTGCTGAATCCATCAAACATCAGGTACTGGTCAGCTAAATCCATCAAACATCAAGTACTGGTCTGCTAAATCCATCAAACATCAGGTACTGGTCTGCTAAATCCATCAAACATCATGCACTGGTCTGCTAAATCCATCAAACATCAAGTACTGGTCTGCTAAATCCATCAAACATCAAGTACGGGTCTGCTAAATCCATCAAACATCAAGTACTGGTCTGCTAAATCCATCTAACATCAGGTACTGGTCTGCTAAATCCATCAAACATCAGGTACTGGTCTGCCAAAACCATCAAACATCAGGTACTGGTCTGCTAAATCCATCAAACATCAGGTACTGGTCTGCTAAATCCATCAAAAAAACATCAGGTACTGGTCTGCTAAATCTATCTAACATCAAGTACGGGTCTGCTAAATCCATCAAACATCAAGTACTGGTCTGCTAAATCCATCAAACATCAAGTACTGGTCTGCTAAATCCATCAAACATCAAGTACGGGTCTGCTAAATCCATCAAACATCAGGTACTGGTCTGCTAAATCCATCATACATCAGGTACTGGTCTGCCAAAACCATCAAACATCAGGTACTGGTCTGCTAAATCCATCAAACATCAGGTACTGGCCTGCTAAATCCATCAAACATCAGGTACTGGTCTGCTAAATCCATCAAACTGGAAATTCATCCGTATTTTCTTCTGTACTTTTTTTTGAACAAGTTGCTGTCCGAATAATTGTACTACCCACCAATTTTTAGATAATGTTCCTTATTTATATTTGGACCCAGACCCAGCGTTTCAGGAGCATCCAGTTTAACTGAGCTAACTGTGTGTTCTTTAGTAAAGCTGTTGTTGACTATTTCTGACTTATTCCCTCATGGATGCAGAAAAGCTACTATAAATATAACACTTAGGTTAACAAAAACTAGGAAGGAGCATCGAGATACCATTTAATTTTGAGAAAATATAAATAATTTATTGAAAGCTGTATTAAATGGAATCGAAATTAAAATGAATAATAGTTTCATTGACCTTAAATATATTATTAACGAATTGCCGCCTAATAGCTACTTCATACAACACAGAGGTCTTGCTTTCAAATAATCTCAATAGAACAATGAATTTCTCTTTTGGAAGACAATCAATGAATACTGATGATATCTAAAAAAAGAAACAGAGTTCACAAAGCTATATTACGACTCATTTTCAACTGAACACTTAAGTGTATAACAATATATTTAACATAATAATCATTAAGCAAAAGGAATGAACTTTCCAGGAATGTCAAAATCAAGTAAATCATAAAATAAAGACACTTAGTTATTGGAAAGTGACCACATACCAAATTTCTATTACCCACTTTCCAAGTACTGCGGCAATATCCTCCATAGAGTATTATTAACAGAAACCAGTAAGCTAATCTCCATCCAATTTGAATTAATTATGAGTTAATAAAGTGCAAATAAATGAAGTGATGAAGCATAACAAACCCCTTTAAATTACCTAACATTTAAAACCCAAACCTATTAATATTACAAACCAAGTTCATACTCGTAACTTAAAATAAAAACAAATATACCGTAAGTACGATACTTAAATCCGTTCTAGATATCAGAAGGCTTTCGAATAGAGATGGTATCACTGATACACTTGTGTATCATAGATACTAGCGTATCATAGATAGCTACCAGTATATCTAGCGTTTCATAGATACTAGTGTATCTAGCGTATCGTATATACAATTGTATCTAGCGTACCAAAGATACTAGGGTATTTAGCATATCATAGATACAAGTGTATCTAGCGTATCGTAGATACTAGCATATCATAGATACTATTGTATCAAGCGTATCATAGATACTAGTGTATCTGCATATCATAGACACTAGTGTATCTGTTGATGCTACAAGTTACAATTGGTCAGAAAGAGGCACATGGCTAGATAGATCTAACATGTCTAATGGCTGGAAGGTACTTAGCTCTAGCATCAATTAACAATATTCTCTTCATTGGTCAAACATGCTTAGAAAACAAACTAATAGAAGATACACACTGTCCACTACTATAGGTGAGTAAGGTAGAGCCCAGAAAGTTATTGTGGAATCTTGAGATTTTGATAGATATAGTAGCTACCTAAACAATGTTTGGAATTATTACCATTTGTAACCGATTTGTAGTGTTCTCAAATGAGAGTTTGGCTATGAACTTTCACTTTTCAAATATTCACACACACACACTAATATATATATAGCTCATAACCGGTTAATAAATGTTTGATTAGCTTCTTCATAGGGCTTTAGTTATTTAAACTTCTTGAGAGCATCAGAAAGCATTTGAGAGAGCTCTCCACTAATTCTGGTCATTGTGTCTCTGACAGAAGACAGCAATTCTGAGCCTCTGTCCATGACGATGGGTAATTCAGCTGCGGCCTGTGGAAAGAATAAAACATTTAAGTATTTTAAGATTTGGAATTAGATTTGAGAGATACTGATATAAGAATATCAATGAAATCCCACCCATTGAGTAGCAGAGGCTGTCTTAACTTTGAGGACATCAGTGTATGGTTTCACCACTTCCAAAGTATGTTTCAGCAGTTCAGTGCAGCGTAAGGCAGTACTGTTTGTGAACAGTGCAATGGTGTGCACTGCATCTTGCGCCTCTCTCTTCATACCAAACGATGAAGCAACTTTTCCAACGATGGACTGATCAAACTTTGCTTTGTTGTTATCCAAATGAACGGTATAGAATCTAATACATGATGAAAAGATGAGCACCCAGAACACCACCCTGAGGGATACCCTCAGCCACGATCTACTGCCTTGACCTGCGCAGTTATCAGCAGATTTTCTTCTACTGCCGCTGCCAACAGGAAAATCAGTTAGAACTTTAGTGATGACTTGGTTGCATTCCTCAGCATGAATGCTTTCAGAATCGGCAGCCGCCCTCGATTTGAAAGATCGAAGCGTCTTGTTGAAAGATGGTGTGGAGAGAACACGACTATAATCATCGTGATCACTCAAAAGTTTTATCACGTTGCAAGTTTCTAAAAGATGTTCTTCAAGCATTGACGACCATTCGATCAGGCATTTTGACTCACTGCACTCTATACAGCTGGCAAATACAGACACTAATAATTCTTCCTCTGTGTCACTCATGCATGAAAATCTAGGCAGCAATCTTTGTACTAAACTCACACTCTCTACATCAGTTCCAGGAATGGAAGGCAAAGTGCAGACTATCCTCATTTTATCAAAAATATCTGATAGTTGTCTGAGGATAGCACGCGGTATTTGAGTATCACTGCCAGATATAACATCTAGCATATTGATTATATAGTCAGCTGACACTATCACGCCATCTTTGCTCTTCTTCGTTTTTGTACTTAGGAAAGATATATCTATCTTTGAAACCATCAGTTTTCCACAGTTAGCAACCAAGCCACTGTAATGTTTAGATCCGAGTAGAGGGAGTAAACCTTCCATCCACACTGAAAAAGAGAAAGAATTTATTGAACAAAAGCATATGAAACTAGTTGAGGGGCACTCGTAGAGCGCATACCTTCAAAACTGGCATATAGCTAAATGACAATGATCATCCAATTTTCCTTGAGTTATCAATGACCTTTAAATAAAAAAAACATTATTTAGATGACATACTCTTAATGGCTGGAGTGTAGAATTTTCCTTCTGCAGCAGTGACAATGGCATGGGACATCACCCATACATAGGTGAGACCTGAGCGAGGGTGACCATCAAAAATACCTCTGAAGCCAATGTAGTCTTCATAGAACAGCACGCATGCCTCACGACACACATTGCCAATCACCTGAGAAAAATAGTCTTTGGTCATCTGGGGTAAGTTCTGAGTTATCGGACTGTTCCACATTTTCGATTGTACAATTTTTATTATTTTTATTTGTGTCCATGAGACTTGCAAGTGGCCCTTGTATCATATATTCCAATTTTATGCAAGATTATCATAAAACCAATTAGCTACTGTCATCGATAAGCAACAATGGATTAATATTCAAAATTCTACTTTTTTAGCGATAGCTAAATTCATACCTAGGTATGAATAAAAATTTTATGCAAAAATCAAATCCTATTTAAATCAATAGCTATCTAAATCTGTCAAGTGTTAATTACATTTAATGAGAGCAATATATTGCAATTAAGCATTATATTTATATAGATGATAAAAGAATCTCCATACATAAATAACAAGTTAGGCACATTGAATATATAAATTTAAATATAGCAAAAAAAAGCCATCAAAATTTCCTTAACTTACGTAAAAATATGACTGATAGCTAAACTGAATTATATCGAAAACTAATTTAAAGTCAATATTAAAATGGTTAATTTATTTTACCTGAATGAAGAGAGCGTAGCCATGTACAGGCAGTCCTCTGGTAGACTCCTGTAGCATTGAAATGCTGCAATGTCTGTGGAACTGAGACAGAACATCCACATCACTGTTCTGAATGACTGCAACTAAGAACTACAGGAGAGAAGTGAAAATTGGTCAGTAGCTATTCATTAAGTTCTTAACACTTTTACAGCGGCCCTCACAATTTTTTTTATTTACAACTTTATTCAAAACTTTCCTTTTTATCTTAACTAAATCATTTTGCTACTAAGTTAAAGTAATGAAGAGTTTTTAAGGTTCAAAATCTTTGAACACATTATCTACTAGCAACGATTCACAAGTATTAACACTTTAAATGCGGCGTGACCCACCGGTGGGTCACGCCGCAGTTAAAGAAATTTTCTCGCACACTCATGGTTTTTTACTCTAACTAATTAGAGAGGAAATCAACTAGAAATTATTTTATTTTTCAATGCTTTCATTTTGCTTTCCAATAAAAAGAAATTATCATTATGCCAGGTAGGTACAAGACTCACCTCCCTCACTGGCATAGAGAGGTAACCTAGTGGAGCGTTAACAACACTCTCCTGCCTGTAGGCTGAATCCACTGGAGTGCTGGGATTCAATTTGATGTTCAAAAAAGAGGCCAAATCTTTGAGCCAAACTAGAGGAGCAAAATTGTACTGCTTCCTCAATGTTTTGCTCAAATTTTGAAGCTCTGATAAGTTTAACTGAAAAGTGCAATGAGTTTTGTTAGATAGCTTGATGTAGGTAGTTTGCTAACTATATTCATTTGTTTTAAATTTAAATCTTCAAAATATGTGAGTAACATATCTTGTGACTTTGCTTAAGCCAATGGGCCAAAAATATATACAATAAAAATAAGCATCTTCAGAGACTAATATAAAAAAGAAAATTGAAAGTAAATTATAAAAAAAAAGATTTCAGACTTTTCATGAGTTTATCAGTAGCTAAAGTATGAAGGTCCCCCTCTAACGTAGAGTCTGAGTAAGAGAATATACCTGTATAGTGGACAAATTTACCTTAGTCTGCCATGATTAGCATCAGTTTTAGATAACTAATTGCCCATTCATGGCAGACTAAAAAAATTTGTTCACTATACGGGAAGTTCAAATTACTAAGGACTCTACATCCACTAGAGGAGTTTTGATGTACATGATGAAGGATTAAATTAAAATATTGAGTCAATTTCCTAAAATAGACAAATAGATACCTTAGTGATTGCTTCCTTTAAAGTTTTACTTCTTCCAGTAGAGGGTTTCTTGGTAGAAGTCTTTTGGGGTTTAGAGGCAGGAGCAGGTTGCCCTTTCTTTTGACTGACGTCATTGCCTTTCTTCTGTGAGTTCTTGTTATTGAGCTTAAACTTCTGAAGATTTTTGAACGCTTCTTCTTTAGAAGGAAGTGGTACCTCAAATGCAGGTTTTTCTGTAAGAAGAGATGAGAATGAGAGAAAATTTTATTGGTTACCAGTAAACAAAACTATAAATTTTCAGTAGGTAAGCAAAATAGAGAATTTCTTGGAAAACACTTTCTGTAGTCAGGCAAGAACATGGTTAATAAATTCATTAAGTTTAGTTAGAAGTCATTTTTTCATATATTTATCTATCAACTAGTAGCTAGCTAACACTTACTTTGGTCAGCTTTATTTTTATCCCCATCTTTGCTGGTTTCTTTGGACTTTGGCTTCTTGCCCACAACTTCCCATTGACCAGATGACATTTTCTAGGCAGATAGATAGAATTTATAAAACTAATAATCTGGAAAAAACACAAGGTCAGTTGTTTGTAGATTGGTCCTCTCATTGATAGGCAGATAGCCCAATCAGGGCCTATTTGACTATTACCTCTACATAGAGAACACATCAACATTTTTTTGAGAACAGAACTACTGAAGTCATTGACAAATTTATTGATTTCTTAGTGAACATTTTACAGTGTTCTGCTATCTGATAAAATTATCATAAATTCTTTCCAAAATAACATTGAACTGATAAAATGTTCATGCAGAAACAGAAATAATAAAGACTTCATTTGTTCTTTCTTCTCACTAAGTTCTCATTAAAATACATGCAAATATAAAATATTGGAGGGAAATTAGGACTATTTGCACATAAATTGCATCCTTTGCATCCAGATTGTTTTTGATGGTAAATTTTGCTGACAATCTGACCCATGTGTGTTCCAGTCTGTATTTGGTGCGAAAAATTCCACCAACTTTTTCAAAAATCTGAAAAAATACACCAACAATTTGGCTGATCCACCAACCTTTTCCCAATTTATCCAGTCTGCAAAGTGCATCCATGTCACCAAAGATATTTGGAGACATATTTTTAGAGAAAATATATCTTTGTAAGATATTTGGAGACAATTTCCTAATTAATTCCTATGTTTACATGTTATTATTGGAGACATTTTGAAGAATTCAGGTCATTTTGGAGACAGATTTGAAAATCTTTGGAGTCAAATTGTCCTCAAAATCCAGACTGCAGAATATGGAACATTTTCCAAAATTTAGCTGCATGAGATTTTGAATCTACTACTGAGAGTCAGAGAGTAACTGTCTCTCAAATTAAAATCTCTGCGGGAGAAGAGACACATTATGCATATTGCAGAGCCAGGCTGCAAAGTGCGTCTATGTCGCCAAAGATCTTTGGAGACATATCTTGAGGGAAAATATATCTTTGTAAGATATTGGAGACACTTTCTCAATTAATTCCTATGAATACATGTATTTATTGGGAGACATTTTGCAGAATTCTGGTCAATTTGGAGCCAGATTTGCCACACTTTGCAGACTGATTGCAGAGTGGCTAAAAATGAAATCTTGGTGACAGACCAGTCTGCATTTCACAAGTCTGCAGAATATGGAAGATATTTGGGATATTCTATCCGAACAATTTTGAATTTATTCCTATAATTACATTACTTTTGCTACGAACAGAATAAGAGATCTCAACAAACATTTCTGCAGATTGGGTATTTCATGGTAAATTCTAAGGGCTTGTCAGTGCCAGACTGTATTTCATGGTCAACCAAGTAAAATAGTATGGTTCATAAACTCCATGACCATTTGTAGCATAGGAGATAATTAGATATTTCTCAACATTTGCAATTGAAGGGCACAAAATAACTGTCACAAATTCTGCATTAAAATGGTGAGTTTGGACATGCTTTAATACCTATATCAGTGGTTCTTAACCTGGGTTCGATCGAACCCCAAGGATTCGGTGAGTCACTTCTAGGGGTTCGGCGGTTTGGCTCATTAAGTTGTTTGTTTATATGCAAAATTCATGTTTAGTTTATTTTGATCATTGAGCATATTGATTTAGTGTGCCAGTGCAAACGATGCTTGGTACAGTTTGTGCACTAATACAGTTTAACTTTAGTTATGTACATATATTTTTATTTTGAAGGGGAAAACACATTTTATTTTCCAACTACAAGGGTTCGATGAATATGGAGCTTCTGGGGTTCGGTACCTCCAAAAAGGTTAAGAACCACTGACCTAGATGGTCAATTCCACTGCCTTATCGGTGGATTTTTCTGCGATGAAAATAATTTTTTGGCAAAGTTCAACTAAGTTGATAGATTTTTAGCTATTTATTCTGGGACGATACCAAAAATTTTAACGATTCTGATACAATTCCGATTCTAACCAAATTAACCGATACCTGATTATTTAATGATTGGGATTTGGGCTAGATATTTAGCTACCTAATGATACCTTACCAAGTACCATATTAAATCTTCAATTTATTAATAATTTCATAAGTTAATTTGTACTTTGTAGTGTTTACATGTAGGCTGAAACTTATATGGTAAAGCCATGTTTTATTGAAACTCTTCTAACACATTTTTTTTCATTTTATTGAGTAATCATTAATGTAAATACTAAATAGTAAAATTCTTAAAGCTGCAATAAAGCATAGATTCATACTTAACCCTTTAATTCCTCTCTAAAGACTAAACAGTGAACATTTAATTCATAATCTTTGAAAGGAAAACCTAATAGAATTATAAACACCATTAATTTTCGGTGGAAAAATGGGTAAAATGTTGGTGGATCAGCCAAATTACAGGAAATTTATGGTGGATTTTTCCAGCTTTTTCAAAAAGTCAGTGGAATTTTGTGCACCAAATACAGACTGGCCAGTTCCTGCTGTCTGGTCTGAAACTAGGGCCTGCTTGACCCTATTTTTAATTTTATTTGGAATGAAGAGTTTATGAGCCATACTATGACACTAATTAGTAGTAATTACTATAGGGCCTCTCCAGTCTGCAGAATAAGGGACATTTTTAACATTTTCTATGCGAACAATCCTTAATTTCCTCCTATGTTAACATGTATTTTACTGAGAAGTGAGAACAAAAGCCATATTAGAGAATTTCTTGGAGAACAGTTTACCAGTTCCTGCAGTCTGGTGGCCTCTGACAACAGAAACATCATATGATCATAGCCCACCAGTCTGCAGAATATGGAACATTTTTCAAGACTCTCTGCGGGAGTTTTTGATTGAATTTTAGAAATTGGAGATCTCAGCGGGAGATCTTGAATTAATTCCTATGTTACCATTAATTTAGCTGCGGGAGATTCTGAATCTGCTGCTGAGAGTCCAAGTAATAAAGTATGTCCAAACTCGCCATTTTAATGGCGAGTTTGTGACAGTTATTTTGAGCTCTTCAAATGCAAATGGCGAGTTTTATCTATTTTTCTCCTATGCTACAATGTTATTTTGGAGAGAATTTATGAAAATTTGATCATTTTGGAGAGAATTTGTTGAATTTTGGAGAGAGCTGGAGAGACAAATGGAGAGTTAATGAGACATACTATTTTACTTGGCTGAGAGTCAGAGTAGTTCTCTCTCAAAATAAAGTCTCTGCGGGAGAAGAGACGCATTCTGCAGACTGGATAGCCCAGTCTGTATTTGGCGCACAAATCCCACTGACTTTTTCACAAAGCTGAAAAAATCAACCATAAATTTCCAGTAATTTGGTTAATCCACCAACATTTTCCCAATTTATCCACCAAAAATTAATGGTAACATAGGAATAAACCAAGTAATAAAGCATGTCCAAACTCGCCATTTTAATGGCGAGTTTGTGACAGTTATTTTGAGCCCTCCAATTGCAAATGGCGAGTTTTATCTATTTTTCTCCTATGCTACAATGCCAGACTGGAAAACCTAAATTCTAACAGAGTTACTCCTAACTTCATGCATTCCCATTAGTGATGTTTATCATCACAACAAGCCTAATTGTGAAGCATAAATGACTTATTTTACATTAGTTTTCACTGCAGAGTTGAAATTTATAAAATAATTTACTGATTTCTTCATTTTTTAGGGTTAAAATGAGTAATTTTTGTTCATTCTAAATTCCTAACAGAGTTACTAGTCAATCTGAAATGAGTTATTATTCCACTCTGGCTACAATGTTATTTTGGAGAGAATTTATGAAAATTGGATCATTTTGGAGAGAATTTGTTGAATTTTGGAGAGAGCTGGAGAGACAAATGGTGAGTTTATGAGACATACTATTTTACTTGGGGAATAAATAGCTTAAAATCCACCGACTTTGCCAAAATATTATTTTCAAAGGGGAAAAATTCCACCGAAATGTCGGTGGAATTTACCACGAAATACAGACTGGATCATATCATCATAGCTTCAAAACACTCGTTAAAAACTTGAATTAATAAATTATAGCCAGTCTGCAGAATGCGTCTCTTCTCCCGCAGAGATTTTAATTTGAGAGACAGTTACTCTCTTACTCTCAGTAGCAGATTCAGAATCTTCTGCAGCTAAATTAATGGAAACATAGGAATTAATTAAAAATCTCCCGCATCTAAATTAATGGTAACATAGGAATTAATTCAAGATCTCCCGCAGAGATCTCCAATTTCTAAAATTCAATCAAAAACTCCCGCAGAGAGTCTTGGAAAAATGTTCCACATTCTGCAGACTGGAGTCTTGTCTATTGAGGCATCGAAGTTAGTCTCCTGAATTATCCAACAACAATTCTTCAATCAATTCTTATGTTTACTAAATTACTGTCTTTCAGTGTCTGAAACAGTTTACATCTAATTATTTTTATTGGAAAGTATTTAGAGATTTTTGGCCATGTTGGAGAGAAATTTGAAAATCTTTGGTCCTTTGGAGAGAAAATGCCCCCATGTTTCAGAGGATGGAAAATTGTAAGCCAATTTTTGAGCCAAAAATATCAATTAGGCTATTAGCTAAATCATAGATCACATCATCATTCATCACACACATTTTTTTTATTAATAAAAAGGAGTTTATAGTATAATTTATTTTATACTTTGTCTCCTGGATTAGTTTTTATTTTTTTTTAAATCAATAGATGTTGCAATCACAGATACTCATATAACTACTTCTATATATATCCATATCAGATCTGCATTCATTTAGCTATTTACATATTTACATTGTGGAGTTTTGTTAAAACTATACATGTTACTCTATCTTACCCAATGGGTATAGGGAATAGATGCCGGGCGTTCTCTTCAGAGCACCACTCTCCTATGTGGGAAGAAGAGTGGGTCCTATTGGGAGGGCAAGGGGACAATTACATAGTTTAGATATAACAAAAACAATGGGGAAAAGTGCCGGGCGTTCTCTTCGGACCACCACCCTCCTTTTGTGGGAAGGAGAGTGGGTCCTACTGGGAGGGCAAGGGGACAAATACATAGTTTGTATATAACAAAAACAATGGGGGAGAGTGCCGGGCGTTCTCTTCGGAGCACCACCCTCCTTTTGTGGGAAAGAGAGTGGGTCCTACTGGGAGGGCAAGGGGACAAATACATAGTTTAGATATAACAAAAACAATGGGGGAAAGTGCCGGGCATTCTCTTCGGAGCACCACCCTCCTTTGTGGGAAGGAGAGTGGGTCCTACTGGGAGGGCAAGGGGACAAATACATAGTTTAAATATAACAATAACAATGGGGAAAAGTGCCGGGCGTTCTCTTCGGAGCACCACCCTCCTTTTGTGGGAAGGAGAATGGGTCCTACTGGGAGGGCAGGGGAAACCTTGACCCACCCTCAGTGGGTCAAGCTGACCAACCATGTCAAGGTTTCATTAAAAATTCAGTAGCTTGACCCATTATACTAATTATATCTCATAGTAATTTGTTACAGTTTTTTTTTTTTTTTTTTTTATATATCTTTTATCTTACCAGTGCATTTGATATAGTATATCAGTATTTGGAAAATATTTCTCCTTTTGTTATGTAGAGTTTGATCTCCTCCTAGTAGAACAGTCAGTGTTGGATCATCTATACCAATACCACTAAGACTTCTTAACATGAGCCATCTTTGATCCTGGAATTCAGAACATTCCATCAGGAAGTGTTGGATTGTTTCTGGCACCATGCAGTATTGACAAAGCTCACTGTCACTCATCCCAAATCTATGTAGGTATTGCCTCAAGCCTGCATGGCCCATTCTCATGCGATGAATAACTACTTCATGTCTTCTGGTTCTGAATTGTGCCACAGGTGCATCATTTGATGGTCTCTGTCTGATCTCCCTCAGGAACAGTCCTCTACCAGATGACTCAGTATTGAACTGCCAATATTCACTCCAACACTCAATCATTCTTCTCTTTAGGATACTGATCCACTCCGGACTGGCAAGATTATATAGCTCACTTTTTATGTTTTCATGTCCCTTGTTTGCTGACTGATCTGCTATCTCATTACCAACTATACCACAATGGGCCTTCACCCAATGTAAATGTACAGTCCCTGTTATATTGAGGTCCACCAATATGTTTTGTATTCTAGTTACAATATTTACATACTCTGAATCCCTTGTTAAAATAGATTGGAGACCACTTTTAGAGTCTGAAAAAATTACTGTCCTGTTAATGTCATTATTATTGCAGTACTCTAGTGCTTTCCATATGGCAAACAGCTCAGAGCTGATCACTGAATGCTCTGATCTCAGTTTCCAGCATGTTGTGGTACCAAGAGATGGAACATACATAGCTGCAGCAACCGAATTCTGAGTGTCGTCACTTATCTTAGATCCATCAGTAAACAGCACAGTGAACCCAGCATATTTTTCCCCTACATAAGTTAAGAAAGCACCATTATCCCTCACCTCATCACAAAATTCCAGTTTAACATACTTAGCCAAATGCTTCCACGGAGAGAGTGCAGCAGCATCACCAAATGTTCTTCTGATAGAAGTCATGTTCAACTGTCTCATGGACCTCACAGATCTCCATGAGAAGGAACTGAATGGGTGTTGATTTGCAATCATATTAGGTGAATTCAATTTTAGCATCCGAGTGGTTTCATAGTCCTTGGGTTTATTCTTCAGTTTAATTACTTGTTTTACATTTAGATAGTCTCTATGAAGTGTTAGAGGTACGATTCCTGCCTCTACTTCTAGGGAGAGTATCGGAGATGTTCTTCTTGCTCCTAGTATTAGCCTCAAAGCGCAATTTTGTATTGGATCCATTTTTTTTAGATTAGTCTTTGAAGCTGAACCATAGAGGATACTTCCATAATCTATCTTGGCCCTGATGTAGGCTATATAGAAGTTTTTTAATACCAATGTGGAGGCCCCCCACATGGATGAGGAGAACGTTTTCATAAGGTTTAATCTTAAATTACAGTCTCTTTTCAATTGATCTATATGGTTACCCCAATTAAGATTGGGAGAATCAAACTGCATTCCAAGTAATCGTGTACTTTTTTTGTATTCAATGACATTCCCATTGAGACGTAATATTGGACACTGTATTTTTTTCCTGGTGAAATGCTGTACTACAGATTTCTGTGGATTGACAGTGAGACCCCACTTTTTGGCCCATTCTGCAAATCTGTTCAGATAGTTCTGCATTCTCCGTTTAGCTATTGCAGGATCATCCGCCACACAGCTGACAGTTATATCATCTGCATAGACATAGAGATGTGCAAATTCATCTTTAGGCATATCCATCATCATTAGATTGAAGAGGATTGGCGAGAGAATTGCACCTTGAGGAGTTCCTGTTTCCACCTCAACAGAGTCAGACAGCATTCCCTCTACATTGACCCTGATTGCTCTGCTCCTAAAGTAGTTATCTAACCAGCTAATCATGTTTCCTCTAATACCGCTGCACACTAGTTTACATATCAATCCCTCTCCCCACACTGTGTCAAACGCACCCTTCAAGTCAATATAAGTAACAATACATATTCTCCCTTCTGCTATAGACTCTCTTATATTATTCTCAAGTCTTAGAAGAATATCAATAGTTCCTTGACCCTTTCTAAAACCACATTGTGAGTTTGATAACAGGCTTTTTCTTTCAACAATATATTCAAGTCTATTTTTAATAATTCTCTCTAAAGTTTTTCCAATGCAGGATAATAGGGCAATTGGTCTATATGATGAAATAGAGTCTTTGGGCTTACCAGCTTTATATATGGGTAAAACCACTGCACTCTTCCATGATCTCGGAATGATTCCAGTCTTGAAACTTTGATTGAAAATTGATAGAAGCTCCTTCAGGCTAGTCGGGTTGAGTGCCTTCAACAGTGTATATGAGATGTTATCCTCTCCAGGTGAGGAAGAACTTTTTGCACTCTCTACAGAGGAGACCACCTCTTCATAGGTAATATCTTCATTATAGTCATCATTTGTGATTTCAGAGGCCTCAATCAACAACTGTTGATAATTCCCAATATATTGCCTTCTGATGCCATTAGGCACTGTGGTCAGGTTCATGGCATGCAAATCAGCTTTCTTTTTAGAATCAACAACCATTTGGTTTTGAAAAACTAAAGGTGTTGATTTTGAGACTGCTATACCTCTCATTTTTCTGATTTTATCCCATATTTCTACCTGGAGGAGTGTCAAATTTAATTTCGGATATGAAATCATTAAAAGATTTTTTTCTTTTATCTTTTTTTATTTGGTTGAATTCTTTGGATATTTCCTTGAATTTGTTTATATTTTCTTCAGAAGGATATTTAATCATTCTCCTCCTTGCCTTCCTTCTCTCTCCTACTTTCTGGTAACATTCTCTGTCCCACCACAAGACGTTACCCTTTATTCTTGTTCTTCCACTAGTCAGCTCTATATTGTTTTCTGCCGCTGTTAGCAATCTCTGACTAAAATCTTCTGCTCTGCTGTCAATATCATTTGGATGAATCAATTTAGACTCCCGGATACTATTTGAGAAGCTTTTCAGGTTTTCTTTGGTAGTTTTCCATTTTTTTCGGGTACTAATAACATTTGTAAATGGTCTTAAACAAATTTTCAGCCTAATTGGAATGTGATCACTTCCCACATCATGGAGTCTGTCAATTGTGGTCACTGTACTCAGATAATCAGATTAGATGACACCAGACAAAGGTCTAGACATGACTGACGTCCAGTAGAGACATTCAGTCTCGTATAGAAGTCAATGGGGTTTACTAAGAACGCTTCAGTATTGTAGACAACATATTCTAGTGTTCTGCCAGATATGTCCGCTCTTCCACAATCAGAAGATAGCAATGGGGAGTGGGCATTGAAATCTCCCACAATTATGTATTTGTTGCCCAGCTGATGAAGAATGTGAAGCATTTCAGCATTTCGAATATTAGAGTTTGGATTGTACAAATTTAAAATGGAAATTTTTGAACTGTCTTTCACACACATTCACACTATTCCTTCCCTTTCGGCTTCCAACTGGTTTATTATTGTTATGATTGTTGTCACATTTCTTTTTCTTCATGACGTGTCGGTACGTAGTAGAACGGACACACTAACGCTATTAGTTTCGAATTATCAGACAGTAGGTAGTCACATTACTTAAATTTTCAATCATACATGAAAAGAATATATAATTTGGCATTTAATCAATCAAAAGTACACATTAAAATGTTAAATTATATATTTTTTCTAATCTGATCGAAAATGTAAAACTGTCCGATATTTCGTGGCTTACCCTGATTTTAGTTAAAAATACTGCGATTAATCAGAGATGGATCTTTATTATTATTATAATCAACTCCTTATATATAATGATGAATCTGTGGATTATTTAAATGCATTTAGGTAAACGCTAGAATTCACTAAAATGAAAAGGTAATGAAAATCAATTTTCAAATGTGTTTTTATTGATTGAGGCAATAGAAACATTATTTACCTTCTCTGATAACATTGCACTATCGGGCCGACGTCGGTAAATGTTGGCAAAGTAAAGGCACGATCGGGCATTGGCACGCCAATGCTATTACACACTGGGCCAATGCAATGAAAACGACACTGGGTCAACGGTTGCCAAACAGCAGTGGCCCAATGAAGATAAACATTGATTAACCAATCCAGTGTTTTTTTGATGTACCAATATGTTTATTATACTGGTCTACCGGTTCTATTTGGTAGTTATCGACAGACAATCCCCTATAAACAACGTATATCGATTCGATTTCTTTTCGATTGCCTGGGATCTCGAATCGATGGATTGTTCCATCGAATCGACAGCTAGACCGTTGTTTATAGGGTCAGAGGAAATATGTGCAAACGATCTATCCCAACTTTAACCACACCAAATAGCCAATTTAGTATCCTCAATTAAGTATATCTTTGAAATTGTAGCCGTTTCTGGCAATTGGGCCTGTTATCCCTACAATTATTAATTTAACACTTTATTTATTTCATTCATAAAAATGAGCTTGAACGCTAGTTAATTCATATATTTAGTATGTAAAGTTATTTTTCCGTCAGAAATAATTATTTCTGCATCTTTTATATGAAAATAGTACTGGCCGTAGACATGCATGGCATCAGCACCGTTAAGTATTGCCAATACCAATAAGTCGTTTTTACGTAGTTATACTAGCTATTCAGGGCCGGTGGACTTCCGTGAGGTGGGCCAATTAACGTCGGGCCTTTGCTGGCCCAATACACCGAGACCGGCATGACAGCGATATGACCCAGAGTTTCGTTCTGAATTGGGCCAACATTGTAATGTTTACTGGGATATTGTCTTCATTCCAACAGATTGTTCTCAATTGTCTAGTGTTTCCATGGGTAATTATCGTATGTGATTTAATTTTAGTAGAAGATTTATCAGTAGTAGTACCTACTATAAAGTTACTGAGATTGGTTAGTGAAAGAAAACTAATGCATTGATTAAACATCGTATATTATTGCATAAAAGAAAAAATCAACATATATAAATGATCTAGCATATAAATAAACAATCATTATAGAACAATTAACATACAATACTACATGTTACACACACAATAATACATAAAAAGACATTGGAATCGCACAAAACCTCATTAAAAAATTTTGATTATCAAGTTTGGCAGTTTTTAGTCTAGATTTTTTAAGTAAATCATTCAATTTAATTATAGGTATAAGCGAGTTATAAGCACCAATGTAAAATCTTTGAAAAAGATCGCTTGCAAATTTCTACCAGATTTTAAAATTTAATTCTTTTTGTAAATAAATATTTTTCATGCCAAAAGTCTTACTCTCTATTAACTAGTTTTTGAACTAAATACCCGAATATGTATAAACTCATAAACTGTATATTATCAGTATATACTATATTGTTTTAAATTAGAACTATTGAAAACCTGTTTGAATAAATAATTTAGCATATGATGATCAACAATTTCTGTCAGAGAATGAAAATCTGAAGCAGCTTCTTGAAAGCAAAATAATAAGTTTTCTAAATTCAAATAAGCGATCTCTATAACATCTAGACTCTAGAGCATCGTAAAAAACACTGCCAAGTTTCATTTTCCTAAGGTTAAATTTCAACTAATCTACTTATTCAATTGTTATTACAAATGCCATAATATTACCGCTACGATACACTGGACGAACATCCTTTCCTAACAATAATCTACCCATTACTCCGATTTCACAACAGTTAACTATCGTCTATAACATCGTAGAAAGTCCTTATTCAAAGAGAAGCCTCTTCAATTACAGTTATATGATTTTGCGGCGTGTATTTTATAAACGCCAACGCCCTCTCGTGAGGAACATTAGAACTACTCGGTCCGCCATTGCTCTTATGCAAACCTTGGCTCACAGTCTCGTCGATGAGATCGTTGGTTTTTCCGTTCTCTAGATTCACTGACGCTAGACTGCCATGGCGAATGGAGAAGCTCTTTTTAAGCTTGCTTTGTCTTCTCTCAGAGTTAATAGGTAGGAGTGAGTCCTTGTGCTTGCCAATGAGATTGTTCTCGTACTCGCTCCTCATGAGGTAGTTCTCCACTTTGTCGCAAGAGGTGATGCAGTCTCCTAGGTAGTCTAACTCTTCTAAGAAGTGATCGGGCAAGTCCATGTCTGCGATACCTTCCTCTGATATACACGTTAGCTCTTGCTTCATCCGGTCAGCGCCCTGAAAAAAGAAAAATTAGAAATATGATAACGATCCAAAATAATTACATTTGTAAAATGTTTCTTCTACAATCATGAGGAAATAGAAGAGACAATTAACTTTAAAAGCATGCAATTCAGTTATGTGTATTTTGGATAGTAAAACCTGTCCTGGAAACATTTTCTATAATTTTGAAAACTCACATCTGCAGTCATTCCCCCCATATTGCGGGGGTTGTGCAGGAGGGAGGCCAGGCTCGGGGGATGCAGGGGGGCGTCCAGGTCCATTCCAGCTAGAGAATCTTGTCGACTGCGACTCTCGGGGCAGTTTTTCTTTGCACACGTGTGACGAGTGCCAGACCTGGGAAATATAACGAGAAATGAAATAGATTGAACAAAGTTCATAGAAAGTATATTTTCATTAATTTCTAATAATTAATTTGAATGATTTGTATATTAACTATGTATATCAAATAATATTAAGTAAAATAGATCACAGTTAAGTAATTATAAGAATTTATTATTGATCTAAAATTAAATGAAATTTTAGAATTTAAAATGTGAAAAAAAAAATAGATTTAGGTTTCAGATGATGATTTTGTGAGGAAGAAATCGTAGGCTTCAGAAAATTTAGCATTAATTATACTTCAACTCTCATTTTTTGTATATTTTTCAAATTATTCAATAGATGAACAAACAATAAATGAACCCTCAAGTAAACATAGTAAGTATAAAGTTACAAAGGGACATTTCGCTCACTTGTTTTTGTGCCTATGCCTCGCTGCTCTTCTTCTGTGTACATCTATCAGGAATATTGTCATGGAGCCAAATATTATGAAGGTGGAGGAGAAGTAGTAACCAGCCTTGTTACCATACTGGATGTTAATGTAGCCTGGAAAACATAGAACTGAATATTAATGTAGCCTGGAAAACATAGGATGTTAATGTAGCCTGGAAAACATAGGATGTTAATGTAGCCTGGAAAACATAGGATGTTAATGTAGCCTGGAAAACATAGAACTGGATGTTAATGTAGATTGGAAAACATAGAACTGGATGATAATGCAGCCTGAATAATATATCTAGTTTAATGTAAAATATAATTAGAAGGTATAATATATAATGTATACAAATTAAACCTCAATTTTCAGTTAGTTGGAATGTTTCGATATTTCTAAAATACAAAATTTGAGATGAAATTATAATATTTAGATATAGGTAATAAAATATTTATTTGCATAAAAATGGTTTCGTAAATAATTCGAAATGACAAGTCCAAAATAATAATAAAATAACGTACCTGTAATAGGTATTCCAAGTGCAGTTGGAATAGCTTGCGAGCACTGTACGAACCCCCAAGTTCGAGCAAAGTTACGAGCCCGAACTTTTTCGTAGGTGAACATCTTGAGAGCGTAGTGGAAACCACCGCTAAAAATTCCGTAAACCCACGAGAAGATTACGTAACCTGGATAACCTGGAAGAAAAATTGAAAACAGGGTGAATGGTTAAAATAAATATTCAACTGTTAGGCCCGTTTCATACTTGCGCTTTTTTAACACCGCGGAAAAAAGCTCTTTATAAAATGTGTTGACACTTGCGTTTTTATGGCTGAAGGAAAAAAATAATGTGATTTTTCCTTCAATGATAAAAAACGCAAGTGTGAACACATTTTAATTAAGAAGAGCTTTTTTACGCGTTATTAAAAAACGCAAGTGTGAAGCGGGCATAAGTCCAAACAAATGTTCTACCGTTGAATCAAAACAAATGTGCTACTGTTGAGTCAAAACAAATGTCCTATTGTGGAGTCCAAACAAAATAATTGAGTCCTAACAAATGTCCCACTGTTCCACTTACCATCAACAGAAGGAAAAGCTAGGCAGGTGACACCGCAAAGAAACATTGCGGCCTGGTAAAGGTACTGCAGACTGATGCGACACTCTGCACTTCTGTGTACCGTCAAGAAGCCAAAGGTGAGGCACCCAGTGACCCATCCCAGCCCGAGGTAAGTCTGAAGTAGCATCACAGACCTCTCATCTAGTCCTGACTCTTTGGCTTGTTGTGCCTGTGAAGAAATACATAAACTAGTGTACACGTGCTTTCAAAATGATGAAACTTCACTATATCATTTATATCCATTTAATGACAAACGTCGTTAACGGAGGACATAAGAAAAACATCAAATACAGTTTAAATTTATTCCATATAATCATATTTTAGCGCTAAGAAGCGTACAAATAAGTATAGGCTATATCGCATAAGGATATTAGATTTTGAACCACCCACAGTTCTTACCAAAGGACATTAGACTATATAAAAAAAGTGTATAGTGGTGGATAATATTGACCTATCAAAAAAAAAAAGTTTTGGCCTACAACATGTTTCATGGTAGTTCAATTTACGTAATAATTATTATTCCTGGCTCCTCTTTCTCTCCAATATTTTCAACTGAATAAAATTATAATTTAACTTAGTTATTGGATCCATTATTGAACTGATATAAGTATAATTTCCTATCCGTGTTAGCAGCTGCTTGCCAAACGTATAATAATGTTATAGTGTGACGGTCAGACATACATTGTATTAGAATAGTGATCAATTAAATATATTGAGACTCAGTTCACTTACAATATTCGTCTTTAACTCAATGACTACGTATTGGTACATATTTGTACCACTATGTATAGTACTGATAGACGTTGTGGTATAAATATATAACACTGTCAATATTTCAAATCTGAATTAAACTGTGACAATGCGAACTAAAATCATACCACTGTTTCAACACACAACCAAGATCAGTAGGTACAGTCGAAGAAAAGTGTATCCGTACCTAATGATTTTATGACAATTTACTATTTTTTTTATTTCCAAAATTAACGATACTAATTGTAAATTTGTAATGCTTGTAGATATTTTAAATTTGGTCTGTGTATTCGACGACAAATAGGTAAGATTTGAAAATGATGAAAAATTAGGAAACTGTGATGTGAGATACACAGTATGTATACACATCATGCGGAGACTCTTTTCTCTGATAGTACACACAGAGATACTTAGCTGCTTTTGCTATTGTGGGACACTTGATAGAAGAGCAATAACAGAAACTTGAGATTTTGAAAATGTCAGTTAGGCTAGACTGCGCATTGAACATTCCTAGTCAACGTGTTAAAATGGTTTGAGATTTATTCGTCAGGTTAGAGACAATATATGTTCATCAGTTGACGGCAAAAAAAAAAGACAGAATGAAAAAAGATAAATATGTAAGGGCTAAATAATAATAATTATGTTTTCTTTTAATTAGTACTTTTATAACTTTTTTCCTCTTAATTTTAAAAACTTTTTTCTTATATAATCGAAAGCGTGGAGCAGATCGATAATACGAATCTTACACTCACTTTATGAAACGCGATAACTTCAAGATTGCAAACACGATTATAAATTTTCATGAAATAACGACTGTTTATATCTTCCAATATTAAAAGCAGAAATTTATGTCAATTTCAAATACTCAAAAGTGAAATACGAAAATGCGATTAAAGGAAGAACAGCTCAAAAAAATTTTTCTACTAGTGTACTTGCCCGTTAAGCATAACGAGTTCTCAATAGTATCAATATTTGTAACTTGTGTACTTGCCCGTTAAGAATAACGTGTTCTCAATAGTATCAATATTTGTAACTAGTGTACTTGCCCGTTAAGAATAACGTGTTCTCAATAGTATCAATATTTGTAACTAGTGTACTTGCCCGTTAAGAATAACGTGTTCTCAATAGTATCAATATTTGTAACTAGTGTACTTGCCCGTTAAGAATAACGTGTTCTCAATAGTATCAATATTTGTAACTAGTGTACTTGCCCGTTAAGAATAACGTGTTCTCAATAGTATCAACATTTGTAACTAGTGTATTTGCCCGTTAAGAATAACGTGTTTTCAATAGTATCAAATATTTGTAACTAGTGTATTTGCCCGTTAAGAATAACGTGTTTTCAATAGTATCAAATATTTGTAACTGGTGTAGTTGCCCGTTAAGAATAACGTGTTCTCAATAGTATCAATATTTGTAACTGGTGTACTTGCCCTTTAAGAATAACGTGTTTTCAATAGTATCAAATATTTGTAACTAGTGTATTTGACCGTTAAGAATAACGTGTTCTCAATAGTATCAATATTTGTAACTAGTGTACTTGCCCATTAAGAATAACGTGATCTCAATAGTATCAATATTTGTAACTAGTGTATTTGCCCGTTAAGAATAACGTGTTCTCAATAGTATCAATATTTGTAACTAGTGTTCTTGCCCGTTAAGAATAACGCATTCTCAATAGTATCAATATTTGTAACTAGTGTACTTGCCCGTTAAGAATAACGTGTTCTCAATAGTATCAACATTTGTAACTAGTGTATTTGCCCGTTAAGAATAACGTGTTTTCAATAGTATCAAATATTTGTAACTAGTGTATTTGCCCGTTAAGAATAACGTGTTTTCAATAGTATCAAATATTTGTAACTGGTGTAGTTGCCCGTTAAGAATAACGTGTTCTCAATAGTATCAATATTTGTAACTGGTGTACTTGCCCTTTAAGAATAACGTGTTTTCAATAGTATCAAATATTTGTAACTAGTGTATTTGACCGTTAAGAATAACGTGTTCTCAATAGTATCAATATTTGTAACTAGTGTACTTGCCCATTAAGAATAACGTGATCTCAATAGTATCAATATTTGTAACTAGTGTATTTGCCCGTTAAGAATAACGTGTTCTCAATAGTATCAATATTTGTAACTAGTGTTCTTGCCCGTTAAGAATAACGCATTCTCAATAGTATCAATATTTGTAACTAGTGTACTTGCCCGTTAAGAATAACGTGCTCTCAATAGTATCAATATTTGTAACTAGTGTAGTTGCCCGTTAAGAATAACGTGTTCTCAATAGTATCAATATTTGTAACTAGTGTACTTGCCCGTTAAGAATAACGTGTTCTCAATAGTATCAATATTTGTAACTAGTGTACTTGCCCGTTAAGAATAACGTGTTCTCAATAGTATCAATATTTGTAACTAGTGTACTTGCCCGTTAAGAATAACGCGCTCTCAATAGTATAAATATTTGTAACTAGTGTACTTGCCCGTTAAGAATAACGTGTTTTCAATAGTATCAACATTTGTAACTAGTGTACTTGCCCGTTAAGAATAACGTGTTTTCAATAGTATCAACATTTGTAACTAGTGTACTTGCCCGTTAAGAATAACGTGTTTTCAATAGTATCAATATTTGTAACTAGTGTACTTGCCCGTTAAGAATAACGCGCTCTCAATAGTATCAATATTTGTAACTAGTGTACTTGCCCGTTAAGAATAACGTGTTTTCAATAGTATCAACATTTGTAACTAGTGTACTTGCCCGTTAAGAATAACGTGTTCTCAATAGTATCAATATTTGTAACTAGTGTACTTGCCCCTTAAGAATAACGTGTTCTCAATAGTATCAACATTTGTAACTAGTGTATTTGCCCGTTAAGAATAACGTGTTTTCAATAGTATCAAATATTTGTAACTAGTGTATTTGCCCGTTAAGAATAACGTGTTTTCAATAGTATCAAATATTTGTAACTGGTGTAGTTGCCCGTTAAGAATAACGTGTTCTCAATAGTATCAATATTTGTAACTGGTGTATTTGCCCGTTAAGAATAACGTGTTCTCAATAGTATCAATATTTGTAACTAGTGTACTTGCCCGTTAAGAATAACGTGTTCTCAATAGTATCAATATTTGTAACTAGTGTACTTGCCCGTTAAGAATAACGTGTTCTCAATAGTATCAATATTTGTAACTAGTGTACTTGCCCGTTAAGAATAACGTGTTCTCAATAGTATCAATATTTGTAACTAGTGTACTTGCCCGTTAAGAATAACGTGTTCTCAATAGTATCAACATTTGTAACTAGTGTATTTGCCCGTTAAGAATAACGTGTTTTCAATAGTATCAAATATTTGTAACTAGTGTATTTGCCCGTTAAGAATAACGTGTTTTCAATAGTATCAAATATTTGTAACTGGTGTAGTTGCCCGTTAAGAATAACGTGTTCTCAATAGTATCAATATTTGTAACTGGTGTACTTGCCCTTTAAGAATAACGTGTTTTCAATAGTATCAAATATTTGTAACTAGTGTATTTGACCGTTAAGAATAACGTGTTCTCAATAGTATCAATATTTGTAACTAGTGTACTTGCCCATTAAGAATAACGTGATCTCAATAGTATCAATATTTGTAACTAGTGTATTTGCCCGTTAAGAATAACGTGTTCTCAATAGTATCAATATTTGTAACTAGTGTTCTTGCCCGTTAAGAATAACGCATTCTCAATAGTATCAATATTTGTAACTAGTGTACTTGCCCGTTAAGAATAACGTGCTCTCAATAGTATCAATATTTGTAACTAGTGTAGTTGCCCGTTAAGAATAACGTGTTCTCAATAGTATCAATATTTGTAACTAGTGTACTTGCCCGTTAAGAATAACGTGTTCTCAATAGTATCAATATTTGTAACTAGTGTACTTGCCCGTTAAGAATAACGTGTTCTCAATAGTATCAATATTTGTAACTAGTGTACTTGCCCGTTAAGAATAACGCGCTCTCAATAGTATAAATATTTGTAACTAGTGTACTTGCCCGTTAAGAATAACGTGTTTTCAATAGTATCAACATTTGTAACTAGTGTACTTGCCCGTTAAGAATAACGTGTTTTCAATAGTATCAACATTTGTAACTAGTGTACTTGCCCGTTAAGAATAACGTGTTTTCAATAGTATCAATATTTGTAACTAGTGTACTTGCCCGTTAAGAATAACGCGCTCTCAATAGTATCAATATTTGTAACTAGTGTACTTGCCCGTTAAGAATAACGTGTTTTCAATAGTATCAACATTTGTAACTAGTGTACTTGCCCGTTAAGAATAACGTGTTCTCAATAGTATCAATATTTGTAACTAGTGTACTTGCCCCTTAAGAATAACGTGTTCTCAATAGTATCAACATTTGTAACTAGTGTATTTGCCCGTTAAGAATAACGTGTTTTCAATAGTATCAAATATTTGTAACTAGTGTATTTGCCCGTTAAGAATAACGTGTTTTCAATAGTATCAAATATTTGTAACTGGTGTAGTTGCCCGTTAAGAATAACGTGTTCTCAATAGTATCAATATTTGTAACTGGTGTATTTGCCCGTTAAGAATAACGTGTTCTCAATAGTATCAATATTTGTAACTAGTGTTCTTGCCCGTTAAGAATAACGCATTCTCAATAGTATCAATATTTGTAACTAGTGTACTTGCCCGTTAAGAATAACGTGCTCTCAATAGTATCAATATTTGTAACTAGTGTAGTTGCCCGTTAAGAATAACGTGTTCTCAATAGTATCAATATTTGTAACTAGTGTACTTGCCCGTTAAGAATAACGTGTTCTCAATAGTATCAATATTTGTAACTAGTGTACTTGCCCGTTAAGAATAACGTGTTCTCAATAGTATCAATATTTGTAACTAGTGTACTTGCCCGTTAAGAATAACGCGCTCTCAATAGTATCAATATTTGTAACTAGTGTACTTGCCCGTTAAGAATAACGTGTTTTCAATAGTATCAACATTTGTAACTAGTGTACTTGCCCGTTAAGAATAACGTGTTTTCAATAGTATCAACATTTGTAACTAGTGTACTTGCCCGTTAAGAATAACGTGTTTTCAATAGTATCAATATTTGTAACTAGTGTACTTGCCCGTTAAGAATAACGTGTTCTCAATAGTATCAACATTTGTAACTAGTGTACTTGCCCGCTAAGAATAACGTGTTTTCAATAGTATCAACATTTGTAACTAGTGTACTTGCCCGTTAAGAATAACGTGTTTTCAATAGTATCAATATTTGTAACTAGTGTACTTGCCCGTTAAGAATAACGTGTTTTCAATAGTATCAACATTTGTAACTAGTGTACTTGCCCGTTAAGAATAACGTGTTTTCAATAGTATCTACATTTGTAACTAGTGTACTTGCCCTTTAAGAATAACGTGTTCTCAATAGTATGAATATTTGTAACTAGTGTACTTGCCCGTTAAGAATAACGTGTTCTCAATAGTATCAATATTTGTAACTAGTGTACTTGCCCGTTAAGAATAACGTGTTCTCAATAGTATCAATATTTGTAACTAGTGTACTTGCCCGTTAAGAATAACGTGCTCTCAATAGTATCAATATTTGTAACTAGTGTACTTGCCCGTTAAGAATAACGTGTTTTCAAGAGTATCGATATTTGTAACTAGTGTACTTGCCCGTTAAGAATAACGTGTTTCCAATAGTATCAACATTTGTAACTAGTGTACTTGCCCGTTAAGAATAACGTGTTTTCAATAGTATCAATATTTGTAACTAGTGTACTTGCCCGTTAAGAATAACGTGTTCTCAATAGTATCAACATTTGTAACTAGTGTACTTGCCCGTTAAGAATAACGTGTTTTCAATAGTATCAACATTTGTAACTAGTGTACTTGCGTGTTAAGAATAACGTGCTCTCAATAGTATCAATATTTGTAACTAGTGTACTTGCCCGTTAAGAATAACGTGTTTTCAAGAGTATCAATATTTATAATATAGTGTACTTGCCCGTTAAGAATAACGTGTTTTCAATAGTATCAATATTTGTAACTAGTGTACTTGCCCGTTAAGAATAACGTGTTTCCAATAGTATCAACATTTGTAACTAGTGTACTTGCCCGTTAAGAATAACGTGTTTTCAATAGTATCAACATTTGTAACTAGTGTACTTGCCCGTTAAGAATAACGTGTTTTCAATAGTATCAATATATGTAACTAGTGTACTTGCCCGTTAAGAATAACGTGTTTTCAATAGTATCAACATTTGTAACTAGTGTACTTGCCCGTTAAGAATAATGTGTTTTCAATAGTATCAATATTTGTAACTAGTGTACTTGCCCGTTAAGAATAACGTGTTCTCAATAGTATCAATATTTGTAACTAGTGTACTTGCCCGTTAAGAATAACGTGTTCTCAATAGTATCAATATTTGTAACTAGTGTACTTGCCCGTTAAGAATAACGTGTTCTCAATAGTATCAATATTTGTAACTAGTGTACTTGCCCGTTAAGAATAACGTGTTCTCAATAGTATCAATATTTGTAACTAGTGTACTTGCCCGTTAAGAATAACGTGTTCTCAATAGTATCAATATTTGTAACTAGTGTACTTGCCTGTTAAGAATAACGTGTTCTCAATAGTATCAATATTTGTAACTAGTGTACTTGCCCGTTAAGAATAACGTGTTCTCAATAGTATCAATATTTGTAACTAGTGTACTTGCCCGTTAAGAATAACGTGTTCTCAATAGTATCAATATTTGTCTAAGTTAACTATCCACATTTCTGGTCCCTCAGATTTTGCTAAAGTAATTAATTGAATAATGACGAAAATATTATAGCATAAAGTATATAAATATAAAGAGCTCATTAAAACTAACACTGTAGATTTTAAATTATATCTAATATTTAATTTAGTTAATGAAATCACTAGTATACATTTCAGCCTAATTTTTGAATTTTACTTATAGCGTGACAGACCACAGGCAGACAGACAAAAAGATAAGGAAACTTTATATGGGATTGGTACGGCAATTATATTAACTCAAGATGGCGCTAAATAAATATCTCGAAGTTATTTCATGGACTATCAGTAACTTAAATAGTGACACACAATTTAGAACAGATGTGGATATCACCCTCCCCCTCAATAAATGGTTTCCTTATCTTTATTTGACAGTCTGTCCATGGTCTGTCACGCTTTAAGTATAATATTCAGAAATTATGCTAAATATGTTATTATGGTGAATTCATAAACTAAATTAGATATTATTTACAATATACAGTGCTAAATTTAACTTTTTAAATTCATGTATTCTATGCTATGATGTTATCGTCATTATTCAGTTAATAACTTTTAGCTAAATCTGATGTGTGGATAGTTAAATTACAGAAAATATTTGATACTATTGGTAACACGTTATTGTTAACGGGCAAGTACACTAGTTACAAATGTTGATACTATTGAGAACACGTTATTCTTAACGGGCAAGTACACTAGTTACAAATATTGATACTATTGAGAACACGTTATTGTTAACGGGCAAGTACACTTGTTACAAATATTGATACTATTGAGAACACGTTATTCTTAACGGGCAAATACACTAGTTACAAATATTGATACTATTGAGAACATGTTATTCTTAACGGGCAAGTACACTAGTTAAAAATATTGATACTATTGAGAACACGTTATTCTTAACGGGCAAATACACTAGATACAAATATTGATACTATTGAGAACACGTTATTCTTAACGGGCAAATACACTAGTTACAAATATTGATACTATTGAGAACACGTTATTCTTAACGGGCAAGTACACTAGTTACAAATATTGATACTATTGAGAACACGTTATTCTTAACGGGCAAGTACAGTAGTATGCGATATTATGACGTAACTGATCTTGTAACCAATGAGTTGAATTTCTTGTTATTGATTGATGTAACTTTGCTAATATCAGATTTATTATTTCTTCTTATCTGTATAAAATTTTTATTTGATGTTTCACGCAATAAAATTATTATGAAGAAACTGAAAATAATAAAAAAATGATCAATATATGAAAAATGTAAGATCCAAATTTTTTTGTAAAAAATTCATATAATTATATCCTGGACTAAATTTTCTAATTCTTTATTAAGAAATTTTTTTTTAATTCTATAGAATATTATTTCGAATACATATATCTTTAAAAAAGTCATTTACTAAATTCGTTTTGAATAAAATTTACATTTCTGAACTTGTTTAGAAGGTTTTGGCTTAAACAAAGTTTTTCATTCAGATTCTTTAATGTTCCCAAAAAGTGAATTAAATGAAGCAAAATATGAGGAAGTGAGTGCAGAACTTATCCGAAAAGACAATCAAAGTTTCAGCCAAAAGCAGACTTTAGTTCCTAGAAAGTGGTGAAGACATCGCCAGGATTAGAGTTTGGCCTAAACTGGTGCTAGTTACTGGGAACTATCTTAGCAACAATATTCTAACGGTCTAACCTATTGCACCTAAATTTATGAAATATATATTCATAATTTTAACGGTTTTCATTTTTAGAATTTTGAAAAATGGAATATATATTAAATTTTTTATGGTATATATATATTTAATTTTTTGTTTAAATTTTTTGATAAATATTGAAATTCAAGAAAATAATTGATTTTATTTAGTTAAATATATTGGAGTAAAACCGGAGCGAGACATAATTATTAATACATAAATTGTACTTCTATCAGCGTCACAAAATTGATATATTTAAGATACCGATATTTCTGACGGAATGAGTAGGTAAACATGTAAAAATAAAAAGGCATCATATAAATATGCTGTTATTATATACAGAACGAGAATACTAGTACACTGGAAATCCTCTATAGTGAATAAGTTTGGAGGTAGCCGAAATAGTGAACAGTATTTCTTTAGTCTGCGATGAATTGCCATCAGTTTAGAAAACGAGAGTCTGTTTTATTTCAGATATTTATTCACGATAGAGGCAACATCCTAATTCATTCACTATAGAGGATTACTATTGTATATATATATAGTATAAAATAGTATTTAAGTTATAGTATATACACAGTATATAGATATTAGATAGCATATAGATAAGCGTCAACTCACGATATAGAGAATAGGAGTGGTTATTCCGAAGCTAGACAGACCAGTGGATATGAGTAAGATCTGTACGGTTCGACTGCGCAACGTTGTGGTGTCAAAGAACGGAATCTTGTCCTCTTGCCTGGACTTCTCCTTCACTTTCCTCTTCTGGTTCTTGAGGTGGAGGATGGCTCTCCTTTGGGGGTGGTAGAGGGATGCAGATCGGTACAGGGTTCCCATGAGGAAGGTTAGGAACACTGTGAGGGTGACTGTTTGCATCCCTAGTCGCCAGCCGAAAGAACTGTGGGAAAAAGAGGGAAATTGAAGAAAAGGTTATGGGAATATGATATTAGTAATAACTCTCCACTGTGCACTTTATTTACAACTATTGGTGGTTGTTTTAACTCTTCACTGTGCACTTTATTTACAACTATTGGTGGTTGTTTTAACTCTTCACTGTGCACTTTATTTACAACTATTGGTGGTTGTTTTAACTCTTCACTGTGCACTTTATTTACAATTATTGGTGGTTGTTTTAACTCTTCACTGTGCACTTTATTTACAACTATTGGTGGTTGTTTTAACTCTTCACTGAGCACTTTATTTACAACTATTGGTGGTTGTTTTAACCCTTCACTGAGCACTTTATTTACAACTATTGGTGGTTGTTTTAACCCTTCACTGTGCACTTTGTTTACAAATATTGGTGGTTGTTTTAACCCTTCACTGAGCACTTTATTTACAACTATTGGTGGTTGTTTTAACCCTTCACTGAGCACTTTATTTACAACTATTGGTGGTTGTTTTAACTCTTCATTGTGCACTTTATTTAAAACTATTGGTGGTTGTTTTAACCCTTCACTGAGCACTTTATTTACAACTATTGGTGGTTGTTTTAGCCCTTCACTGAGCACTTTATTTACAACTATTGATGGTTGTTTTAACCCTTCACTGAGCACTTTATTTACAACTATTGGTGGTTGTTTTAACTCTTCACTGAGCACTTTATTTACAACTATTGGTGGTTGTTTTAACTCTTCACTGTGCACTTTATTTATTATGATTGATCGCTGTTCAGAAGTTAAAAGTACGTTATATGATTTAGTAAGGTTTTAACGTCTGTTTTGGAACCAAAGGCCATATCGCTGACGTCAGAAAGAGTTAAATACAAGGGACTCGAAAAGGCAGTCAGAAAGAATAAGAAAATGAAGAGGTGATAGTAAATGAAGCCTAAGAGTCTACCTAACGCAAAAATCTATGACCACGTAGTTGAAGAGCATAACCCTAGCGCTATCCTCTAGAATTACTACTACCGTTAGAAATATGATAAAAGTAGAGAAAACAATACATAATCCAAATTACAACAGTTTGAAAAGCCAATGGACCCCGTCACCCCCTTCTCTTCCATTCACCACAGACAGTTTCAGGATAGAGCCAATGGAGGTGAAAGATTGCTAAGATTTGACAGCTGGATGAGAATGAAAGTTATTTATGTTTTCTCTAATCTGCGGAACATATTGGCTAAGTCAATGATTGACCGCATCAAAGCTTCTTCTGATATATGTGACTTTAGATCAATCGTCTGTGAACGGTAAATCAAAATACTAATGTTTTTCAAAGACATTGAAGGGTAAATTCTGAATCATCGGACAGTTGCACATTTTCGATAGTATAAGAAAAAAATATTTTAAAGATAAAGTTGAATAATAGTCATTATTATATATTTTTTCGAAAATGTAGAACCGTCCGATAATTTAGAATCTACCCTAGTTGTATACATCGAGTTGAAGTGACTATCTAATTGGGTCAATTTGTTTGTTATCAAGTCATTTGGACACACATTGGTTCAGAGGAACACTGAACAATTTCAGATCAAAATGATCTACATTTAATGTTCATAATGATCCGAATATTAGAATTGTCTCGTTTCAAACTGTTTGTTTGTAATTCCATTTTATGATAGTAAGGTGTTATATGGGGTATTATCACAGGCAGTAAATTAACGCTTTCTTAAAATCACTTTCAGCAGTTCAATGGTAATTGGTAATTGTCCTGTTATGGAATGGGCCTTAGAGGAATGAGTAAGAAGAGTCACAACTTGATCTATGGCCCCACCATAACTCTCTCTCTCTATCTTCTATGGCCCCACCATAACTCTCTCTCTCTCTATCTTCTATGGCCCCACCATAACTCTCTCTCTATTTTCTATGGCCCCACCATAACTCTCTCTCAATCTTCTATGGCCCCACCATAACTCTCTCTTAATATTCTATGGCCCCACCATAACTCTCTCTCTGTGCTGTGTGACGATATGACTTTCCTTTCTAATAACGATATACGACTACGAGTTTTCTAAACGATATTTTTGATTTTTGTGTACCTACCTACTTGGATACATTACTTGATTACACTGCATCCACTTGGATACATTACTTGATTACACTGCATCCACTTGGATACATTACTTGATTACACTGCATCCACTTGGATACATTATTTGATTGCACAGCATCCACTTGGATGCATTGCACCCACTCGAAATAATCTTATTGTATCCCTGTTACTTTCACTGTAACAAGGTGTTGCGTTACCGTAGACTTTTTCGATTGTAGCGCAATTTCACTCGCTGGAGCACAGGTGACAAATTACGCAAAGAAAATATCATCACTCGGAGAAATAAATTAGTGTCTCGAGAGATTAATGGAGAAAATGGTAAGAGGAGATGTGGGAATGGGGTGAAGGGGGAATGGGGTGAAGGGGGAATGGGGTGAAGGGGGAATGGGGTGAAAATGGGAATAGGGTGAAGTGGGAATGGAGTGAAGGAGGGAATAGGGTGAAGTGGGAATGGGATGAAGGGGGAATGGGGTGAAGGGGGAATGGGGGATGTGGGAAGGAGGAATGGGGGATGTGGGAATGGGGAATGGGGGATGTGGGAATGGGGTAAAGTGGGAATGGGGTGAAGGTGGGAATGGGGTGAAGGTGGGAATGGGGTGAAGATGGGAATGGGGTGAAGGTGGGAATGGGGTGAAGGTGGGAATGGAAATGGTTGTTCTAACTTTTCATTCACTTTATTTACCACTATTGGTGTTTTTGTTTACAATAAATTTTTTTATATTTTTCTTATACATATAATCGAAAATGTGAAACAGTTCGATAATTCTGAACTTGCCCTAATTTTTTTTTGTGATCTTTTAATGAAGGGATGTTGCTTTTACTAACCAGTGTGTAGGCTCTTTAAATTCAGTAAAAGAAAGGAATAATGAAAAATAGTGAATTAATACGAAGCAATGTGGTTTCTAGGAAAAATTTATAGATTTTTTCTTTTAATTCATATGCGATAATATTATTCTGAATATGACATAAAGTAAAAATGATCAATACTAAACTGCGGATAAGAGAATCGTTGTAATGATTATGATAATTACAAAAGAAACCTTTACGAATAATTAGCAATGCCTAATACTTAGCACATACTTGATGCCTCTTTCATAGATCTATATTATTAAATTGTAGACCCATCCTCTGTAATTTTGTCTACAGTCGGATCAATAGTGAAATCCCAGTGTCTGAACCTTCTATTAACACATTGTCAAGGGACGTTCAATCCGCTTCACACTTGCGCTTTCTTATCAATGAAGATAAATTTAATGTGATTTTTCCTTCAGCGATTAAAAAAGCGCAAGTGTGAACACATTTTAAGAAGAACTTTTTTCCGCGGTGTTAAAAAACTTAGGAGTGTAGTAGGCCTTACAGAAGATTAATTTCTTCGCAACGATCCCTTCATTACAATGACGTAATTTTGCTCAATTTTATTCCTAGCTCCATTTGATCATCAAGCAGTTCTTATATGTTTTTGCGCATATTGAAGTCCTGCAACACTAAATTGTTATGTAACAACTTGACCCCTATTTGTCTTATCTTTAGCAGTGTGAATTTCATCCTAGATTACCTGACGGATGTGATCTCTGGTTGTACTTAGGTTTTCCTTTTCATTGTAATTAAATTGCTTCTCTGATTTTGTATTATTCTTAGCTATATTGATTATTCTCCTCTCTAGCTAAATTTAATGATCTATCAGAAAAATGTACATTATTATTTTTTCACTAACCTTTTAATTATGCCCGAAAGCATTTTTTTTACTATTATATTGGCTTGTATTCATATCTACTTTTGTATTTTGCTTGCCAACTTACCAATAAATATAATTATTATCATTTTCAATCGTCTTATTATCAAAATTTAGATGTAGAAAGTTAAGGTAGGATCAAATAAGATTGAATGATTAAGTCATATAATATGAATAGTAATAACTTATGCGTTGTTAAAAACTGAAATTGATAACCTATTCCTTTTTGAAAATGATAACCTATTCCTTCTTGAAAATTGAAAATGATAGCCTATATTTTTTTGAAAATTGAAAACGATAGCCTATATTTTTTGAAAATTAAAAATGGTAACCTATGCTTTTTTAAAATTTTATTTTACTCACTCAATGGATGACCTCATGAAGGCAGACATGGTGGAAATGCCCAAACCACTTCCCCCGACCACGAGAATCTCCACCGCTTCTCTTCGTCGCTTGAAATACTGCCCCACCATCAGGCAGGAAGAGTCGCGAGTTAAACCCACCCCAATACCTGAAGAAAAAAATGGTAGAAAATGCCTAGTAAAAAATGATCAATTTTGAAAACAGAAAAAAATGATAACCTACGTCTATTTTGAATGGAAAAATAAAGCCAATGTTTTTGAAAAGTGAAAATGATAACCAATGCCAATTTGAAAATAGAAAATGATAACCAATGCCAATTTGAAAATAGAAAATGATAACCTATGCCAATTTAAAAATAGTAAATGATAACCTATGTCAGCTTGAAAATAGAAAATAATAACCTATGCCAATTTGAAAATAGTAAATGATACCAACTTATGTCTTTTTGAAAATGATAACCTATGACATTTGAAAATTGAATTTTAGGTAGTTAATCATATAATATTGAAATAATAATCCTTACCAATGACGATACCGTAGCTGAAGAATAACTGGGGGTATTGAGTAGCGAAGGAGGTGAAGAGACACCCCAAAGCCGTGACTAGACCCCCCAGTACCGCCGTCAGACGGGTACTCTTGCGTCTACAGACGGAGATGGTGACGGGGGAGAGGAGAAGAGACAGGGAGATGGACAGGGACCCGAGACCTCCTGAAAAATAAAGACAGGGATTTCAATATTTCCATTTTTTAATTCCGATTTAGGGTAAGTTACGAATTATCGATCGGTTACACATCATCGGTCATAATAAAAATAAACTATATAATAAATAATTAATTTTAATTGGTATCCATGATACCAGCAGGTATTATGGATATATATTTTCCATATTGAAGAATATTTTCACTATGAAGAGAATACTAAGTATAACTAGAATTTTTTTAGTGTTCTCTCCACAATGAATGCATTGTAATGCATTTTTAAATAAGAAGTTACTGATATTTTCATCGAGTATTCAATTGACATCTGGTAAGTGGTACTTTACCCATTTCTTTTCAAGATAAGGTTTTTATCAGAGTTTTTCCAGTGAAAGAAATAAGAGAAAGGAAAGGGATGCCACCATCTTCATTGTGAGAAAAGAACCCGTATACCTTTCACAATGAGGCCCTTTGTGAGTCACAGTGACTCACAATGACTCACAACAAGTCATAGTGACTCATAACAAGTCACAGTGACTCAAGAGATATCTCGTGGGAGGCCATTAGAGATCTCGTTAATCTTGCAACATTTCGACGCATTTTCGGTTTCACGTCAAATTTTCCACCGTGTGTATTGATGATCAGAATTTTCCTGTCAATTATATGGAGGAAAATGCGTCATGAAATTTCTGAGCCATTTTGAAACATGAAATAAATAAGCGTTATGTTCAAAAGAGGACAAACTCTGTCAGCCAAATGGAATAATGAATTAGGTAGGGGTTCAACGTTTGCTTCGGAACCAAAGGCCAATATATCGCTGACGTCAAAAGGAAATTAAATACAAGGGATTGAAAGAAGCAGTCAGAAAGGAAAGTAGCTCCATGAACAGAGTCACTTACCTAGTACCAACAGTCGGTGACAATGCTCATGGATGCAGAAAAACTACTCCGTGAATGCAGTCACTTTCCACGGAATGTGACGGAAAGGAACACAAGTGGCTGCACTCACGAATGGAAGAGGGAAATGAAGAGGTGATAGTAAATGAAGCCTACGAGTCTACCTAACACAAAAATCTAAGACCTCGTAGTTGAAGAGCATAACCCTAGCGCTATCCTATAGAACTCCAAGTAACATTACAAAAATTGGAAACATGGTAAAAATGGTTAAACAAAAGAGGAGGATTATTTTTGCCAACATGACATGGTTTAAAACTGAAAAGACATTTAATCCATTTCACGTAAATAAATGCTGAAATATAAAAACAAAACAAATTAGTGAAAAGTTCTCTTCATGTAAATAAATTTATAAAAAATCCTAGCGACAGCTTTTCATCGCGTAAATAAATTCACGAAACAATAGAAAACGGAGGAGCGTAAAGCTTTCCTTACGTAAACAGAATGACACTT
Source organism: Caprella mutica (assembly GCA_947561585.1). Lineage (NCBI taxonomy): Eukaryota > Metazoa > Arthropoda > Malacostraca > Amphipoda > Caprellidae > Caprella > Caprella mutica. The sequence goes on along the minus strand of CANNZV010000344.1, from coordinate 65,500 downwards.
TAAACCAAGATGAGTTAAGTGACTGACACAGTCTGGGTCATTTATCCTTGTCTGTGTCTGCTGGAGCGATCTCAGACAGCTTTTATCTTTTTGATCCATGCCGTTTGTCATGTTCTTTTGAATAGGTCTTTGATTTATAGTGCTTCTTGTCCCCACATGATGTACGACAGTTCACTTGACCACTCTATTAAACAATCACAAATACAATTTAATATATTAAATAGATAGACAGACTTTAAATAGTGTAAATGGATAAATCAGTTAAAGTATCTCTAGGAATCATTAAATTTAAATGTCATTTTTTATCAATTTTAACACCAAGTTCAATGTTTTTGATTAATTTGACTATCAACTTTAAATATAAAATTTGTACCCTAAATACGTACGATATTTTTTGCATTAATGTATAAAAAGAAACCATTTAAACTTCAATAATAATCCTCACTTAATCTGTATAAATTAAATACTGTTAAGAACTTGAATCAAACTCAAACATTTACAGAAAAAAGAAATCGCTTCAAAGATTCTCAAATCAATCGCAAACTTTATTAAAAGAAGTAATAAAAGAAAACCCAGAAACTGTGAAGCGACACAAAAAATTGGTGACGAAAATGTTCTGAAAGACTTTAGATAGGGTACAGGATCAGTTGCTAGATCAGAATTATATACAGGATGGAAATCACAATAGGTTCCTTAATAGAAAAACACATCAATATGTAAAAATATTGAAAGAAATTATTATATATAAAAAAAATATATGTTGAGTGAAAACTATGGTAAAATTATATAATTTAACTCAATATTTTAATTGGTATCCATGATAGTTTCAGGTATCATGGATACCATTTAAATTAAATATTTTTCTTAAAATCTTTCCACAATGTACATATTTTAACATTTTGAATTAAAAAAAAAAGATAATTAGGGTGAGTTACGAATTATCGGTCAGTTCTATACAACTTGGTCATATAAGAAAAAAAAAACAATATAAAAATTATTATTCTTACACAGTGCTATCTAACAATTTTTATATAGTTTTTTCTTATATGACCGAAGATGTAGTACTGACCAATAATTGGGAACTTAACCTAATTAAAATTTTCACCGTTACTTACATCACATCTGGTAGATAATATAGATACCTTCAAGCTAACCAATGATTAGCTTTTTTCACAGAGTGTGGTGAAAGCATAAAAAGAGGCCCTGTGAGTTTATGATAGAGAAAGGGGTTCCTTAAAGCTTCTAATTAATATAATAAATCATTAGAAATAGTAATTAGTGTAGTCACTGTGTCCGCAACTGTAATAATTTACAGTGTAACCATTACTGCATGTAATTTACATTGTGACTGCATATAGTACTATATACTATATCGTATTATATACTATATAGTACTATATACTAATTAGTACTATATACTAATTAGTACTATATACTAATTAGTACTATATACTAATTAGTACTATATACTAATTAGTACTATATACTAATTAGTACTATATACTAATTAGTACTATATACTAATTAGTACTATATACTAATTAGTACTATATACTAATTAGTACTATATACTAATTAGTACTATATACTAATTAGTACTATATACTAATTAGTACTATATACTAATTAGTACTATATACTAAATATAATGGTGAAAAAATAGGCAAATCATTTTATATATTTTGAAATCAATTACTGATACACATAATCATGAAGTATACAGTACAACAAACTAGCGGATATAACAAAATACATACCGGCCATTTATTTTGAGAGTTTCAAAATATTCTTCATTCATATATAGAAATTACTTTGAAAAACTTAATATAGATGACAAGACATATATGACAATTACTTTAAATCTCTCAACATAAATAAGTCGTAATGTAGTTTATTGTTTCCGCTAGTTTGTTGTACTGCACACTGCATGATTGTTTAATGACCTGGCTGGGTAGGTGGTTCAGGGGCTGGTACGCACTCCAATACACATAATATCAGTATTTGATTATTTTATTTTAGTAGGGGTTTAACGTCGTACTTCAGTCATAACGTGACTATTTCGCTGACGTCAAAAGGAAATTAAATACAAGGGACTAGAAGAAGCAGTCAGAAAGGAAAGTGGCTCCATGAACAAAGTCACTTACTACCGTCGGTGACAATGCTCATGGATGCAGAAAAGCTACTCCGTGAATGCAGTCACTTACCAAGGAATGTGACAAAACGGGACACAAGCACCGGTGGCTGCACTCACGGATAGAAGAGGAAAATGAAGAGGTGATAGTAAATGAAGCCTACGAGCCTACCTAACACTAAATCTAAGACCTCGTAGTTGAAGAACATAACCCTAGCGCTATCCTCTAAAACTGCAAGAAGCGTTAAGAAAATGATAAACATGGTAAAAATGAAAAAAGACAATCCATAATCCAAATTACAACAGTTCGGGGCCCAAGGGACGCCACCCCCTTCTCTTCCATTCACCACAGAGGGCTCAGTATTTGATTACAAAATCAAATAAAAACGCGCAGCGCACTCTTAAGAGTGAGCAACTCTGTAGATTGCGCAGAACATATCCACTACACACTGTATATGTGCTCATTGCACACAGACACAGCTGTATTCAAACATATGAAGCATGCGTTGTTTATTGCCCAAACTCTAGCAATAAAGTTTGCAAGCAATGACTCGCATTTAAAGGCTATAATGACACACAGTGTCCAGGGAGCGAACTCATACGCTTGCAACTTAAACAAATAATGTAGGAGATGTTTACGAGAAGAAATACAGGGTGTAGCACTGAAAGTTACGAATAATCGGTCGGTTTCACATCTTTGGTCATATAAGAAAAAACTATGTAATAATTTTTTAATTTTAATTGGTATCCATGATACATGCAGCCTGCAGATATCACTTTATATTTGTTTGTATCCATGATACTGCACTCATGCAGCCTGCAGGTATCACTTTATATTTGTTTGTATCCATGATACTTGCAGGTATCATGGATGCCAATAAAAAAATTGTTATTTAGTATTTTCTTATATGACCAATTATGTGAAACTGGCCGATAATTTGTAACTTAATTACTCTAATGCAAGACACTTACAGTACACGGGAAGTTGGGGTTAGCACAGGAATATAACCTCTAGAAATTTAAGATTGAACACCCAGTTTATGAGTACTGGGGGTGTTAGAGTACTCGTTATTTATGGTGGGGTCATAGGAGATTAAAATGGGTCCTTACTCTTCTTAGGCCCAACCTTAACATTTTCCCAGGGTACTGACGTAAATGTGTTCATGAAAATGTTAATGTGTTTTAACTTGATGATAATAAACTAATCAGGAGAAACTTATGGAAATGTTACTTTTAAGTTACTTAGAATGTTAAATTACTTTAGAAACTTCTGTCCAGGAACTAAAAAGAATTAGTTGTAGGTATATTTTAAAGAGTCTGGTAAATATTTCATGAATAATTTAAAGGTAAGGTTAGAAAATAAAATGGATGGGAATTTAATTGGTTAATATTAATGAAGATAATACGAGGAACTGTACATTATACACTTTAATTGTTTAAATTTAATTTAATCTTATTTAATTGCACTTTAAGTTACACTCTAATTATTTATTATCTTTTTGTTTAGTTAATACTGAGTTTATAATATACAAACCTCTGGAGAGTGAAGTAGAAGTTGGAAACTTGTCACCGACGCAGGAGAGAAAAGAAGCCGCGGCCAAATGCAGACCGTGGGTGATGACGTGGATAAAGATGGTTGCGAAAAGTACCAACCAGCCCCAGCCTCCCTCAGGGTAGTAATGGCGCCCTATGGTCGGCTTCTTGGTCTCCTCCTCTATGATGTTCCTGATCTCGGCTCCTTCAGCGGATGGAGGCTCCGAGCCGATAGCTCCCGAAGCCAAGTCTCCGATGAGGGATGACCGAGGGTCGGACATGAAGCTGGGGTTGTCGCTGCTGACGACTCCAAGCCCTGAGTCCCTGAGGACGAGAGAGGGACCCTGACTGCTGTCCTCGTCCTGCATCCGCCATGTCGCCGGGACTCTCGCCCCAGCAATGTCCCCCCCGACTCCGGGTAGGGACTTGGAGCGTACGAGCGTCATGGCGGAGTTACGATATGTGACGCGTCTCCTCGTCTGTGATATCGGGAACAGAAGAATTGCTAGGATGAACTGCCAGGTGTGACATTGCACTTCTTGGAGCTAATTGCTAGGGGTGCTTGGAGTCAACCGCTGAGTACTACTTGGAGCCAACTGCTGAGTATTGCTTGGAGCCAACCGATGAGAATTGGTTGGAGTGAACTTATGAATATTCCTTGAAGTTCCGCTGAGTATTGCTTTGAGTTCCGCTGAGTATTGCTTTGAGTTCCGCTGAGTATTGCTTTGAGTTCCGCTGAGTATTGCTTGGAGTTAGTTTAAAAAGAGGTAATCGAGTTGATCAAACAGTAAGTGATAAAAGATGCTGGTTATTGCTAGGTGTCAGTTGCTAGAGACTAGAACATCGTGGTATTGCTTGTTTTACCGAAATTAGGGTACAAGTGCTTGGTATAGCTTGGTGTCAATACTGAAAATTAAAACTGCTTGGTATTGCTGGTACTTATTTCATCCAATATTCCCCAAGAAAACATGTCCACGAGGGCAAACGCAGAGATACAAGTTTTTCATTTTATTTACTACTTTTACATTCTATAAAATTTAACCTATGGTATTTCTGAAAAAAAAAGAATTAAAATACGCTCAACAACGATAATTACATTTTAAAACATTCAAGTATGAGAATAAATATTTCGTATGTAAATCTATCAGTATTTTATTAGTAGTAATTCATAGAATAGATAAAAATCAGAAAATTTGATATCATAAAAAATAGATAAATTTTAGGGTGCTGCAATCGAAGATTATGAAGGGTTCCACCATATAAAACTCCGGCCCCACCATAATCTTTCCCAGCCACACCATAATCTTCCTTGGCCCCATCATAATCTTTCCCAGCCCCACCATCATTTTCCCCAACCCCAACATAATCTTCCTCGGCCCCACCATATTCTTCCTCGGCCCACCATAATCTTCCTCGGCCCCACCATAATCTTCCCCGGCCCCATCATAATCTTCCTCGACCCCCAATATAACCATCCCTGGCCCCACCATAATCTTCTTCGACCTCACCATTACCATCACCGACCCCACCATAATCTTCCCCAGACCCATCATAATCTTCCCCGTCCCCACCATAATCCTCACCGGCCCCACCATATCTTTTTGACAGGGTAGACTATCCATTTCGAATGTTATTATCCCAATACTAATACCGCCAAGAAACCGGTGTTTCACGCGAGTTTGCGTCCATCGACTGACTCCATGCCATTAATAACGAGACTCTCCCTCGGGAGGCCCAGAGTGGAGCAAAACAAAAGTTGTTTGTCAGACCTTCTCATATATTCGACAGAAATAACAGCCACTGAACAATGACTTGCCCTAATTGAATAAAAATAAGTAAAGGCATTTTTACGATACGCTTTCCCGGAATTTCTGAAGACTTTATTTAAAATGGGGGAAAGTGGGTGATAAATCAATTACCCAATGTGAATAAGTTATCGGTCATCAATCAAGTGTAATTATTGATTCTGTGCGAGGAAATTAGGTATTCTGATGAAAGGCATATTTTAACCTTAAAGGTCTTCTCTTGGCTCCGGTGAAAGAATGAGTTTATTACATAATATTATAGAACTAAGGACTACGATCATCATTCCCTAAACTGCATGCAATTTGGTTCAGTATATATTTTATTATTTGCTTTTAAATTTTTTAATACTATGTGAGCAACAATCGAGCGAATCACCAACCTGACGCTGAGAAAGAAGATTGTACACTCTTTGTTTTGATTTCAAATTTAGATTTTTAAAGAAAAAATGCGTTTTTGGCCTTCGTTTAAAATTTAAATTATTAATTGTTTCTAAAAGTATATAAACGTTTCTATGATAAGTATATCCAATTTGAAACCCTTACACGAATAATATATGATTTATTAAACCTAATACCTAGCTGACAATCAAAACAAATGGTGTACATTTTTCTTCTTCTGACTGAAAATTAGAAAGTCGGAAGTAAAATAGGTTTTGTAGAGTTTGGATTATAAAAATATTTAAAAGCAAATAAAATTAAAAATATGCTACCAAATTTTATGCGGTTTGCAGAAAAATGATAAGAAACATTAGCCTCGTTGATTTAAGCAATAAAAAAATTTGCTTGGAGGGGATATATGGATAGGGTAAGTTCCGAATTATCGGTCAGTTTCACAACTTCGGTCATATAAGAAAAAGGATTTAACAATTATTATTTTGTTTCTATCTTAATTGGTATCCATGATACTTAAAAGTATCATGGATACCAATATAAAAATTAAATAATCTATTTTATTTTATATCTTATTTGACCGAAGATGTGAAACCGACCAATAATTAGGAACTTACGTACTTTACACCATATTTTAACTAAAAAAAGTAGGTTTCCAAAGACCAAGTGGTATATACTGTATAATAATCATTGGCAGAATCTTGGCAGGTGATATTATTCAACATAATGCAAACAATAAAACTATCTGGATGAAGAAATGAGAATAAGTTACATTATTTTCCTTATTGGAAGTGGAACTGGTTTTTATAAATAGAAAAATAAAGGAAACCCATTTTCAAACTAGATTATTTTACAAACTATTAAAGCTAGAAATTTTATATCCTTTTATTCCTTTACTTTTTTTGCATCTATCTTGAAAATCTGTTAAAGTTACGACAAAAATTAAATATCCTGCAGTGAATTAAAAAAAGATAAATAAAAAGTGCTTGCGCAGGGACGAAATATAGGAAAAAATCACAATAGGTATAATTCATTTCATATGGATGTAAAAACATTAAATTATATTATTTTCTGTAACAAATAAAAGACAATTATTAAAATCTTAATCATCATATGAAAAATCATATTTGAGATGAAATTGATACCTTTAATCAAATCAGTTGGCCGTTAATTTGTATCTCCAATTCGAAACCCTCAAAATGCAGCTTTAAAAAGAACAGAGTTTTTGTTGTGACAAGTTATTTAAACACTGAAAGCTTTAAACAGATTCAACTTCATTTTGAACATACCTTTCAGGAAAGATTTTCACCAATTATAAAACCATATTGACTTATATTAACCCTTAACGGCCGGCACATAGATATATCGCGCAAAAAAATTATTTTAAGTTGTTTTTGGGTATATTGGAGTATATATTGATATTAAATATATTCGTTTCTCGAAAAAAATAAACAATAAATAATTTATTATAACTGAACTAATTAGTTCGATTCGGTATTTGGATACTATTTTTTATTAATGAAATTAAATGAAATAGATTAAAATGATGGATTTTATTCTTTTTATTGTGAAAACAATTGTTATTAGACTTCATATAATAAATAATAACATCCATTATAATCTATGACTGAACAAAAAATGATAAATAATGAGATCCATAATTAGAACTAAGGCTATAATTGCAGAATGTTCAATATAGAAATAAAATAATATCCATATCAAATATAATGATAATAACTAACTGCTCTTATCGAATTGATGATTATAACGAAAGTAATCTAGTTGTGATAATCATAGAAATGATTATTTGCTCTATTGAAGCAAAGATGCACTTTGCACTTGAGACAAGTAACATTAGTTCTCCCATCACACCCTTCCATTCGACAAATGCGGCGAACTTTGTTCACTATTGGAAAGTGACCAACTTGATCAAGACGCACAGGATCTTCAGGACGGGACGAACGTATGGTACATTTCTTTTTCTTAGTAGAAAGAACATCACCAGAAGGACGACCTCTCTTCATTGATTTCCCTTCTTTCATCAAAGTGAATGCAACCTTTAATTTGAATTCTCCAAGTCCAAGAGTTTCCTTCCGTGGTAACTTCAACAGAGATACATCCCGTTTGTACAGAAGCCAGCTGTTCACCATAATCATATCAAGCATGTGGAATATCATTCTCATGTAATATTTCTTTGACTTGATGTTTGTCCTGTACAGTGCAATGAGGAAATCAGCCTTGTCGACACCTCCCATTGACTTATTGTATACCTGTACTATATCAGGACAATTCACAGAAATAACCTTCTTTGCTTTCTGATCATACCTGTCCACTTGGTGAATGGGATTCGCCTTTGCAAATGAAGAAAGAAGATGAACCGTTTTGTTGTCATACCATCTTATATATGCCAAGTCACAGTTTTCACTTACTAAACGCCTTTCTTCATATGAACCTCTACCTTTCTTCATCAGTTCCTTTTCTTGAGTTTTGGAAAACTTTATTCCAGGGATACGATTGTGACGTACAGTTCCACAACAGTATATTTTCTGATCAGCAAGATATTGCATCAAGGGAAGAGACGTGAACCAATTGTCGAAGAATAAGAGATGGTTTTTATTTGGGGATACATGTTGAATGAGGTGGAGCACTACGTTCGAACTTGCCTTCAAATCGGGAACCCCTGCAGTTTGAACAGGATCTATTTTGCCACTATATGGCATGAAATCATATGTTATTCCCTGATTGTCAGCTAACACAAATATCTTATATCCCCATTTGTGGGGCTTAGATGGAAGATACTGTTTGAGGCAGCTTTTCCCTTTGAATGGAACTATCTGTTCGTCGATACATATGTTCTGAACCTTTGGAATCTCTCTAAACTTACTCTGCAAATGATTAATCATTGGGCGAATTTTGCCAAATTTATCTCCAGCTTCAAGGCTGGAATTGTCCACAAGATGAAATTTCGATTTCAATTCATACCACCTATCTCTGGACATTACTTCTGCTGTGATTTCTCTCAAGCCAATTAGATCCGTGCTCCAATAAAGTCTTGTGTTAGAAATCTTAATCAAAGAAAAGAAGTAACAAAGTCCAATCCACTGCTCGATTTCCTTCTTGTTGGTGTTCAATGGTTTATTAGGATCTTTTTGGACAGAGTATAAGTTACTCATTTCAACCATGAGGTTAAGAAGATCATCATCCAAGAAGCGTCGAACATATACGACTGGAGCAAAGATGGAAAATTCTGAATCCAATTCAATGTTTTCTAAGAAATCATGATTAGAAGTAAGATCTTCCATTACGTTTTCCTCCCAAGATCGTACATTTGTCCTATTAGAGGTTCTCTTAGCTCTTGTATTGTCAGCACTAATCTCTATCACAACTGACGATTCTGTCTGTATTGAGTCCTCACTTATTCCATCTTCCTCCTCATCATCATCTGTTTGAATAAAAAGTTATCTCTTTACCTAATAATGTATACAGATTGCATGTATATCAATATATATATTGCATTGATTACCTTCACCATCTTCGGATTGAACATCTGGTTGAAAATGAGGATCTTCGACGCTATCATCGCTATCATATTCCACCTCTCCATCACTTACATCAGCTGTCATCAATTGCTCAACAATTCTTGGATGATTCTGTCTAATGCTGTAGAACATTTTGGACGGTATGCCTGGAAACATAGTTATTTTTATCATATATGAACGAGCAATTCCGAACTAGACCAATTCGTCAGGTGGTAAGTCATGGGTCGCACTGACGAACTGAACTAATTAGTCTTGGAGAAAAAATGAGTCGTAGTTAAATGATTAAGGTAAACAGACACAAAATACAACATTCCCTACATATATTATGGTGTATCAGTCATGGTTATAATTATTATGAATAAAAAATACTTACTTGTCTGTTCCTCCATGACACTCAAAGTTACTTATCACAAGCGTTGAGACGACACTACCTCACCCTACAACGTATCACTTCACACTGAACGCCGCGGTTAAGAAATATTCACATAGCGACGTTTGGCATCTTTCAAGAACTGTACTAATTCGTGCCTTTAGTCTCCAGAACTGTATCTATTATATTTTTCAAGTAAATTCAATTGAAAAATAGGTGAACTAATTAGTTCTTCCCGGTCGTTAAGGGTTAATAAGCTAAAAACTGAAGAAATCGCTTTATTTTGAACAAAAAGAGTTTTGTCGCTGGAGAACAGAACGAATACATGAAAACATTAATCTTATTCATGAACTATCTATTGAGAATCCAAAAATACCAATCAGAAAGAATGAATTCGACATCACCACTAAAGACACATTTCACCGAATTGTTAAACACGATTTAAAATATCATCCTTTTAAGATGCATGTAAAGCTCGAACTCTTAGAACTGATTTACCGCAGTCTAAATTTTTCAAGATGGTTTCAGTAAAGAAATGCTCGTTTTGTAGAAGACATCGTGATTGGTGATGAAGAAGTATTTCCATGAATGTAACAATCAATAAATAAAACGGTAATTGAATCTTTACTACTACCATATGGAAATAAATTATACCTATTCTGAAGTCTTTTTGTGTTTTTCGTCCTCGCGCAAGTCCTTTTTATTTATATTTTTTCAATTCGCTACAGTATGTTTAATTTCTGTCGTAAAATCAACAGATTTTCATGAAAAATGCTAAAAACCTATTTGAATAATACTGTGTTTTTAGAAAGTTTCTATCTTCAAAAGTTTGTAAAATAAAGTAATTTGAAAATGAGTTTTTTTTGTGCCACCCTGTACAGTAACCCGGGTAGCGAAGATTGGAAAACTTTGGAATTTTTTTTTATCCCAGAGATAAAGTTATGGTGGGTCTATAGAAAATTAAATGAGACCCTGCTTAATCTTCTATAAATCTAGCATAATTTATTTCCGGATTTGAGCCTTGAAAGAGTCATGGATTCTAAATTAGTAAAAAACGAAGAATGGCATATTTATACCATATTAAATCCCTGAAATTCAGATTTCATTAAATATATCATAATATAAATAAAATTTATTTCGATTTTATAATTTATAAAATATATTTCGAAGGATTTAAAATCAACCTTGAAACTTTTAGGATTCCAGATTTCGACAGTTGGTCATAAAATTCATAGTCTACTCCAGGGTTTTTCACTCCGTTCCTTATGATGAATAGCCGCCATCTTGTTATTCGAATGGTCAAATCCTAAAAACTTTGGACGTTCACTTTAAATTACCTCTTGGGAAAAAATTGATAGAGTTTTTCTCTAGTAAATGAACAGCTACTCAAGTTCTGGCGGCCATAGGTTAGTTAGAAGAGAAAAAGCGTCTGTCAAAGTTCTGATGGCTTCAACTTGTTTGTGACCAATACTGAAGAATGGCTCGGCTTTCGACCACTGACTAAAACATTCTAGGCCATCTGATGACCATCACTGAAACCGATAAGCCGCCCATCAATTCGGCCATTTGGAGATTACAAGAAATGGGATTCGATTCCATTGATGAACGATTTCAATTGTTAGGCGAAAGACTGATTCGAATAAATAACATTATTTTTATAACGATGTAACAAATTAATTAAATAATTGCAGTGTCGTGGATTAGAGATTTTAGAATTATTTACATTCATTTACAAATAAATACAGCCAAGAAGAGTAAATTGATCATTTTAGAATAAATTATAAAAGTAAGCGATTCAGATGTTTCAAGTCAGAGAGAGTTATTGTTGGGCCGTAGATCATTAAGATGAGGCCTCTCTTAATCTCCCATGGCCCCACCAAGAGAAGTCCCCACTTAATCTCCCATCGCCCACCCTTCTCTGCCCCCCTAAATCTCCCATTACCCCCCCCCTTAATCTCCCATTGTCCCACTTTCTTTACCCCCCATAATCTCCCATCGCCCCACCATACCCCTGACTAAGACCTATTTATATCAGTAGATATTGGCAGTGCTACTCTCCAAATAACTTTTCTACTTCACGTCTCGCTGATGTTTCCGGGCGCAGCACCGAATAAAGGAGACTTGAAGTGGGCCAAAGAATGGAAGGATATAAATTAGCTGATAAATTGAAAGTTGTTATCCACAATCGGCAAAAACGTTTCCTCCCTATTAATCATGGCTCTCCAAAGAAGAGATATCAGCTTTTCTTAGACTCCAATGAAATCTGTTAGAGACTGAAAATTAACGAAGAAAATGGCCGATTTAAACCATCTTAGAGAGAAAAAGATTCAACGAACGGAACAACAGATTTTCATACTGTGTTTAAAAAAGAAAGAAATATGAGTACCATTGTTAAATTGTATAATTCATAAACTATGATATTCTATTATAAGATGTGTTAAATGTTGAAAAGAGTTCTTTGGAAGTATATGAATATAGGTTCACATTCATTCGAAAATAAGTTAGAAGGTTCTGTTTGTACAGAATAAAAGATATTATTGTATCAATTGGAGAAATATTCCGAAGATAGAAGGAATTGAGAGCACACTACAGAGTGTGAGTCTGCAGTGTTGTTACAGCGTAAATACACAGTAGCCGATATGACACAGTAGCCGATATGACACAGTAGCCGATATGACACAGTAGCCGATATGACACAGTAGCCGATATGACACAATAGCCGATATGACACAAATAGCCGATATGACACAATAGCCGATATGAGTCATATGACACAGTAGCCAATAGAAAGTTAGAAAATGACGTTCAAGTGGCTAGGAAGAAACTTTTCATTCCAAGACAATTGGGCTCAGAATAATTGAGCCCCGAACAATTGGGCCCTAATCCAATTGAACCCAAGACAATTGAGCCCAGAAAAAAACATTAGCAAGCCCCTTTAAATCGCATTTGGATTATAATATCATGTTTCGGTGTAATGGAAATCTTTGAAGAGTTTAAATACCAAATTCGTATTAACTTGAATCATGTCAATAAGTTCAGTCACAGTAATATTTAGTTAATAAAATGGGTGAACTTTAAAGGATTCATTTCATTGAACTTCGTTACATTGAACTTCGTTACATTGGACTTCGTTACATTGAACTTCGTTACATTGAACTTCGTTACATTGAACTTCGTTACATTGAACTTCGATTCATTGAACTTCGTTACATTGAACTTCGTTACATTGAACTTCGTTACATTGAACTTCGTTACATTGAACTTCGTTACATTGAACTTCGATTCATTGAACTTCGTTACATTGAACTTCGTTACATTGAACTTCGTTACATTGAACTTCGTTACATCGAACTTCCATTCATTGAACTAAGAAAAATTGAACAGTAGTTTGTATAAAATGAGATGAGAATAGATTTTGTAACATTTATTTACAAATGTTTTCAATGTTGATCACTGAATCAGTATCAACAAATTCATATTAACCCTAATTCGGCTTGTATGTTTCAATAATTTTTGGCCTTTCTTGGTTGGCAACGGTATTCTAAAATATCTACATTCGATTTCTTACCTAGGTATAGTTCATGATATAGTTTTACCTAGGTATAGTTCATGATATAGTTTTACCTAGGTATAGTTCTTGATTTAGTTTTACCTAGGTATAGTTCATGATTTAGTTTTACCGAGGTATAGTTCTTGATTTAGTTTTACCTAGGTATAGTTCTTGATTTAGTTTTACCTAGGTATAGTTCTTGATTTAGTTTTACCTAGGTATAGTTCTTGATTTAGTTTTACCTAGGTATAGTTCTTGATTTAGTTTTACCGAGGTATAGTTCTTGATATAGTTTTACCTAGGTATAGTTCTTGATATAGTTTTACCTAGGTATAGTTCTTGATTTAGTTTTACCTAGGTATAGTTCTTGATTTAGTTTTACCGAGGTATAGTTCTTGATATAGTTTTACCGAGGTATAGTTCTTGATATAGTTTTACTTAGGTATAGTTCTTGATATAGTTTTACCTAGGTATACTAGTTCTTGATATAGTTTTACCTAGGTATAGTTCTTGATATAGTTTTACCTAGGTATAGTCCTTGATATAGTTTTACCTAGGTATAGTTCTTGATATAGTTTTACCGAGGTATAGTTCTTGATTTAGTTTTACCTAGGTATAGTCCTTGATATAGTTTTACCTAGGTATAGTTCTTGATTTAGTTTTACCTAGGTATAGTTCTTGATTTAGTTTTACCTAGGTATAGTCCTTGATATAGTTTTACCTAGGTATAGTCCTTGATATAGTTTTACCTAGGTATAGTTCTTGATATAGTTTTACCTAGGTATAATTCTTGATATAGTTTTAACTAGGTATAGTTCATGATATAGTATTACCTAGGTACAGTTTTTCTTAAATTCTTTTATTTATGTGTCCAACTTTCCATACATTTTGTTATGCTATAACATTTCTTGTATGTAAGTTCAATTCTATCATTAATATTCATGCATCTTAGACCTTCATTATTTTCAGCTTATTTGATGCATTTAATTAAAATGCGTTAAAAAAAGCATGAGCATACGTATTAAACCCAGCAAATTAAGAGCAAACAAATTAATGGTCCTTATTTGAAAAATAGGTTCTAAAAAATAATCACACCAATTAATTAGAACAAATTACGTACAAGCCTTCAGAAATTAAAATGTGAATTACTTAAATAAAATATGTGATTTACTAACTTTGGAATAAATGATATAATTGAACGGTTTTGAATGCAATTTAAATTGATAAAAATTATAATCATGTTTTGAAATAAAATTTCCACTGACCATGTTGCTGAACTATTTACATTATAATATGCATGGTAATGTTTTCCTTGCATATACCTAGCTAATAAAATTTTCCATTAACTGAGTTTCACAACTAATTTTACTTAAAATATAAATAAAGTAGCTATTTATTAAAAAGATAATTATTTTTGTTAGGATGACGAATTATTTTTCACCAATATTTAAGTGGATAATTTTGTTGTTTCTTGGCGAGTGAAGGTTTTTGATTTCAATAGATTATAGGTCATATTTAGTATTTAAACAGAGCATGATAACAGGGTTAGTTGGACATTATAAAAAGGTAATAGAGTGAGATTCATGAGTTATGAAGTATTGGTTCCTTCATAACTAAGAGCCATTTCATATCTCAGGTGCACTAGATAGTTTTCTATGATTAAATTCATAGAAAACTATGGTATTTGAGGGATAACCATGATGCAATTCTTGACGTGTTTCCTTTTCTATAATTTAAATATGGAAAATTACTTCATAACTCAAGTACATTTCATAATTCAGCTCTCCATTACTCGAGTGCTTCATAACTTCATAGCTTTACTGTATTTGAATTCTTTATTTTACAGTTCAAAATTGTACCCTATTTTTAGTTTCCGAAATAAGTTTTTGTCTACCATTCCCTTGCTCCAGTAAAGAATTCACTGTCTCTGACAGTAGTCATTTTCTAGACAATTAGAGTAAGCTCTAAAGCCAGCACTGACCCAGACGACTCGATCGGTCGATCAATTGATTCTTGGGATTTAAACACGGATCTACCTACACAAAATGGGAGATAAACAACCAAGAGATCATCTCAGCGAAGAAGAGTCTAGACTGAAGAATAAATCGCCATTCAAACTTATGGTGTCGAAACAGATTCTCAGACTATAATATTTTACGGGTAGCAAATTCGAGCCATTCCAATTGGAATATATCTGCCTATTAGATTCCAGGAAATTATTGGAATTCTTACGAAACAAACAGACGCATTTCTGCTCAAATTATCGGAAGATTGTCTTGAATAGTAACTTATAGACTACTTAACAAGATGAAAAAGAGAGTGTGAAATATGAAACACATTTGACGAACACTTTCACGTGTTAGATCAATGAACTTATTTAGGAATTGGTGAGAATTTGTATTTGAGAGGAAATTATTGTCGCACTGTGCACA
Source organism: Caprella mutica (assembly GCA_947561585.1). Lineage (NCBI taxonomy): Eukaryota > Metazoa > Arthropoda > Malacostraca > Amphipoda > Caprellidae > Caprella > Caprella mutica. The sequence goes on along the minus strand of CANNZV010000344.1, from coordinate 49,750 downwards.
TTTATAAATAGTCCCATCTTAATCTTCTTTGGCCCACCCTAAAATTATCTTTTATTTTATGTCTATTATACTAGTATAAAATCTTAAGAGAAAATTATGGTGGGGCCATAGAAGATTAAGAGGGGAATGTTATGGTGGGGCTATGGATGATTATGAGAAAATTATGGTGGGGCCATAGAAGAGTGGAGGAAAGTTATGGTGGGGCCATAGAAGATTAAGAGGGAAAAGTTTATATGGTGGGGCTATATGGATGATTATGAGAAAGTTGTGGTGGGGCCATAGAAGATCGAGAGGACGCCTTCCCTTATTCTCCTAAGGACCCACCATAAGAGCAAAGGGTAGAGCTTCACTTTCTTAGTCTCTTAACTCCTGAAATAACTTAGATAATAAAAGGCTAATAGATAAGATACAAAGGACAGCTACCGATAAATGGGAAGTACTTTAAATTAGAAGTACATTAAATTAAAAAAAGGCCTGGACTATATAGTTTTCTGGTTTGTTGGTAGGGTAAGTTCCGAGTTATCGGACAGTTCCCCTTTTTCAATTATATTATAAAAAAATATATTACTGATATTAATAAAATGGTTAGTTGGTTATTCAAACAGTCAGTTGGTTATTCAAACAGTCAGTTGGTTATTCAAACAGTCAGTTGGTTATTCAAACAGTCAGTTGGTTATTCAAACAGTCAGTTGGCATTAAATGTTCAATTCATTACTGCAAGTGAAGTCAATTCATCTGAGGGCAAATCCTGTCTGTAAAACCATTCTTCTTTTGAGGGTAAAATAAACGACAACAAGTAATACCAACGCATTTGAGGGTTGGTTCTACTAACAGACATAAACACCTTCTTCAAGACAATAGATACAGCTACAGTCTAGACTATTGATATATCTAGACTCTCTAGATATATCAGTCATATATCTACTGTCTAGATAAATTTAGGAGACTAGATAAATTTAGGAGACTAGATATATCTTGGAATCTCTAGATATATCCAGACTCTCTGGATATATCTCTAGATATATCCAGACTCTCTGGATATATTCAGACTCTCTAGATTTATCCAGACTCTATAAATATATCCAGACTATATAGATATATCTAGACTCTCTAGATATATCCAGACTCTTTAGATATGTGAGTCATATATCTAATGTCTAGATAAATTTAGGAGATTAGATATATATTTGAATCTCTAGATATATCTACTCTCTAGATATGTCTACTCTCTAGATATGTCTACTCTCTAGATATATCTACTCTCTAGATATATTTACTCTCTAGATATATCTACTCTCTAGATATATCTACTCTCTAGATATATCCAGGCTCTCTAGATATATCTATTGTCTAGACTGTAGATAACTCCATTAGTGGAGGGTGGCTCTATTTAAGACTCTACAGGACTGATATCGCAGTAGAATCTACGGAGAGTACTGTCGTTACTGCTCCCTCCGACAGTTATGGCCCAGCTCTGATTGTTTTTTCTATTATAAGGGGAAAGATGGGGAGGAGTGAGAGAGATTTCTACTTCCTAAGAAAACTTCGTAATGATTTCAATGAATTTATTGCGCAAGAAAAGAAAAAAGCACAGTTAGAATATTTATAATGGTAAAATCATATAGAGGTTAAGACGTAAGTTTCAAGCTATCGTACGTGTCCATGTAAGAATTTTTTTATTTAACTTTTCATTTTATTGTGGATAACAAATTAAATAAGATGTAATTTATAATATTTTCTTCTATAATCGAAAATGTGGAACTGTCCGATAATTCGAAACTTACCCTATCCGATTACGATCTATGAGACTATCCAAGTTTCAGACGTTAAAGTCGTTGAAATCTGACGAAAAACATTTTTATTTGGCAACAGTTTATAAAGGAACAATAACAATTAGAACAGAGTTCTTTAATAAATTTCATCAATTTTAAGAAAATAATACCAGACAATATTTGAATAGATAACCAGGAAAAATAATCTAACTAAAAGAAAATATAAAATTCGACAAAAATATTGTAACAATATCAAGGCAATATTGTAACAATATCAGGGCAATTTTGTAACAACATCAGGGCAATGTTGTAACAATATCAGGACAATGTTGAAACATTGCCCTGATATTGTTACAACATTGTCCTGATATTGTTACAACATTGTCTCAATATTATTACAACATTGCCCTGATATTGTTACAACATTGCCCTGATGTTGTTACAACATCAGGGCAATGTTGTGACAACATCAGGACAATGTTGTAACAATATTGAGGCAATGCTGTAACAATATTGAGACTATGCTGTAACAATATTGAGACAATATTAATTTAAGATAATGTTGCCCCAATAAACAGTGTAGCCTGGCTTATAAACATAAATACTTTATGGGCACAATTTCCATTCATCAATAATCTGCATCAACTTCTATGGAACCATTAATGTGAGTATTAATACTTTTCATTACTGTTACTGACTAGTATATTAGATATATTTATATATTAATATATATAATAGCCCACCCAGTAACTGTAGAGTTCAAATGCTGACTGACTAGACATGGAGTAAATCGAATGACAGACATCTTAATTGTAATCAGAGAGGGAAGCAATTCTCAGAACAAATCATGTTCAGAGTACAGCAATACGAGAATTCAAAGAGAAAAATATATTAATTTAGATATAGAGTAGAAGTCCTCTCCTATGAAATTCTGTCCAGTGAATGTAGAGTCCACAGTAATTTTTTCTTTAGTTTGTCATGAAATTGGCCATTAGTTTTAGAAAACTGCACAGTGAAGAGTTAAAACAATTATAATTTACATACTCTTTCTCAGTCCTATAAAGTCTCTCACTCTGGGTGGTACCTTTAATATTAGTAGTTATAAGGTAATTATCACTAAAAAACAGTTTGTAAAAATATTGCTTCCAGCCGGATAGGTTTTTTAGGATAATGTTTTTAAGGTTACTAACTCATTGATTGGCTAAAATGGCTAAATACATTGATCAATAAGTGTAACTATCTATCCTCAAACCCCCTTCCAGGTCATTAAACAATCATGAAGAGTGCAGTACAACAAACTAGCGGATACAGCAAACTACATTATAGACATCAATGTGTGGAGTTTCAAAGTTTTTACTAATTGGAACGCAATTCAATTCAACTCGTAGATATATGTCAGGAGGAGGATCCAATAGGGGCGGAGTACTACCGGTTTAGCGCTCCGCCCCTTATTAGCTCTTTCTCCTTGCCGACCAATCAGAGAAGAGTTATCCTTAAGAACATTATCTGTAAAAACATTATTCTTGCAGCACAGTATCCATAGAAACTTATGCGGTAGAGACAATATCTGAAACTCGAAAACCTTATGCGCTGTTGTTTATATATTTTTAAAGTTTTAGATGGAAGAAACCTAATCTTTTTAGGCACACCGTCCACTCTTTGTCAGTCCTATAAAGTCTCTTACTCTTCGCTAGTCTTATAAATTCCTTCATTCTTTCTCAGTCCTATAAATACCTTCACAAGCCATAACCAACATATTTCGTGTTGAATTTAGGGCAAATTTTGCAGGAGTTACTGAAGAAATTAAAGAGCATCCGAGGGCTAATAATTATTCTAGAGAATCGCTAAACGCTATTTTATCACTAAATGCTATGTAATCGTTAAGATGCTATTTAGCACGAGGGGGATTGAGATTATATTAAATTAATTCGAAAGTAAATCTGCAGTTTCTCCTTGAATAGAACGGACACTGAATAGATTTCTGAAGTGAATTGAAATGAGAAGATATTCATTTTAAGATGGATATTAAATAGCGGGTAACATATCTTATAATAAAATTCTATATTGAATTTCATTAAATAAATTCATTTTAAATAAAAGTCATAACCAAATAATAGCTTATGTTTGTGTTTTGGTATCCATGATACTTGTACGTATCATAGATACCTATTAAAATTACTAGTTAATATATTATATAAAAATACCCGAAAAGTTGAAACTGTTCGATAATTCCTAACCGTATAATATTTTCTGTAGCAAATGTGTTAAATACCGATATTAAAATCTCTAGTTGGTAATGTGAATATAACTTCTAATAAATTTGACGTTTACAACCTATATTGCATTGACTGAAACCTACTAAGCTAGACTATCTTAAAAACATGATAGTAATCATTTAATGCATCTTAACTGTAGTCTATCGAATGCAAGAAGCCGTTAAAAGAAATTTTATATACAAATCTCATGTTCAGAATCATGGCATGGATACAAAGGACTTTGAAGTACCTAGATATCAGCCAGCCATTTTGAATATATGAACCTTTTTGCTTTAATCTAGTTATTTATGAAATTGATCGAAATAGAATAAGTAGCTAATATGTGAAGAAATAAATGAAAAATAATGATATTTAAAAAAAATTATTGAGAAAAAAATAAGAAAGAAATATTCACGTTTTTTTCTGGATATATTGATATATTTATACAAAAGCTCCAATATACAAAACACACAAAGAAAGTTATGGTTTGGTCATAGAAGATGACGGTGGGCACATCTTCTATACCCCACCATAACTTTCTCTCTGGGTGGTAAATCAGTGGTAACAAATACAGAGATTTATTGGGTGTCTTCAAACCTCTTCAGGGGGGGGGGGGGTATAATGAGGGGGACTCGTTAGTGTGACCCCCCCCTGAACATAATAATAATATAGGTAACAAAAGCTATAAGGCTGCTTCTTCTGTCTGTCTGTCCGATAGATAGGTAATACATTTTGGCAAATGGTTTGATAATAATAATACCTTTCAACACGCAGTTAATGTATTAACTTTTCTTTGTATTAACTAAAGGTTGTGACAATATGCTTTTAACATAATAGATCTTAAAAATATCACACACGAAATAAAATGGTATCGAATACTGCATACTGTATACTATAAACAATTCAATACTCTTTATTTCTCTCCGTCTATAATATTTTCATTATCTATTATTTTCTAAGCATATTGTCACATAATAGTAATTGCATAAGAATAATTTAGAACACGTAATATCTCCCATTTTACGGTGAAATAAATTCCCCCGAGTTTGTGAATGGTTAGCGTGTTCTTTAGTGTCCGATAATTTAAATTAGAGTTGTTATTCACGTAATAAATGTTTGAGATATATTACAGCGACAAAAAGGTTGAGAAATTGCCTTTCGAGACGCTGAGCATCGACAAAACGGCTCGCGATTTAAGCGCCGCGTTAATATCTATCGGAGTATGTAATAATCAACACACAAATCTAAACACATAATTACATTGGGGCCAAAAATAGTGGGGTAAATGATGCTGAAATAGTGGGGTAAATGATGCTGAAATAGTGGGGTAAATGATGCTAAAATAGTGGGGTAAATGATGCTAAAATAGTGGGGTAAATGATGCTAAAATAGTGGGGTAAATGATGCTAAAATAGTGGGGTAAATGATGCTAAAATAGTGGGGTAAATGATGCTAAAATAGTGGGGTAAATGATGCTAAAATAGTGGGATAAATGATGCTAAAATAGTGGGGTAAATGATACTAAAATAGTGGGGTAAATGATGCTAAAATAGTAGGGTAAATGATGCTAAAATAGTGGGGTAAATGATGCTAAAATAGTGGGGTAAATGATGCTAAAATAGTGGGGTAAATGATGCTAAAATAGTAGGGTAAATGATGCTAAAATAGTGGGGTAAATGATGCTAAAATAGTGGGGTAAATGATGCTAAAATAGTGGGGTAAATGATGCTAAAATAGTGGGGTAAATGATGCTAAAATAGTGGGGTAAATGATGCTAAAATAGTGGGGTAAATGATGCTAAAATAGTGGGGTAAATGATGCTAAAATAGTGGGGTAAATGATGCTAAAATAGTGGGGTAAATGATGCTAAAATAGTGGGGTAAATGATGCTAAAATAGTGGGGTAAATGATGCTGAAATAGTGGGGTAAATGATGCTAAAATAGTGGGGTAAATGATGCTAAAATAGTGGGGTAAATGATGCTGAAATAGTGGGGTAAATGATGCTAAAATAGTGGGGTAAATGATGCTGAAATAGTGGGGTAAATGATGCTGAAATATCTAGTACTGACAATTGGGCCTAATGAATGTCAACTAGGTAGGTATAATCTATCCTATATTAGATATTTCTGTGAAGGTATAAAATACGTAAAACTTACTTTTATATACTATAAACATTTATATACAATAATACTTCAAGTTAATTATTTACAGCTTAAACGAAGGCCAAACATGTATTGTTTGTTCAAATTTCAAATTGGAAATCAGAATACAACATGCGATCTTTTTTTCTCGGAATTATATTAGTATTTCGTACAATGGTTGTACATCGATGACCATATTCGTCTTATTCATATTAGTAAGTGACTGTATTCATGGATTAGATTTTCTGCATCCATGAGCATTGTCACCGATTGTTGGTAGGTTACTCTGTTCGTGAAGCCACTTTCCTTTCGTACCGCTTCTTCTAGTTCCTTGTACTTAATTTCTTTTTCACGTCAGCGATATGGTCTTTGGTTCCAAAACAGACGTTAAACCTTACTAGATTATTTATTATCTATACTATATGGGGTTAGATGACATGTAACAAATAAATAAACCAAAAGGTAAATATTATATACGCATTAACTTTCAAAGGAAGGTAGATCTAAAAAGTCATTTAGTAAAAGCTAAATATAATTAATGCAATTCATTAGTCTTTATATAAACTTAATTGAAGACAATCGCTACTGTATTAACTAAATAACACTTCCTTTTGAGTCTGATGCCACAATTTTTTCTGGGTTCAATTGTCTCGGGGACCCAATTTTCTCGGGGCCCAACTGTCGTCAGGCCCAACTGTAGTCAGGCCCAATGTCGTTGGGGCCCAATTGTTTCGAGGCCCAATTGCCGGCGGGCCCAATTGTCGGAGCCGTAACATATAGTGGTGATAATATAGTAGTAATATTGCTAAAATATAGTGATGATAATAAAGTAATAATATTGCTTAAGGATAGTGGTGACATTGCTTTAATATAGTGATAATAATATATTGGTAATATTGGTTCATTAAATACCTGGCAAACAGGGCAAGTTATCACAAGCAACAGATTGTGTACTTAATGGGAGAGAATATTGAGGGGGTATAGAGGGGGTAAATTCCCCCCAATAATCGATATACATCTATTTGATGTTATATCAGAAATATACTGCTAATGTACATTTGACACCAATCAGGTGTCACATGTGCATCATTTAGAGACGTTTTTTTCTTATCACTAATTCTATTTTCAATTAATTGATAATATTTTAACTGAATTATCAGAATCGGTATACTTCAAATTAAATTAAAGAATTAAAATATTCTTATAACGTGTTTATAACCAAAAAATTATTCGAAAAGAGACGGGCAATTTTCCGCATGGAAACTTTCCGTTTTGGCCATTTTCCGCGTACCGATGACACACCTTGTGTATGAACTTCAGCTCTATTATATTGCGCTGTATGATATTAATTTATTTAATGGAAAGTGAATGCGAAAGATTAGCTAAAATCTAGTCATTAGAGTGATTGAGAATACCAACAAGATTTTATATCATTATAATATGTCATAATTACATCATTTAAATGAAGTATGAAATGAATTGGTAGAAATATGACTGAAATATTACATTGTTATGTTGAGAAAACGTTATGGTAGGCCCATAGAAGATTAAGGAGGAAGTTATGGTGGGTCCATATAGAAGATTAAGAGGGTGCCTTACATAATCTTCAATAGCCCCACCATAAATTGGGGACACATTTGTTGTTTCAATCGCTAACAAAAATAAAACCCGGTAAAAATAATGTCAACACAGATTAATAATAATAAACTGTATATTAAAACAATACTCAGTAATTCCGTCAATATAAATAATTCAGGAAATAAAACATGGTTCTATTAAATATATAAATCAATGGCAATAATCATTATAATAATTGTGTTTGTGTTTCGTACGTATGCGCGTTACGCCTTTCAGAAAAAGAGGAAAAGTCTTTGACTCGGTATACTAGATAGGGGTTATAAAAACCATATAAAATGATGTAAAGCCTATTATATTTATAAATTGGATAGAAATTCAACCTTATGGAATATAAAATAGAAAATAATATCAGTTATAAATTTATTTTACATATCCGTTTACTTGAAAATATTCAAAACCATTAATAATAAAACACCAGTTTCAATATATCACTGATTCTTTCAAAGAAATCAATTTACTATTAATACGAACTGTATCGAAATATCATTAAATGCTCATTACAAGTCCCGACAACACAAGCATTCATAATTCCTAATAGGACTCATAAACAGTATGCTCATTAATGATGCAATTCATTATAGCTGCAAACATATGTTGAAATATATCTCTCCACAGTGCAGCTGAAACTAATTGTACGACAGCATATAAATAAGAAACCAATTAATTACCTACCTAAGTTATAGTATATACCCAGCTGCAGAAATGGTATTGGAAGATCGACTATTATTGTCCATTACGGTAAATAATGATCTTATTTTACCGTAAAATATAATATTTCTAGATATATATCGTCAGTTCTTTCGTCTGTTATAAGTGTCTTTAACCTAAGTAAACGATTGGGGTTTCGTCGAATTATTCATCGTCGCAAATATCTTATCTTTTCACCATCGTCATAAATGGACAATATTTTTAACATCGTCGTTAATGGACAATCTTTTTATCATCGTCGTTAATGGACAATCTTTTTATCATCGTCGTTAATGGACAATCTTTTTATCATCGTCATAAATGGACAATATTTTTAACATCGTCGTTAATGGACAATCTTTTTATCATCGTCGTTAATGGACAATCTTTTTATCATCGTCGTTAATGGACAATCTTTTTATCATCGTCGTTAATGGACAATCTTTTTATCATCGTCATAAATGAACAATATTTTTAACATCGTCGTTAATGGACAATCTTTTTATCATCGTCGTTAATGGACAATCTTTTTATCATCGTCGTTAATGGACAATCTTTTTATCATCGAAGTTAATGGACAATCTTTTTATCATCGTCATAGATAGACAATCTTTTTATCATTGTCATTAATGGACAATCTTTTTATCATCGTCTTAAATAGATTATCTTTTATTATCGTCGCATATATAGATTATATTTTTATCATCGTTGTAAATAGAATATCTTTCATTATCGTCTTAAACAGATTATATTTTATTATAGTCTTAGATAGATTATCTTTTAATCATCGTCTTAAATAGAATAACTTTTTATAATCGTCGATTGAAATCTGACGATAGGTGATGATAATTTTCTGCCTGGGAATTACATCATTAACCCCCGCTGTTAAAATCAACTAAACAACTCCAATAGCATAGTATATATCCAATTTATTATTAGATTCAATGCGTTAAATTATGTCGTTATATTTATATCTTTTCTAGCGGGTTAATTGTACAGGGCAATGAGGGTGTAAGACGATTAATTACACATTAGTTAGCTTTAAGTGGCTTTAAATAGGTTTAAATACCTTTAAGCAGCTTCTGAACCTATAAACTAGGTACCATTGCCATAAAAATATCATTGGGGCCATAGAAGATGGAGAGAGAAAGTTATGTTGGGGGGCCATAGAAGATTTAGGCCTTTCTTGATCTTCTATGGCCCCACCATAACTTCATCTGTGGGTTACTTTATAAATTTGTATGTAATAAGAAAAAAAAAATTAAACCGTATATTGAATGAAAATTTCTACAGTTTGAAAGTAAATAATATGGAATTAAATTTTAATAAAAGTTTATAGTTTTTTTTCTTGTTTTTAATGGAAAAATATTGTATTTAAAAAAAAAAAAATAGGTAACTTTTTGAATAAATTTCTTTAGTTTTATACTAATATTTGAAGACAATACAGGGCAAGTTCCGAATTATAGGACAGTTACACTTTTTCGATCAAATAAAATGAAGAATTCATAATTATTATACAGTCTTTAGTGAAACCGTCCAAGAACTTCAAACTCTTTTTTTAGTTGAGTTCATTCTTCTTTAGATTACAAATATGGAATCTTTTTGGGTAGCTTTTAGTGGGAAATATCTTAGAAAAGGTAACAGACGATCCATCATATTGTATAGAATTGATGTCGCCATTTGCCGCTAGATGGAGTTATTGTTCTGCAATAACAGAAGAAACTTTTTAGAGTTACCCTAAAAAAGATACCCTAGAATGATATCCCATAAAAGATACCCTAGAAAGCGTGCCATATCAAAATAACATAATCCAAAGAATTAAAGCTAACTTAATTTTTTTTTTTAAATTAATTAAAGCTAACATTAGAAAAAGGAATCTATCTATACTAATAATTTCCCTCGTGTGTTTATTTATTTGGTGTCCGCTTTAACTCGACGGATATTAAACATGAAGAATGTAACTATGATACGCACAGGAATATATTGATATTAAATTTAAATATTATAAGTTAATTCAATTTTTATAAATGAATGTAATCTATTGAATAGAGTATTAGATTATTCAGAAAAATAAATTAAATTATTTTAATTCATTAAAAGTAACCTAACAACGGGTAATAAATTACTATTGAAGGCCCGTTATTTTTAACGGGCAAGTGCACTAGTCATATAATAATGGAAATATATCAATTTGCCTGGAATCCAATGAATCTTTTCCACGGAGCAATAAAAGATTTAATAATGACGTCTCTTATGATAGTCAGATAAGGACTTATAATTCTTGTGGTTAGTTGAAGCCAATGAGAATTAGTTAGACCACACAAACTTAGTTTACACCACCGTATTAAACGTATAAGTAAAGTAGATAATAATTTATTTAATATTGTTTAATATTTTTTAACTCAATTATAAAACAATCATAATTGATCGTTAAATCTGAATTAAAAATAACCTAACAAATAGTGAGGAGTTAGAAAGAGTATATAATAAATATTATAAAATATTCAGGTAATTTTACTAATTTTCTGTGACATGCAAACTTGCATGAGGTGACGTGACGAAAAGAAGAATATACATTTTGTCAGACAAGAACACTTTCCTTATACATGTCATCAGATCATCCCTTTTTAAGATCAATATTATAATGATTTTCTTCATAGGTATATAATTTTTTTTTTTTTTAAAAAGACAATATTTTTCCATTAAAAAATATTATATCAATTCATTCATGTTGATTTTTCTTGATTTTTTTTAGGATATCTATTTGGCAGACATTGATTGTATTTTTCTAGAATTATTATATTGAAGTCATTGTGAAGGAAGATAAAAATTAATTGGAGTTTAATAAATAAAAATCAGTTGATTAATTGCTTGTAGGAATGAAGAAGATAATTTAAATAAGGTAATTATTCTTTGGTATTGTGAAGCAAAGATTAATGATATTATTGAAGAAATAAAACTGTTAAATATGAACGCATAATAATTTATCAAACAATCGAAAATACGATTGGCTAAATAAAAATGACTTAATACGATATTGGAATTTAATTTTCTTAGGAATAAAGGTAAAATTTTAGTTTATAAGATAATTAATATGTATAACTTATTGCATATTTATATAATGTGGATATTTGAAACTATATGGGAAGACTATTAAGTTATAAATTCTAGTAACAGGCTATGAATTAATCATTGATTGATATACTATGGTGAAATAGGTTTTAGTTCAGCATTTCCCGAATAATAATTTCGTTAGATATAAGACCAAGTTATGTAATGTATGTTAATTATAAATATGAGATAAATTAAGTCGGTTTTAAGTGATTTACTTTTAAGGTCCGCTTCACACTTGCGTTTCTCAACTCCGCGTTTAGAAAAATGCTCATTGCAAAAAGTTAAGCTACAATTGATTTTAACGGAGTCTTTCACACTTGCGTTTCTCAACTCCGCGTTTAAAAAAATGCTCATGGCAAAAAGTTTAGCTACAATTGATTTTAACGGAGTCTTTCACACTTGCGTTTCTCAACTCTGCGTTTAAAAAAATGCTCATTGCAAAAAGTTTCGCTACAATTGATTTTAACGGAGTCTTTCACACTTGCGTTTCTCAATTCCGCGTTCAAAAAAATGCTCATTGCAAAAAGTTTAGCTTCAATTGATTTTAACGGAGTCTTTCACACTTGCGTTTCTCAACTCCGCGCTTAAAAAAATGCTCATTGCAAAAAGTTAAGCTATAATTGATTTTAACGGAGTCTTTCACATTTGCGTTTCTCAACTCCGCGTTTAAAAAAACGCTCATTGCAAAAAGTTAAGCTATAATTGATTTTAACGGAGTCTTTCACATTTGCGTTTCTCAACTCCGCGTTTAAAAAAATGCTCATGGCAAAAAGTTTAGCTACAATTGATTTTAACGGAGTCTTTCACACTTGCGTTTCTCAACTCCGCGTTTAAAAAATGATCATTGCAAAAAGTTTAACTACATTTGATTTTAACGGAGTCCTTCACACTTGCGTTTCTCAACTCCGGGTTTAAAAAATGCTCATTGCAAAAAGTTTAACTACATTTGATTTTAACGGAGTCTTTCACACTTGCGTGGAAAAAAAAGCACTGTGAATAAAATAACGCAAGTGTGAAAGACTCCGTTAAAATCATTTGTAGCTAAACTTTTTGCAATGAGCATTTTTTTTAACGCGGCTTTGAGAAATGCAAGGGTAACAGTAACATTGGTAATTATAAGCTGAAATGATTTACATAAAAAGGTAATAATATCGAAATCGGAGTGTTATAACAAATGGAGATGGAGGAGTAAGAAAGTTGTAGAAATATAATAAAATCGCACATGCTAATTGCAAAGCCATCTTAACTATAAAATGAGGACAAGTTATATTTATCGAATGAGGGAAATAAAATAATACAAGGAACTTTAATTTTCATTAAGATTTCAATTTATATGTTCATAAACTATTAAATAAATATTTCTTTCTAAACAAATAACTATATTAGTGTATTCTGTTCAATAGTGTTTCTTTTTAAATTATCTGTACTAAAATTGTCAGTAGCATTATTACTATTAATATTATTGTAACTAATATAAGTTATATGTAACCCCTATAAATGACTTAATATTTACAATAACAAATATTAAACTTTCCATAGAAAATACTAATTTCAACCCAGATAATATTTATCGATAAAAATTCAACTTTCCATAGAAAATATATATTTTAACACATAGAGTAGAATTAGGTACCTTCACAGTTACTATGTAAATCACCTTCACAGTTACTATGTAAATCACCTTCACAGTTACTATGTAAATCACCTTCACAGTTACTATGTTAATTACCTTCACAGTTACTATGTAAATTACCTTCACAGTTACTATGTAAATTACCTTCACAGTTACTATGTAAATCACCTTCACAGTTACTATGTAAATCACCTTCACAGTTACTATGTAAATCACCTTCACAGTTACTATGTAAATCACCTTCACAGTTACTATGTAAATCACCTTCACAGTTACTATGTAAATCACCTTCACAGTTACTATGTAAATCACCTTCACAGTTACTATGTTAATTACCTTCACAGTTACTATGTAAATTACCTTCACAGTTACTATGTAAATTACCTTCACAGTTACTATGTAAATCACCTTCACAGTTACTATGTAAATTACCTTCACAGTTACTATGTAAATTACCTTCACAGTTACTATGTAAATTACCTTCACAGTTACTATGTAAATTACCTTGACAGTTACTATGTAAAATACCTTCACAGTTACTATGTAAATCACCTTCACAATTACTATGTAAATTACCTTCACAGTTACTATGTAAATTACCTTCACAGTTACTATGTAAATCACCTTCACAGTTACTATGTAAATTACCTTCACAGTTACTATGTAAATTACCTTCACAGTTACTATGTAAATTACCTTCACAGTTACTATGTAAATTACCTTGACAGTTACTATGTAAATTACCTTCACAGTTACTATGTAAATTACCTTCACAGTTACTATGTAAATTATCATCACAGTTACTATGTAAATTACCTTGACAGTTACTATGTAAATTACCTTGACAGTTACTATGTAAAATACCTTCACAGTTACTATGTAAATTACCTTCACAGTTACTATGTAAATTACCTTCACAGTTACTATGTAAATTACCTTCACAGTTACTATGTAAATTACCTTCACAGTTACTATGTAAATTACCTTCACAGTTACTATGTAAATTACCTTCACAGTTACTATGTAAATTACCTTCACAGTTACTATGTAAATTACCTTCACAGTTACTATGTAAATTACCTTCACAGTTACTATGTAAATTACCTTCACAGTTACTATGTAAATTACCTTCACAGTTACTATGTAAATTACCTTCACAGTTACTATGTAAATTACCTTCACAGTTACTATGTAAATTACCTCCACAGTTACTATGTAAATTACCTCCACAGTTACTATGTAAATTACCTTCACAGTTACTATGTAAATTACCTTCACAGTTACTATGTAAATTACCTTCACAGTTACTATGTAAATCACCTTCACAGTTACTATGTAAATTACCTCCACAGTTACTATGTAAATCACCTTCACAGTTACTATGTAAAATACCTTCACAGTTACTATGTAAATCACCTTCACAGTTACTATGTAAATTACCTCCACAGTTACTATGTAAAATAACTTCACCCATAGGTCACCTATAAGACAAATAACCAATTTGTAGTCATGAATAAAATTTGCATCAAAATTATTCGACAAGTTTTCTATTCAAACCCAACCGAGAATATAGTGTTGGCCTGAGGGAAATCTATGGTGGGGCCATAGAAGATTTGGTAGGGTCCTATAATCTTGTCTTCGGATAAATCAATGTCTAAGTTTTTTTTCATTCATTCCCACAGTTTCATTCATATAAGAAACGTTTATTATAATTAATATTTAAATTAAATTAAATTTATATCCATAAGACCTTTTATATAGTATCATGGAAATATTTTTGTATAATATTTTTTAAATGGTTGAAGATATTGAACTGTCCGACAACTGGAAACGTACCTTGTAAGACCGATCACCAAATAAAATAGCAATAATTTTTATGCTCCAATTTCTTACGATATGAATTGATATATGCAGATTTTCTATCAACGTTTCCGATTTGTGATGACTTCTTTTCCGTTCCTCGAACAAAATACCTCTTCCAACTTTCAGATATCATTTGGTACAGTTTGTACCTTAGCTATAAGATACAGTTTGGTTGTCGTATATAAGATGCAGTTCAGTATAATCGTACCTAGATACAACTCAGTTTGATTGTACCTAGGTTCAGTTCAGTACAATCGTACCTAGATACAGTTCAGTATAATCGTACCTAGATACAGATCAGTATAATCGTACCTAGATACAGTTCAGTATAATTGTACCTAGGTACAGTTCAGTATAATCGTACCTAGATACAGTTCAGTATAATCGTACCTAGATACAGTTCAGTATAATCGTACCTAGATACAGTTCAGTATAATCGTACCTAGATACAGTTCAGTATAATCGTACCTAGATTCACTATACTGCTGATACATGAATTTACTAATAAAAGTCTTCAGTACTCACAAAAATGTTCAAACTGCATACCATGCAGACGGGTTTTCCAATTTCTATTTTGGTGCAGAAATAAAAAAAATCATTTGCTAAGTTTGCGCGCGAAATAGCAAAAAAAAAATCCGAGTTTTAGAAATATGAAGAATTGTCTGCTATCATAATATATGGTTATTGTAAAACAATTATTATCATAATGAAGAAAAATAAAATAACGTGAACGGCACAATAAAAATCATTAATATTATTGTCAAAGAATACGATTTTTTTTAAATTTAGTTGCATTGAAGGAAAGTCAAATTAAAAAATCATCATAATTTTTTTGAATTATCTTTAATTAAAAATTATAGATAGTGTAAGGGTAAGTTATAGAGACATGTCAAACGAGCGTTTTCAACGCCCGGCTTTAGAAACGCCGAGACTATGTCACACGAGCGCTTTTGCTGCGCTTTCAACGCGACTCATTTGAAGTGTTGAAAGCGCTGTGAAAACGCTCGTCTGACATGGTATCGGCACTTTTACCGCTGACATTTAGAAGTAGACTGCAGTGACTAATAATTCATAATGTACTCATTCTTGACTTTAATGCTCGTCAACGGTTACAAATTCCTTCGGTTGATGCTGGACTTTGAAGAATTTCGATACACTGAAAGAGTATCAAGGGTAGTATATTGCCCAAAAAGGTACTGATATTTACGGGGTTTAATAAACGGGTTTGATATGGAAAAAAAATGAGTAGTATTATGCCATGTATTTCAATATTTTATAAACAGTTCTTATTTCAATTTTATGAGTGAGATTAAAAGTACCAGATCTGGGACAGTAGTACCAGCTTCAGTAAGCTTGATGAATCGTATCATGTAGTCGCACTGGCGTTAAAAGCGCCATAAAAGCGCGGTAAAAGCGTTCGTGTGGCATGGACCATAGGGTAGCTTCTGAGTTAGCGGACGGTTCCACTTTTCCGAACACATAAGAAAAAAGTGTATAAAGTATTATTTTTCTTACAATTATTATTTATTAAATAAATTTTTCTCCTTTGATCAAAGATGTAGAACCGTGCTATAACTTGAAATTTACACTAATATAATTATTAATTTCTACAGTTTCAATGTTCATTTATTCAATTCATAAGATATTAAATAATATAACTTTTCTGGTTAAAAAGATATAAAATAACTAAGTCTGCTTTTTCATATCAAATTGAACTTCAAAAGTAAAATATTTTTCCAAAATTTAGATCTCAAAGTTAGTAGAATTTTCCCCGATAGAATAAAGGGAGAAGTCTTAAATGGTTCCTTTATTTGCAACTCCTTTTCTTTACTTCTTTGTAGCACCAATTGCCTGCCTTTGTATGTTTCCTGGTGTACTTTGTATTCATGTCCTGTTTAAAGGTTAAACCGTGAGGCCTACAGCATTACTGCCTTTTTACTGCGCTAAAATAATCAGTGAACAGTGTTATTGTAACACTATTGTTCTGTATCCATGATACCTTAAAATGATTAAATTTAAAAAAATATATATAATTATTATTGTTAAAATTTTACAACAAAATTATAGATATTATTGTTGAAATTTTATAAAAAAAAATTGTTATTGTTGAATTGAATTTTTTTATTATTTTTGAGATTTTATAAAAAAATACAATTATTGTTGAAAGCTTCTTAAAAAAATCATAATTATAGTTGATTTTTTTTTAAGAAAGTTAATTGTTTTACAATTTTTTTCAAATATTTAAAAAAAAAACAATTTTTTTAAAATTTATTTTAAATAATTTTTTAAGCAGTCTAAAAAAGGTAACTTTAATCCTCCATTTGTTCTTATCTGACATATTGGTTGTCTAATGGTTGAATGAATTCCACCGCGATATTGTCAGTAAATCTAACCAACACATTTACAGTGTTGGATAAAAACATTCAATGGCTGCTAGATAAGATAATACGATAATTCGTTGCCCAATGATTTCTTGAAGCAGTAAGATATTATCACTATTTATTAGCCCTATGCAATAAAATAAATATAAAATTAGTCGATTCTGTTAGGGAAGAAAACTGATTTTAAATACGAATACTAATTGGTTAATTTTATTTTAAAAGAAAACTGGAAATTAGGTAAAGAATAGATAGCAAAGTACACATTATTTATAACAGATTGCCATTAAATAAACAGGAATTCATAAAATATTCTAAGTAATATAATGGGCCAATTATATTATAAATGTAATTCATGGATTCAGGGTATGTACCGAGTTATTGACCGGTTCCACATTTTCGGTCATAGAAATAAATATATTTTATCATTTAACTCTGTATTTTAATTGGTATCCATAATAAAAGGTGAAAATAAACCACAAGGTGAATATACACAACATAAGGTGAATATACACAACATAAGGTGAATATACATCATAAGGTGAATATACAACATAAGGTGAATATACAACATAAGGTGAATATACAACATAAGGTGAATATACAACATAAGGTGAATATACAACATAAGGTGAATATACATCATAAGGTGAATATACAACATAAGGTGAATATACATCATAAGGTGAATATACAACATAAGGTGAATATACAACATAAGGTGAATATACATCACACGGTGAATATACATCACACGGTGAATATACATCACACGGTGAATATACATCACAAGGTGAATATACATCACACGGTGAATATACATCATAAGGTGAATATACATCACACGGTGAATATACATCATAAGGTGAATATACATCATACGGTGAATATACAACATAAGGTGAATATACATCATACGGTGAATATACATCATAAGGTGAATATACATCATAAGGTGAATATACATCATAAGGTGAATATACATCATAAGGTGAATATATACATCATAAGGTGAATGATGAACATTCCACACCTACATTGTCACATGACTTATAAGGTGAAAGGTCATTAGTGATGTCTCATAAGTAACTTAACACTGTGCTGATGGATAACTAGAGCATGGAGGTACGTTTTACATGCAGCGTTTGTTGCGATCGTCGCTCAGCGATTATTGCAGATCACAAGTACAATGCTATTCCTATGGGACTGTTTTGCAACGAGCGATTATCACTAAAGTCGCAAGCGATCAGTCTCTATCGATTATTTGTGATTCGAGGGTGTGTATCATGGATACATTACTTTTAAGCCCATCCTATACCAACATAGAAAACGCCGCGTTTTCACCGTCCAGTTCACCCCTCTTCAATTAATCACGAGTAAATGAATGGAAGGCGGTAGAAACGCTGGTACAGACTGCAAATTTGTTTTCCATTCATTTAACCGTTATTAATTGAAGAGGTGTGATCTGAGCGGTGAAAACGCGGCGATTTATCTGCTAGAATAGAAGGGGCCTTTTTTACCAGCGATTATTTATGGCGTGACGGTGTGTGTCATAAATTTCCTCAGCTAAAATATTTTTAATTAAATTCCTTTTTTTTCTACTTGGTTTACTTCACATCAGTCTCACAAACGCTGAACCAATCGCTGCGTGAAAAACGTACCACAACGACCCGTCAAAGTCGAGGCTAAACATTCGAATGTGACAATTCATTAGGAAAATATTAAAAAATATGTATACATTACAGCAGAACTTTTATCATTATTTTAATTCATTTCGAGTAACAAGAAGGAAGAAAAATGATATATTATGATCACTAATGTATGGTAGATCACCTCTATAGTGAACTCCTCTATAGTGAATGTAGAGTTCGACGTAAGAGAATTATCCAGTATAGTCAACAAATTTCCTTCAGTGTGTCAAAAAATGATCATTAGTTTTAGAAAACTAATCACCATTCATGGCAGACTAAAGAAAATTTGTTCACTATACGGGGTAGTTCTCTTACTCATGACTCTACATTCACTATAGAGGAGTTCTACTTTAAAATTATAAGACAAAATTAACGAAAAAAAAAACGTTCAAAAATAACAACGGTAATCCCTCGAAATATTATCATTTTAGTAACGTTTTCACTACGTATGCACTTTACAACAAACGTATGGGTTGAACAATGTGTTACTTTATTACTAATTTCAAACTAAAATTGAACAATTAAATCATAAGATTCAACATTTTCAATCAGGTAAAATATATATAATAATTATTATTCAACTTTTATTGTAATCATTATTATTTTTTTGTTGATCGGAAACGTGTGTCTATCCGATAACTCGGAACCAACCCTACACGTTGTTTATTATATTTGTTCATTAATTGAAATGCATATGCTGTTAAAAATTAATGTTTATGATAAAATAAATTCTTTAGCGTTTATTCATAAGCTTTTACTATAAATTAAAAAGGATATTACTGAATGGAAGGATAATTTAAACCTATTTTATTATCATATGAGGATTATATATTTTCTGTAGTAAGATTTATTTGTTATTTAATTAATGTGTCTTTTAATAAACAAATTTGAAGGCTGCAGTTTATAGGTATTATGATTTTTATCATTCTAGTTTTGGTGGGTATTGCTATATTAGTTTATTTAATTTTTTAATGGATAATAAAGGTTTTTAAATTTTTTAATGGTTAAGTAATGTTTTAATTTGATAGTTTTAATGGATTATTGATGTTAATTTTTTAAATCTTTCAATTTTCAATGGATATAATTTCAATGTTTCAATTTTTTTCAATGAAAATTTAATGATCAAATCTTTTTAATGGATGATTAAAGTTGACTTTTTAATGGAATTTCAATGTATTCAATTTTTAATGTATAATAAATAAAAGCTGGAAAATGAATAAAACTTCTTTAATTAGATTACATAAAAAATTAATTAAAAAAATTAAAATTCACTAAAACAAAATATTAATTATTAAAACCCTTTTTCAAGCCACATTGCAATTCAAACATTTCAGGAATTCACTCCTTGGAATATTCTGTGATTACAATACCAATGTTCAATATTGACTTATACTTAACATAGGTAAATCAATCTTCACCCTATGTAGTACATAACTATGCATTTTCATGCTAAAGTTGAAGAAAGAATTGAAATAACTAAAGCAAGCCCAGGGTATTTTAATGATCACTGTACGCTAAACAAATAACATATAGTTGTTAAATTACAATATTTAAATGTAAATCATACTTTAGATTTTCTTATTTAAATGGTGTATATAATATAATTACAAATAGCTATACCTAGGTTATAACCACCAACGGTATAGTAAACTAGGTAATACCTACCTAGGTATATATATCTATTAGATCGCTAGGTAAAACTATTCACTAGGTGCTAGGTATATCTACATCCTAGGTGTAGGAGTAGGCTATGTAAACCCTAGGTGCCATTCTATCCCCTATGGTGACTATCTATCCCCTATGGTGACTATCTATCCCCTAGGTGGCTATGTATCCCCTAGGTGACTATCTATCCCCTAGGTGACTATCTATCCCCTAGGTGACTATCTATCCCCTAGGTGACTATCTATCCCCTAGGTGACTATCTATCCCCTAGGTGACTATTTATCCCCTAGGTGACTATCTATCCCCTAGGTGACTATCTATCCCCTAGGTGACTATCTATCCCCTAGGTGACTATCTATCCTCTAGGTGACTATCTATCCCCTAGGTGACTATCTATCCCCTTAGGTGACTAGGTACCCCCTAGGTGACTATCTATCCCCTAGGTGACTATCTATCCCCTTAGGTGACTATCTATCCCCTAGGTGGCTATGTATCCCCTAGGTGACTATCTATCCCCTAGGTGACTATCTATCCCCTAGGTGACTATCTATCCCCTAGGTGACTATCTATCCCCTAGGTGACTATCTATCCCCTAGGTGACTATCTATCCCCTAGGTGACTATCTATCCCCTAGGTGACTATCTATCCCCTAGGTGACTATCTATCCCCTAGGTGACTATCTATCCCCTAGGTGACTATCTATCCCCTAGGTGACTAGGTACCCCCTAGCAAGGTCAGTCCGTTACCTTTTCCATCACTCAATCTCTCACATAGTCTGTGTGTGTGTATGTGTGTGTCATTTCTATGCATATAATGCTAAAGTGGCTATGCACTTTCTCTTCTATGTACCTATGTACGCACATAGGTAGGTTATACCCTTTCCTTCCATATGACATTTCCATGAAACACACTGTGTGACATGTGTGCGATATACTATGTAAAACATCTACCATCTTGAAGTTAAATGGATAACGAAGTATTGGAAAAAACTCTGTGATCAATTTTATTATCATTTTTATACATTTTCGATAAGGAAAATGTACTGAATAATTATTATTTAACTTTTATTAAATTGGTATCCATGATATTCATGGATCATGGTATCCACGATACTAGCAGGTATCATGGATACCAATTTATATAACTTTTTTCTTAAATGATCGAAAATGTGGAACCGTTCGATAACTAGCAACCTACCCTATCACTGCTATAAAATGATACCCCTATGAATAAATCATCAGTAACGCAAAAGGTTTACATTTGCATGTTTCTCACGTAAACAAGTGATGTTTATTTTCAGCTCAATATATAGCAGCAGTCTGATGTGTAATATAGAGAATGTTTTTAGGAGAGTTAGGAGGTACATCTGTCAGTCACATACACATTAAAAACATAATGGAAGAGAACACTGAGCTGAGGTAGGTATTCCTTGATGTGTGATGTATACAGTGTGTGTACTATACAGTGTGTATCCTATACAGTGTGTGTACTATACAGTGTGTATACTATATACAGTGTGATGTGTATAGGTGTGTACTACATAAAAATTAGTGTATATACTATATAGTATAATATGTATGTGTATAATACTACACAGTATGACTGTATAACGTATATACTGCACAATTTAATGTGTACATGTATAATACTTCACAGTATGGAGTGCATATACAGAGGTTGAACCAAACACTGGAAACAAACTAACAGCTGCTCCGTACAATTCAGATTTGTGTAGCTCTTACATAGAGTTTTTGGGCAAAGTTGGCTGGTTAGCAGTGATTTTAGGGGCCATGGTGCTTTGATTCGCTTTAACTGTTCCTACTTACGCTCTA
This sequence comes from Caprella mutica, assembly GCA_947561585.1. Classification (NCBI taxonomy): domain Eukaryota; kingdom Metazoa; phylum Arthropoda; class Malacostraca; order Amphipoda; family Caprellidae; genus Caprella; species Caprella mutica. The sequence goes on along the minus strand of CANNZV010000344.1, from coordinate 27,080 downwards.
TCAGGTAACTTTGACTTTCGGTCAGACCTGTGCTTTGCTGAGGACGTTTTTCCTTCTCTTCCAAAAGAAGTCATTACTTTTGAGACAGTTCCTCCTGTGACGTCAAACATTGGGGTAGTTTCTGTTAAACCAGCGCATTAAAAGTCCGGGAGATCTGTAATTTTATGAGTTACAGCTAGGGTTGTGGCAATATGCTTTTACTATCGTAGATCCTAAAAATGTTATAGAAGGATAGAATTAAAAGGTATTGCATAGTTCGACACCAGCGGTGAATATTATTCAATAGCATTTCATTTCGTCTATGATATTCCTATAAGATCTATGATTTAGAAAGCATATTGTCACAACCCTAGTTATAACCCATCTTTAGAATATCTCTGAAATCAAATATTTTAAATAAACCGAAAATAAGTGAAGCCTTGCTTATCTTAAATGTTCATTTATGATGTCAAAATGTTAGGCATTAACATTTAATGGTTAAATCTCTGTATATAATATATATATATAATATAGTATGAACCTAACATTATATACTTTATAGGGTGTGTTTTATACACGATACAGTTTATAGTGTGTATGGTTTAATTATAAATAGTTTACTGATAAAATCATAGGCATAATTTTTAACTATATAAACCATATATAGAATCTTGTGCATTTTTAAAATAAAAATTGTTGTTCATCATTTGAAAAAAGTAGGTAATTTTTTCTACAGTTGACTGGCTCTTTAGTTCAAGAAATAAAGACATGACTTTAGACAGACTTTAGACAGACTTTAGACAGACTTTAGACAGACTATAGATAGACTTTAGACATACTTTAATTCTACTACTATTTAACATGTTAAGTCGTCTTCTATCCATTGTGTTGCCTATAAAGTTCCTTTAACCAGTTTATTCAGAAATAACTCCTCCTTCCGTTTCTTCCATGAGAATAAAGTTTGCTCATGAAAATATGTTTTATTCATACAACAACCTGGACAAGTGACAACGAAGTTAGAACACCGGAGACAGCTCATCGATATTTTCTGAAGTAAGAACTCGAAGAAAATAGTCGAAACAGATTGTAGGGTTAGTTTCGAGTTGTCGGACAGTTCCACATTTTCGATCATATAAGAAAAAATTATACTATTTATTCAATTGCTTATTATAATTGGTATACATGATACCTACATGTATCATGGTTACCTATTACATTAACTAGTTAAATAATATTAAATATATTTTTTCTTATTTGATCGAAAATGTGGAACTGTCCGATAACTTGGAACTTACCCTATGTTTACAAATTATTAACAATCATAAAGAAAGGACAGCACAAGTTTAATAACTTCCTCTACAATGGTTTGCTTTTTTCTAATTTCTACTGCAATTTAATACAATATATACATAATGGCATTCTTCAATTAGTTAAATTGTGAATGATTATAAGTACTATTATTAAATACTATCACTAACTACTATCATTAAATACTATCACTAAGTACTATCATTAAATACTATCACTAACTACTATCAATAAATACTATCACTAAGTACTATCATTAAATACTATCACTAACTACTATCACTAAATACTATCATTAAATACTATCAATCAATTTTTCAATAGAATTTGTGTCTAAATGAAAATGAATACATTTAGTTGACAATAATTAATTATTTAGTAGGTGTTTAACGTTTGGCCATATCACATACGTCAAAATGAAATTAAGTACAAGGGACTGGAAGAAGCAGTCAGAAAGGAAAGTATCCCCATGAAAAAAGTCACTTACCACCAGTTGGTGCTCATGGATGCAAAAGAGCTACTTCGTTTCAAGGGGCACAGGCACCGGTGGAAAAACTCACAAATGGAAGAGGAAAATGAAGAGGTAAAAATGATATAGCTCAATTCCAGTTCAAAATAAGTAATATTTATTTATATACAACAAAAAATAAATTCCCTCATTTTAATAATTATTGTTATTATCTATGACAGCAAGTTATAGAAAAACTGATTATCTTATACAAAAATACTCAACCATATAATAAATATTAAAAGCAATAAAGCATAATTCAAACATCAGTCAATCGCAGCTGCTATTTTAGCTTTGAAAAAATATAAGAATTTCTCCATCTGCAGTCCATATTGGTTCGATGAAAGTTAAAAACATAAATAAAGTACTATGGGAATTAACGTCAGGTAAGTGCAGCTCAGGTATATAATTAGTCCAAAAATCAGACTAAAAAAACAGATCATGTTGATTTACAGTGTGTACAGTTACTTGTGACTTTAGGCCTCTCTACCCACTGTGCTGCCATCATTTTTACTTTCAGTATTTTGATGTCGTTCAATTAAATGTACTTCAAATTAAATGTCTAATTGATAAACCATGTTAAGTTACTGATTATAAACTCCTTACGGTGCCGAGATATCGGACAACTTTTTGTGATGGCAATGGGGATCATTTTAGTGATTTTCTATCACACCTGTCGGCAACGGTGATCATTTTAGTTCCATTCTATCAGAACATTGTCCAATGGTGATAATTTTAGTTCCATTCTGTCAGAACATTGTCCAATGATGATAATATTAGTTGTATTGTATCAGGACATTGTCCAATGGTGATCATTTTAGCTCCATTCTATCAGAACATTTTCCAATGGTGATCATTTTAGTTCCATTCTGTCAGAACATTGTCCAATGGTGATCATTTTAGTTCTATTCTGTCAGAACATTTTCCAATGGTGATCATTTTAGTTCTATTCTGTCAGAATATTTTCCAATGGTGATCATTTTAGTTTCATTCTATCAGAACATTGTCCAATGGTGATCATTTTAGTTCTATTCTATCAGAACATTGTCCAATGGTGATCATTTTAGTTCCATTCTATCAGAACATTGTCCAATGGTGATCATTTTAGTTCCATTCTATCAGAACATTGTCCAATATTGATCATTTTAGTTCTATTCTATCAGAACATTGTCCAATGGTGATCATTTTAGTTCCATTCTATCAGAACATTGTCCAATGGTGATCATTTTAGTTCCATTCTATCAGAACACTGTCCAATGGTGATCATTTTAGTCCCATTCTATCAGAGCTCAGCTGATCTAATCGACCATCGATACCAAGCCTCTCGACCTGTTCACCGGAGGGGCTAATTTCTTGCTTTAGAATGACTGTGCAGGTATGTGATGAACCATTCCTATCTCACTAAATAAGAAAGAGCTAAATTATACTACGTAAAGGTTTCCTTTGTAGTTGCTTAATTACCTCTGGTGATTTGGAAATATATGTCACCTGACGAATGAAAAGTCGCCGACTAACGAGCATACTGTTTGAACGAGAGAGGTAGGGGGGGGGGGGTTAGATGAAGAAGATTTCACCCTTTCCCAGTTGAAAAACTTATATCGCAGCTCGCGAACTGTTGGATTGAGAATATAATCGAAGACACAAAAAGAACATCTGCGAAGATAACTGATTCGAACAAATCCAATCGTAATTTATAATCAATTTAAAACTAAAACAAATAGTCCATCGTCTTTCGTAGGACATTATACCTATAAAAAATAAGACGATAGTATCTAAAATTATTATTTAAAGACTATTACAATAGACAATCTTACGGTTATGAAATTTTTCGTCAGGGTTTAAAAGGTTACAAAACTAAAATATTTTAAGATTTCTTTAATAAGTTCAAAATAAGAGAATTGAATATTAAGTTTTATAATTTTCTAACCCGAGAATAGAATTGATTTTAATAAACTATTTTTTTATCAAAAAATTATATCTGCAAAAAATATCAAATAATCATCTAGTCTCTTATTGAGGAAAATGAATATTATAAACTTTACTAAATTATTCAATATTTATTATATAAAAACGCTGAAGATTTCATAACGGTGATAAAAGTTTGCCAGTATATCTTTGAATATATTCTTTTAAGTAGAATTTATGCTGGAGAGAAGAAGATAGCATTATTGTAGCACACAAACATACTTATAGAGCATATCTCTTACAAATGGCAGCAGAATATTTAAGTAATATAAATATATATCACAGTTCAATATAGACATCCAAAAACGTTATCTCAATTAAATGACAGACTCATGCTGTGAAAATTGTTTTCAGGAGTTAAATCAAGAGGAGTTAAACGAAGTAAAGACACTACTTAGGTGACACTATTTTTGGGGCAACATTGCCCCGATACTGTTATAACATTGCTTCAATATTGCTTGTTACAACATTGGCTCAATGTTGTAACAACATTGCCTCAATATTGTTACAACATTGTCTCAATATTGTTACAACATTGCCTCAATATTGTTACAACATTGCCTCAATATTGTTACAACATTGCCTCAATATTGCTTGTAAAAACATTGCCCCAATATTGTTACAACATTGCTTCAATATTGCTTGTAAAAAACATTGTTCTGATACTGAAATAACATTGCCCCAATATTGTTACAACATTTCCTCAATATTGTTACAACATTACCCCAGTATTGTTAAAACATTACTCCAATATTGTTAATATATTGCATCAATATTAATACAACATTGGTCCGTTATTGTTACAACATTGCCCCGACACTGATATAACAATGCATCAATATTATTAAAACATTGGTCCACTATTGTTACAACATTGGTCCACTATCGTTACAACATTGCTTCACTATCGTTACAACATTGCTCCACTATTGTTACAACATTGCTCCACTATTGTTACAACATTACTCCACTATTGTTACAACATTGCTCCACTATTGTTTCAACATTGTTACAACATTGCTCCACTATTGTTACAACATTGCTCCACTATTGTTACAACATTGCTCCACTATTGTTACAACATTGCTCCACTATTGTTACAACATTGCTCCACTATTGTTACAACATTGCTCCACTATTGTTACAACATTGCTACACTATTGTTATAACAATATCGGGGGCAATGTTTTAACAATATAAGGACAAAATTGTCCCAAGAAACATCGTTACCTGAATACCATTATCGACAATGCTGATTCTAATCTTCCTGACTGGGTAAGTCCATTGGTGTTCACTTTAACTCTATGATCTTTTCCCACTAGTTTTTAGTGTTGAGATGTCATATGCTGCACGCTTCACTAAATTACAAGGTGTCAGCCAATGATTTATTCTACTCCTCCTTCTTAGAGTTATCACCTAAGATGCAACGGATAAGAACACAACTGGAGGTACAACCATAGGAACAATGGATAAGAACACAACTAGAGGTACAACCACAGGAACAATGGATAAGAACACAACTGGAGGTACAACCATAGGAACAATGGATAAGAACACAACTAGAGGTACAACCACAGGTATAACGGATAAGAACACAACTAGAGGTACAACCTCAGGTACAACGGATAAGAACACAACTGGAGGTACAACGGATTAGAACACAACTAGAGTTACAACGGATAAGAACACAACTGGAGTTACAACCTCAGGTATAACGGATAAGAACACAACTAGAGGTACAACCTCAGATGCAACGGATAAGAACACAACTGGAGGAACAACCTCAGATGCAACGGATAAGAACACAACTGGAGGAACAACCTCAGATGCAACGGATAAGAACACAACTGGAGGAACAACCTCAGATGCAACGGATAAGAACACAACTGGAGGTAAAACCTAAGATGCAACGGATAAGAACACAACTGGAGGTACAACCTCAGGTACAACGGATAAGAACACAACTGGAGGTAAAACCTCAGGTACAACGGATAAGAACACAACTGGAGGTAAAACCTCAGATGCAACGGATAAGAACACAACTAGAGGTACAACCTCAATGTTGTGACTATATTGGAGCAATGTTGTAACAGTATTGGGATAATGTTATCAATATTGGGATAATGTTATAACAATATTGGGATAATGTTGTAACAGTATTGGGATAATGTTATAACAATATTGGGATAATGTTGTAACAGTATTGGGATAATGTTATCAATATTGGGATAATGTTATAACAATATTGGGATAATGTTGTAACAATATTGGGATAATGTTGTAACAATATTGGGATAATGTTGTAACAATATTGGGATAATGTTATAACAATATTGGGATAATGTTAAACAATATTGGGACAATGTTATAACAATATTGGGACAATGTTAAAACAGTTCAATCGGAAATCTCCGATCAGAAGAAGACGATCGGTGAATAAAATTAATTAAATAAATAATTTTTTTAATTAACATAATTTTCCGAGTTGGAAAACTATTGGTGTGTTATTTATTTACCTTTAATTTAAATATGTTTAGAGTATTTTAAATGTTATTAATTAATTCACAGTGTTACGAGGCAAATTAATTTGTATTACAAATGATGTTTCGGTAATTAAATTCATCGGTTGAAATAACTTTAATGCGATTATTGTAGAATTACGTAACTATGTTAAATTGCGTACACTTTTGAGGGCAATGCATAGTTATCGGACGCTACCACGTTGTCGTTCATGTAAAAAAAATACTATTATAATTTAACTGTTATCTTAATTAATTATAAATTTTTCTTATATGGACGAAAATGTGGAAGCGTCCAAAGACTTGGAACTTATCCGAATTATCGGAATAATTTTTATTTAGAAAAAGTTAGTAAATTATATTCGTACTGTACAGTCTTAGCAGTTGGTTATTATATCAGTAATTTTATTAAAATATATTATTTAACCCTCATAATTAACTCAATTAATTAAAAAATAATGGCAATAATATATTTTGAAATAAGATGTAATCGAATATAAAAATAATCAGTTTATTTATTCTTGTTTTTTATTATCTGATATTTTTAGTTAAAAAAATAATATCCTATATATAAAATAAATAAAATTATATCAATATAAAACAACATTTTAAAATTTTATAAATATATAACAAATATAACAGTAAAAAATCCAAACAAATATACTAAATAAAGATAAAACATATAAAAAAAAGTAGGCTACACGGGAATTAAACTATACAGTAAAATCTAAAATTTACCGGTACAATTTTCACGTTAAAGTATAATTATCTTCAAATAAAAGCGTTTAATTTTAATTAAGGTATAATCTTTTTAAAGTATCTAATTCTTATTTAGCACGTAAAACCAATGAGTAGATCTTTTGCTGCTAATTTCAGGGTTGAAAGAAAGGGAGGCTGATAAAGATGTAAGGAATTAAGGAAAATGAAATAAAGAATTAAAAAAATAAGGAAATAAAGAATTAAGAAAAAATGAAATGAAGAATTAAGAAAATAAGGAAATAAAGAATTAAGAAAAAATGAAATGAAGAATTAATAACTATTGCAAGTTAATGCATCACTAATTAATGAAGGTGATAGTACATCTTCAAAGAGAACGGAATAATATGTAATAAAAAAGCGCATCCTGAGAAGGTAAAATAACAAAATAAATGAAATTTGGTTTTTATATAAAACTAAAAAAAAAATAGGAAAATTTATATAAAATTTTACAGAGAAAATTTTATAAAAATTTGAAGAGAAATTTACAGAGGAAATTTCGAGTTATTATTAAGTGGGATTTTATTGAAGAGGAAATTTTTATCGTTCAATTTAAATCATTCAACAATTGTTCAGCAGCTATGGGATTATATTTAGATCATATATATATTATATCTATAAAATATATTTCTATATTATATTATTTGATCATATTTTCTCGGTTTCAAGAATAATTTTCATTCATTATAAATTAAGTATATCATCATAATTATAATAATTAGATAATATTCATACGAATTATTTATAAGTGATTAGTAAATACCATTGAATAAGAATATCACCTGGTAAATTTGAATATATTCTGCTTTTAATAATATTCACAATTGTAGTTATTCACATAGTATGAAAATTTTAAAATCCAAGAATTTTTATATTTTTAATATTTATTTAATTTCCTAAATTGACGGTAAATATTGTAAACGTGAGTTGGGGTCAATTACCAATTATCGTTATATACGAATTACCGTGACGAAAAATTAGTTATATTTTGATGCATCCTGAAGTTTTTGTTCGGTAATCAATTCCAAACAAGAATTGAGTATTTAACCTAAAAATATAATCAAAAAGTTACGATATATTACATTAATTAGAATAAATAATTTAGAATATTTAAAATATTAAACAGTATAGATATCGAAGGATATATATAGGTATATAATAAAAATATCATATTTCCCTTCAAAATTATAAATAATGTACACATTAAAAAATGAATCTAGAGAAAAATTGACACAAACTACATCCGTAAATAAATGCTTAATTCAAAATGTTCCAGATTTTTGTTGTGTCCGCAATATTGAGAGTCAACGGGCCCTAACCGTAAAGAAATTACTTTGTACCGCTAAAAACATAATAACGCTTAATATTCACTACACACAGTTAAGTATTTAATTGATTAACACTGAGTTCTTTAATATTTACTATTGGTAAAATGTGTTATTGTTTGCTAGGTACACTGGATAACACTTAAGTTACGGCGAGTGACTTGGAGAGAGGAAAGAAAATGTACACCTTCCTCTACCTTGTCTGATGCCACACTGAAAACTGCATGGGTCATTCTAGAGCTATATATGTGTAATATTGTATACACTGTGTGTAGTGGCACTATTGTATACCCTGTGTGTAGTGGCACTATTGTATACCCTGTGTGTAGTGGCACTATTGTATACCCTGTGTGTAGTGGCACTATTGTATACCCTGTGTGTAGTGGCACTATTGTATACACTGTGTGTAGTGGCACTATTGTATACACTGTGTGTAGTGGCACTATTGTATACACTGTGTGTAGTGGCACTATTGTATACACTGTGTGTAGTGGCAACTGATTCCAGTTCAATTGGGCTCAAAGACAATTGAGCCTAAGAAAAATGAGCAGACATAATAAAGAAGTGTTAGCTAATTTGTTATTACAGTAAGTAGCAATGGTCTTTAATTAAGTTAATACAGTAGCATCTGATAAAAAGTTTATGGTATCAACTTAATTGAAGACCATTGCTACTGCAATAACAAAGTAAAGCTACTAGATTGCGTCTGGATCAATAACGACCCAATTTTCTTAGGGTTCAAGTGTAGTGGGCTCAATATTCTCGGGGCCCAATTGCCCTGGACCCATTTTTCTTGGGCTTAAATTATTGTCGGTGAGTCCAATTATTGTCGGGACCCAATTGTCTTGGACACAAGTATCGGTCCACGAACAAAATGTATACTTCAAGTTATGTATAATAAATGAAGTGTATAATGAATCCAGTGCATGTTATTCCTTAAAAAATGTTATTCTATTCGATTAATTTGATCGAATTTTCTTTACTGTTTATATTTTTTGTTTCCATACTTTGTCCGTCTATACTTTATACCAGAATTGTATTGTATACCCTGTGTGTAGTGTATACCCTGTGTGTATTGTATACCCTGTGTGTATTGTATGCCCTGTGTGTAGTGTATACTCTGTGTGTATTGTATACCCTGTGTGTATTGTATACCCTGTGTGTATTGTATACCCTGTGTGTATTGTATACCCTGTGTGTATTGTATACCCTGTGTGTATTGTATACCCTGTGTGTATTGTATGCCCTGTGTGTATTGTATACCCTGTGTGTATTGTATACCCAGTGTGTATTGTATACCCTGTGTGTATTGTATGCCCTGTGTGTATTGTATACCCTGTGTGTATTGTATGCC